>LR738715.1:663966699-664033428 GCA_902687465.1 Secale cereale | reverse complement strand
CGTGCGTTTCAGTGACGTACTCCAAATTGCCGAATCAAATCCGATGTTTGGGAGCGAAACTGTCGACCTGGCCAAGTGCGGGGACCCCGACTCATAAGTCGTGATCACCGAATGCACGTGTACAGTGATCCCAGAGATCAATGCTCACTGAACACACAGAAGCTGAATAACAAGAGTCTTACATCCATACATATCGTATTACACAAATAGGACCATTATGGTCAAGTCTTGAGTATATCATTACAGCGGAAATCTTCAATAACAACTTGGACCCATGCCACCTGCCTTAACCCTACAGGCATTCTGACTGGGAAGCGTCCTAGCTCGCATGTTCGTCACCAAGAGTTCTTCAACATATCATGTTCTTTCATGCCTGGCCAATAAAATAACTAGTGGCAAGCCAATGAGTACTTTGAATGTACTCGCAAGCATCCCATGTGTGATGACAGAATAATTATGCATGTCTCTACTGCTAAATTGGCGGTTTTACGGAAAGCTAGTTTTCATATGCAAGCATGATCAACATATAACAACGGCATGCATGCGTCTGTGAAAGGATCGATATGGTTGACTAGAGGGGGGGTGAATAGGCAACTAACAATTTTTAGCTTTTCTTAACCACTTTAAATTAAGCGACAAAATAAGTTGTCTAGATATTCTACTAGGATGACAACTAGAGGGAAGAAGGATAACAACTACACATGCATGCTATAGGAGTTGAACAAGTAAAGCATGCAAAAGTAAAGGTAAGAAATAACCACAAGTGGAACCGGTGGAGACGAGGATGTGTTGCCGAAGTTCGTTCCCTTTGAGGGGAAGTACGTCTCCGTTGGAGCGGTGTGGAGGCACAATGCTCCCCAAGAAGCCACTAGGGCCACCGTCTTCTCCTCACGCCCTCACACGATGCAAGGTGCCGTGAATCCACTAGTGGTGCCCTTGAAGGCGGGAACCGAACCTTTACAAACAAGGTTGGGGCTATCTCCACAACTTGGAGGCTCCCAACAAACCACGAAGCTTCACCACAATGGAGTATGGCTTCGAGGTGACCTCAACCGTCTAGGGTGCTCAAACACCCAAGAGTAACAAGATCCGCAAGGGATTAGTGGGGAGAATCAAATATATCTTGGTGGAAGTGTAGATCGATGCCTCCTCAAGCAATCCCGAGCAAATCAACAAGTTTGATTGGCTCGGGAGAGAGATCGGGCGGAAATGGAGCTTTTGGAGCAACAATGGAGTAGTGGGGGAAGAGGTAAGTCTTCTTGGAGAAGAAGACCCCCTATATATAGTGGGGGGGACAAATCCAACCGTTATTGGAGTTTTCAGCCCGCAGAGAGCGGTAGTATCGCGCATGAGTTACGGTACTACCGCTGGCTGAGCGGTACTACCGCTTTGAGAGCGGTACTACCGCTTAGGCAAAAGAGTGCGACATGATTGACAACCACGGATGAAATAAATTACATCCGTGGCTACATCCGCAGGGAAAACGGTAGTAGCAAAATGCGACATGGTACTACCGCTTAAGTTAAGCGGTACTACCGCATTGGATGCGGAAGTAAAAAATTACTTCCGCATCCACTTCTATACTTAGAATCAGCGCCTGGGCCAGATACACGGTACTACCGCTCTGGAGACGCGGTACTACCGTCAGAGCGGTACTACCGTGTCGGCAGGCGGTACTACCGTGTACCCGCGCGGTACTACCGCTTGGTTGAGCGGTACTACCGCTTGCCAGGCAGATGATCAGTTAAGAAGTCACAGTTTTGCATATACGACAAATAACCGGTTGGACCTCCAGAGAAGCAAGGGAAGGAGGTGTGAGAGTAGGATGTGTACGTGTTGATTCTACCCAAACCTTTCTGACGCGGACCCCCTCTTAATAGTATGGCTTTCCTATTACTCAAAGCCACCGACAGGAGCAAAAAGAAAACACCGTCTTCCATAGAATCCGAGGGGCAAACAATCGTCTTGTGCCTAGGGGAGATATACCTGTATGATCTTAGAGCACACGATCAGTCCGCAAATGCATTGTCATCAATCACCAAAACTACTTAGGGAGAAATATGCCCTTACAATCTCCCCCTTTTTGGTGTATTGATGACAATACTTGATTTGCACAGGGAAGAAATAATAGAGTATGCAATCCAAGCCCTAGAGTATAGGTGAGCTCCCCCTGGATGTGTGCCTTCACAAGATTGTGCTTTGGACTGAACAACACGCATACTAGGTACAGTGCTCCCCTATAATCTACACATGAGATACTCTATATAAAAACTAACTACTCTGGATAAACATTAAAGACATAATGATAAGTTCAATGATAACGGGGCATATGTCTTACACCATATGATAGTCTCACGCACACGACACAAACACGCAAATAGACCAGAATTCAAAGAAACACAAGAGCACACAGGCACAAGACGCAAATCACTCTCCCCCTTTGTCATCGAGACACCACAAAGGGGAAAGAGGACACTAAGACGGGTGGCAGCCCGGGAGAAGCTCAGTCGTCATACTCATCATCAGACACCTGCTGCTCCTCCTGATACTCCTCATCAGACTCTGACCACTTGTACCCCTGGCGAGCCATCCAGGTAGCCTCAGGTGTGATATTATCCTCGGATCCATTGGAAACTTCCTCTCCATATAGTGCCAGAATCTTCTTGTCACGCTGGCGTGTCTTCTTGTCAGTCACATGAGCCCGGTATTGCCCCTTAGCCTGCATGCAGAAGAGGGCCTTCATCTTCTGCTGAAGCTTTTTAGCCCAAGAAGGCTTCTCCATAGCAGAGGAAGAAGAAGGGGCAAATCTGCCAGAGCGCACATCAGCAGTCTCCTCCACAGGCTCCTCCTCAGTGCCCATCTGGGCAGCAGCAGCCTGAGCACGAGTGGTGGTGTTGGCCCATCGAGTCTTGACACGAAGACGGATGGGATCATGACGGAAGCAGTCGGCCTCGAACTCCTCCTCTGGGTACAACTTCTCCCAAGTCTTGGAGATCAGCAGAAACAAGTAAGGACCATAGATGGGTACCTTGCGAGAGTAGATGGCAAAACGGAGCTCATTCCACATGATGTGGGAAATGTCAAGTGGTGCAGTCTGGGATGAGCGAGCCTCTTGACACATCAGTAGCATGTCAACCAGGTAAGCATGGACCTTGTCCTTATCGCCAACACGAGGGAACAGAGTGTTGCGGAAGATCCGATACATGATGTCCAAGAAGGGGTTCAACACCCAAGTCTGTTTGCCACTAGCAAGAGTCTTTTCCTCATAAAATGGGAGCAGGATGTCTTTGTTTGCGGATTCAGGATTGGCGTGAGTCCGAAAACCAATTGGGTTATGGAGACCCTCATCAGGAAGCTGAAGAAGATCCATGAACTCCTTCCAAGTAGAGGTCATCTTGTGACCATTGGTCATCCAAGTCATGGGGCGATCCTCCTTGGTTTGGAAATTGACAGAGGCATAGAACTGAGCAATAATCTCTGGATCAAAGTCATTCTGGAAGGTCATGATGTGCTCCAGGCCCAACTGCTCGATCAAATCAAGAGCCTCTGCAAAGTATGCCCGGTTCTTGTCCTTCCTCATATGATCCACATCCACCGAGTGAGCATCCACATAAAGATTGGCCTTGGTCTTGAGCACCTCATGGTAAATGCGAAACTGGTGCTTGGTCCAGAAGATATCATCTCCAGGAAAGTGCTCACGGGGTTCTCCATATGGGTTGAGCTTCCTTCGTGACATGAACTCAGCAGCAGGCATCTCCTCTATAGACATTGAGGATTCCTTACGCTTGTTGGCTGAAGTCTTGTACCGGCGCTGGGGATTGGAGCCCTCTGGCACATCACTTGGGGTACGCAGACGCTTGGATCCGGTGTCGCGGACAGGGTTGGTACGACGACCCTCAAAACCGGAGCCACCACCTAAAAACACAAACACAAGACCACGACAACACAAACACAAGAAGAATCAATGCCAAAACCTCGATAAACACAAGAAACCAGGAGAAATAGGAAAGAGATAATGCTATGAAGAGAATATGATACAAGCGGTAGTACTGCTGACCCTATGCGGAAGTAAAAAAAATAGTACCGCAAGGTAAGCGGTAGTACCGCATGACAGATGCGGTAGTACCGCATACGCTGCGGTAGTAATATTTTACTTCCGCAAGAAGAGGCGGAACTAAAAAATTAGTATCGCAATGTAAGCGGTAGTACCGCATATGGATGTGGTAGTACCGCATACGTTGCGGTAGTAATATTTTACTTCCGCAAGAAGAGGCGGAACTAAAAAATTAGTACCGCAAGGTAAGCGGTAGTACCGCATATGGATGCGGTAATACCGCATACGTTGCGGTAGTAAGATTTTACTTCCGCAAGAGGAGAGGAAGTAAAAAAATAGAGCTACATGCGGAGCGGTAGTACCGCATTGGGTCGCGGTAGTACCGCTCGGCAAGCAGTACTGAATTTTTACTTCCGCCCGAGCGGTAGTACCGCGAAGGACAGCGGTAGTACCGCTCAGGTCAGATCAGATCTGGACCAGATCGTGCGGTAGTACCGCGGTTCTACAGTGGTAGTACCGCACGAAACAGATCTGAGAAGAGCAGATCTAGAAACGGCCAAAGAGATCGACTCACGGTACTACGGCTGATCATAGAAACTTCGTAGCAACAAATATAATCGTATTTCTAGTGCACAAACACTCTCCCACATCCTAAGCATCCATGGATAAGATCACGAAGAACACAAGAACACTAAGCATCTCCCCTAACCCTAAAAACACATGCAAGGCAATAAGAAGAGGGGAAAAGGGGAGAAACCTTCATCCATGGCAAGAGGGCGTGGTGGGGAACGATCCCACCGGTCGGAATGAGAGGAGAGTGGCCGAGGGAGGAGATCCGGCGAGGTCCTCCGGCGGCGTTCTTGAGAGAGAGAGACAGGGACGACGTGGGGGTTAGGAGTGAATGGGTATGGGGGAGATGGAACTCCCCCTGCCTGCTTATAACCCCCACTCATTCGGATATGTGCGGTAGTACCGCTCGCCAGGCGGTAGTACCGCCCTACCAGCGGCAGTAAAAAATTATTGTCGTGCTGGATGTGCGGTAGTACCGTAGGTCCATTGCGGTAGTACCGCTCCCCCAAGAAAATGCACGAAAAGACAAGAGGCTTTAAGCACTAGAGAGAGTAAAAGAACCAAGTGCACAAGCAAAACAAGTAACACAACTCCTCATAAGAGGGCGGTGGCCGAGGCCACCTATGTTTGAGTTTTATAGATATGGCACCACGAAGAATTATCCTTGGGCCCATGATCAATACTCGACTTGAAGCATTTAAGCCAACTATGTATGGCAAATGATAAAGATTTGGTTAGTTTATGCATAATAGGGGGAGAAATAGATCATTGAGAGAACAATACTCCCCCTAAATCCATGCCTACATCTAGACAAGATAGCTATGTCGAGTGTGAGGAGTGTGTGCACAGATTCAAACCACATTGCTCAAATCGATGATATTTAGCTCATGCCTTAACTCGCGAAATCTTGCTTCATCCAGAGGCTTCGTGAAGATATCTACAAGGTTATCATGAGTGTTAACGTAGTGAAGCTCGATTTCTCCTTGCCTTATGTGATCCCGGATGAAATGATACCGAATCTCAATATGCTTCGTCTTGAAGTGAAGCACTGGGTTGAGAGAAATCTTGATGGCACTTTCATTGTCACACCAAAGAGGCACTTTGTCACAAGTGACACCGTAATCCTTTAAAGTTTGCCTCATCCATAAGAGTTGAGCACAGCAACTGCCAGCGGCCACATATTCTGCTTCGGTGGACGAGAGAGATACACAACTTTGCTTTTTGGAAGACCAACTAACAAGAGAGCAACCAAGAAATTGGCACCCTCCCGAGGTGGACTTCCTATCCACTTTGTCTCCCGCCCAGTCAGAATCAGAGAAACCAACAAGGTTGAAATTTGCTCCTCTTGGGTACCATAAGCCAAAGTTTGGGGTATGAGCCAAATATCGAAAGATTCGCTTGACAGCCACAAAGTGACTTTCCTTAGGTGAGGCTTGAAACCGTGCACAAATTCCCACACTCAACATAATATCTGGTCTAGATGCACAAAGGTAAAGCAAGGATCCGATCATAGAGCGATATACCTTTTGATCCACCGCTTTACCATTGGGATCAATGTCAAGTTGGCATTTGGTTGGCATCGGAGTAGTAGCCGGCTTGACATCACTAAGATTGAACCTCTTGAGCATGTCTTGAGTATACTTGGATTGTTTGATGAAGATGCCTTCTCTTCTTTGTTTGATCTCAAATCCAAGGAAGTACTTCAACTCTCCCATCATGGACATCTCAAAATGTGTGGTCATGAGTGCGACGAACTCATCATTGAAAGCTTTGTTAGGAGAACCAAAGATAATATCATCAACATATAGTTGGCATACAAACAACTCCCCTTTGACCTTCTTAGTAAAAAGAGTGGGGTCGATTTTCCCAATTTCAAACCCACGATCTTGTAACAACTCGGTAAGGTGCTCATACCACGCACGTGGGGCTTGTTTAAGGCCATAGAGTGCCTTATCAAGTTGATACACATGATTGGGGAACTTAGGATCCTCGAACCCCGGGGGTTGTTTAACATACACCAACTCATTAATGGGACCATTAAGAAATGCACTTTTCACATCCATTTGTTGCAATTTAAAGTTACGATGGGAAGCACAGGCAAGCAACAAACGAATGGATTCAAGACGAGCAACGGGGGCAAAGGTTTCACCGTAGTCGATACCCTCGACTTGGGAGTAGCCTTGAGCCACCAGACGTGCCTTGTTGCGGATAACAATGCCATGGGCATCTTGCTTGTTCTTAAAGATCCATTTGGTTCCAATGACATTATGGTTCTCCTTTGGTCTTGGCACCAGACGCCACACTTTGTTACGCTCGAAGTTATTGAGTTCTTCATGCATGGCATTGAGCCAGTCAGGGTCTTCGACCGCCTCATAGACCTTCTTAGGTTCAACAAAGGAGACAAAAGCTTGATGAGCACAATAGTTTGCTAATTGTCTACGAGTGCTTACCCCCCTTTTGATGCTTCCTAAAATGTTCTCGATGTGATGCTCGTTGGAAGCAAGCCTGGAGGCAACTTTTGCAACACGACGCTCTAATTGCTCTTCAAGTGATAACTGAGGAGCACTGAGTTGATCATCTTGAGCGTCGTCAGGAGCTAGATCTTGATCTTGAGCTTCCTCTTGACCTTGATCTCGCTCGGGGGACTGAACTTGGCCTTGTGCATCAATTGGTGGTTCTTCACCAACATGAGATTGATCTTGCACTTGGCCTTGTTCAACAGGTTGAGGGCCTTCACTTTGTTCTTCGGAGGTGTGTGGGTCTTGGGTTGGTGATGGTTCCACTTGAGTGGAACATTGTCCTTCTCCTTCGGCCACAAGGGGTTCCTCAACGGGTAGGATATATCCAACACCCATTCTTCTTATGGCTTGAGGAGGAATTTCATCACCTGCATCACAAGTACCACTTTTCTCCACTTGGGAGCCGTTATTTTCATCAAACTCTACGTTACTCGTCTCCTCTATGAGTCCAGTGGACTTGTTGAGGACACGGTAAGCATGAGAGTTTGTAGCATAACCAACAAATATGCCCTAATGAGCTCTAGATTCAAATTTAGACAAACGAACACCTTTCTTGAGAATGAAACACTTACACCCGAACACCCGAAAGTACTTGAGATTGGGCTTGTTACCGGTAAGAATCTCATACGGAGTTTTGTTCAAGCCTTTGCGGAGATAGAGACGATTTGAAGCATGGCAAGCGGTGTTGATGGCTTCGGCCCAAAAGTTGTATGGAGAGTTGAATTCAGCCATCATGGTTCTTGCAGCATCTATTAAAGTTCGGTTCTTTCTCTCCGCTACACCGTTTTGTTGAGGGGTATACGGGGCTGCATATTGATGTTTGATCCCCTCATCACCAAGAAACTCATCCAAGGTGTAGTTCTTGAACTCGGTGCCATTGTCACTTCTGATCATCAAAATCTTTGCTTCATGTTGTCGTTGAGCTTCATTTGCAAAGTTGATGACGGTTTGTTGGGTCTCACTCTTCTTCTTGAAGAAGTATACCCAGGTATATCTTGAGTAATCATCCACAATCACCAAGCAATACTTCCTACCCCCAAGACTATCAAAAGTGGGAGGCCCAAAGAGGTCCATGTGGAGGAGCTCTAGGGGTCTCTTTGAATAGATGATAGTCGTGGGAGGGTGAGCCTTCTCATGTAATTTTCCTTCAATGCATGTGACGCCCCCGATTTGACCGTACACTAATCATGCACACAAATGTGTACGGCCAAGATCAAGGACTCACTGGAAGATATCACAACACAACTCTAGACACAAATTAAAATAATACAAGCTTTATATTACAAGCCAGGGGCCTCGAGGGCTCGAATACACAAGAGTCAGCGGAAGCAATAATATCTGAGTACAGACATAAGTTAAACAAGTCTGCCTTAAGAAGGCTAGCACAAAAGTAGCAACGATCAAAAAGGCAAGGCCTCCTGCCTGGGATCTCCTAACTACTCCTCGAAGCCGAACTCCATGTAGAAACATCCTCGGGATCTTCTGGGTCCTGGGCTCCACCATCTGGTTGCGTCATCCGAGAAGAAGGAACAAAAGGGGAAAAGGGGGAGAAAGCAACCATGAGTACTCATCCAAAGTACTCGCAAGCAAGGATCTACACTACATATGCAATGATATATGTGTAAAGGGGTAATATCTGTGGGCTATACTGCAGAATGCCAGAATAAGAGGGGGATAGCTAATCCAAACGAAGACTACGCTTCTCGCAACGTCCATCTTGCAGCAGAAGAAGAGAGTAGCCGGGAGTAACAAGTATCCTCGCATCTGGCAGCCTCCGTCTTGAAGCAGTAGAAGGGAATAGATGGTAAGTTCACCAAGTAACATCGTATAGCATAAACCTACCCGGTGATCCTCCCCTCGTCGCCCTGTGAGAAAGCGATCACCGGGTTGTATCTGGAACTTGTCTGGGTGTGTTTTATTAAGTATCCAGTTCTAGTTGTCATGAGGTCAAAGTACAACTCCGGGTCGTCCTTTTACCGAGGGACACGGCTATTCGAATAGATTAACTTCCCTACAGGGGTGCACCACATAACCCAGCACGCTTGATCCCATTTGGCCGGACACACTTTCCAGGGTCATGCCCGGCCTCGGAAGATCAACACGTCGCAGCCCTACCTAAGCACAACAGAGAGGTCAGCACGCCGGTCTAAACCCTAAGCGCACGGGGGTCTGGGCCCATCGCCCAATGCACACCTGCACGTTGCGAGGGCGGCTGGTAAGCAGACCTAGCCTCTCCTAATACCAGAGTAGGCTTTCCAGTCCAATCCGGCGCGCGCCGCTAAGTCGCTGACGTCAAGAAGGCTTCGGCTGATACCACGACGTCGAGTGCCCATAACTGTTCCCACGCAGCTGGTTAGTGCGTATAGACCAAATGGCCAGACTCAGATCAAATACCAAGATCTCGATAAACGTGTTATTATGACATAACCGCGGACAACGACCAGGGCCAGGCCCACCTGTCTCCTAGGTGGTCGCAACCTGCCCTGTCGCTCCGCCACAAAGTAACCATCAGGGGGCTGTCGGGAACCCAGGCCCACCACTACCTGGGTGGAACCACCTGCCCCTTCAGCCCCCATCTCCGAACCATCATCATGTGTATGTAAAGTGTATGTAGTATATACCCGTGATCACACCGAAGTGATTACGGCCCGATAGAATAGCATGGCAGACGGACAAGGGTGTAGGGCCACTGATGGTATACTAGCATCCTATACTAAGCATTTAGGATTGCAGGTAAAGTATCAACAATGGTAGCAACAATGACAGGCTATGCAGCAGAATAGGATTATCGAAAGCAGTACATGCTACACTACTCTAATGCAAGCAGTAGAGAGAAGAGTAGGCGATATCTGGTGATCAAAAGGGGGGGCTTGCCTGGAAGCTCTGCAGACGAAAGGAATCTTCGGAAGCGTAGCCGTAGTCGAACACCGAAGCATCAATGGTCTCGGGGTCTATCACAGTATCGGAGTCTACCGAAAATAAGCAACGAAGGGGAAACAAATAAATAACAGAGCAAACAATAGCATCACAAAGCATAACATGGCAAAACGCGGTGCTACGTGTGACCTAACGCGGTAGGAGGTGATACAGGCGAAGAGGAATAACATCCGGGAAAGTATTCCCGGTGTTAGGCATTTTCGGGCAGATGAAACGGAGGGGAATGTTGCATGTTCGGTATGATAGAGATGTGTGGCGGACGAACGGACCGCTTATCCGGATTCGTCTCGTTGTTCTGAGCAACTTTCATGTACAAAGTATTTTCATCCGAGTTACGGTTTAAAAGATATGATTTTCTAAAGGTTTTATTAATTTCTGGAATTTAGTTAATTAATTTAAATCTAACATTATCCAGAAAAGTGCATGCTGACATCAGCATGACGTCAGCATGACATCAGCAGTCAACAGTGGGTTGACTGGTCAAGCTGACGCGTGGGTCCCGCATGTCATACACTGTTTAGTTTAACTAGGATTTAGCTAATCTAATTACTGTTTAATTAAACTAACTAGTTAATTAGATTAAGTAAGCATGATTAATTAATTTAATTAATTCACTAATTAATTAATTATATTTTAATTCTTATTATTTATATATAATTTTATATATATATATATATTTTATTATTATTATTTTTTAAACGTTTCTGGGCGGCGGGCCCCGGCTGTCATAGGCCCGAGGCCTTAACGGGTGCAGGGGAAGCGGGCGTTGGGTGCAGCGGTTACGAGCGACGGGTGACGGGCGATGGTCCGGGCGCACCCTGCGACGAGCGCCGCGGCAGGGCAGGGGAGCCCGAGCGGCGACCAGCGCCCGGGGGCGGCACGGCTTCGCCGGCCGGAGCGGGGCCGGCGGGAGCCACCGGAGCAGCTGGGCGGCGGCGAGTGGAGGACAAGGCGCTGGGCAGAGGGCGGCTGCGCAGCACGCGGCGGTGGGAGCTGGGCGCCGGTGCGGATCAGAGCGACGAGGGCACGGCCGGAGCGCGAGGAACCGCGAGCCGGAGAGCGCGGCGCGGGACGGTATGCGGTCACGGTCGCGGTGACCACGACCACTGGCCGGAGTTCAGGCGGCGCGGGTGGTTTCCTACGGCGGAAGACAGAGAGGTCGAAGGGGGGGGGAGAGGAACGCAGCTCACAGGGAATCGGACGGGGAGGGCAGCGGGCTCGGCGTGGTCGGGGTGGATGGCGAGGTGACAAGGCGAGGCAGAGGTGGGGCGGCGCCGATGCGAAGAACCAGGCGACGGCGGCCATGGCGGGAGCTCCAGTGCGGCGGTGTCGCGAGGACAGTGGGGAGAGGCGTCGGTTCTGACTAGCCGACGTCGCGACCGGAGCGGCTCGAGGTGGCGGCGAAGGGGCAAGAAGGACCTCGGGCGCGAGGCACAGTAGGGTCGCGCGCGAGGTCGTCCTCCTGTGAGTGGCGGCGGTGGGAGGACGAGGGAGTGGGGGGTCTCGGTCGGGGGGGAGTGGCGATGGGATATGGTTTCGAGGGGCTAGGGATAAGGGCGACGGGGTGGGCCGGTTGGGCCAGGTAGGCCGGCCGGGCGGCCTGCTGGCCTAGTGGGCCTAGGCCCAGGGGAGGGGAGGCCTCCTTTTCTTTTGCCTCTTTTTTTTATTTCTTTTCTGTTTTATTTTTAGTTTCTTTTTATTTATCTTTATCAATTATAAAAGTGACACCTAAATAACGTTACCAATTATGCCACTGTGACAAATTAAGTAGGCACTCTGAAGTAGTTTGCACAGGTTTACTATTTAAAGAGCTTTTAACTAATTGTTTTTGCTACTGTTTTAGTTTCTTTATAGCATTAGAATATTTCATAAAAATGTGGTTTCTCCACCAATTTTACTCATGCATTATTTGTCACATACAGAACATTTTAGTTCTGACTTTGGGAAACTTTAACCGTTTGACGTGATTTTAACTTTGAAATTTGAACGGGATTTGTATCATCGCAAGATTAGTAACAGTAATCGTGTTGACGTGGCATAATTAGCGGAGGGTTACTGTAGCTTAACTATCCGGGCGTCACAATTCTCCTCCACTACAAGAAATCTCGTCCCGAGATTTAAGCGGTGGAGTACGGGGGGTGCTGGTAGCGAAAACCTAACGAGTCTTCTCGGTCTTGACAGCCCCTTTCGAAGCGGTTGAACCCTTTCGTTGATGTCTTCATTTCTCTGCTTCAAGTCATCGTGAACAAGCCGTCATCCTTTCTTCGGGGTCTCCATCGTCCTACGCTCGCGACCAGGGGGGAAATCTTTGGAGGAACGTATCTCCGCGAAGTCTGTGCATACGACGGCAAATTCAGAAAGTGACACACGAAGTACCCTACGAGTAGTATTTCGATGAATTCATTGAGTGCACTATACGATGGTACCAAAGTTTCAAATGGGTAGGCAATCATTCGATGCCTAGACAGAAGCTGGAATGGGGCTTGAACAACGTGAATAGCATGGTGTTTGATACCAGGATGAAACATAGTAGAATTTAGCTCGTGAATCATATACGAAGCCAGGTGCAAAGGATACCATAGAATTCAGGTTGTAAAGAAGAGTCAGGTTTCGATCCAGTGGACCTGTGGGTTATGGGCCCACCATGTGGGTTGAAAGTAGGAAGGGTGATGGCATCTTGCACAGAAAGCAAGGCATGTCATAGGATAGTCTATCAGCTAAGTTGGCAACAATGTCGGTGCCAAGGACGGGGGATGAAGAGAACCATTTTCTTGCTCGTTGAAACGAGGTGGACCAATAGGCAAAGTTCTCGCCCATCGGTGGTTACCGGAATGTCATCAACAATAGTAACAGGGTCTTACTGACAGAGTTGTACACCAAGGTGTTTACATAAGCAGAAAATTATTACTGCTTAGATTATATGTAGATTAAAGAAAGGTTAAACAAACAAATGGAAAGGAAAATTGTGATTACACACAATTAATAGGAGTATATCATTCCCATGGACAAGAAGTGCATGGCATACAAGGTAGGAGAGCAAGTACCCAACCATTTAGATAAAGAGGCGAGGATAAATCAAGATGTTATCCATACAACGGTGTTTGGATAACTGACCAAGAGACATTTAGCATTGGGCTTCAAATGCACTTGTTGAAAATCGGAGTACCACAGACATGCTTCGAGATAGCATTGGCATGGTCTTGAAGCAAAGGTCGGACTTGGACACATAAAAGATTCATCAGGTACAACTTACAGAATAAGTCTTATAATTTCCTCCTGGAAGAATGGTTATCCTTGCAAAAGAGATTATAATGATAGGTCCTCCAGCCAGGGGTGCTAGGCATGACATCATATTACCGAGTCATCAAGGACCAATATTATAACTCCTGGAAAGTTGTCCCAACCATCATATCTGACCAAGATTCAGATCCGATTGGTGTCATGATACCTCAGACTCAGGATGTTCGAGAAGAAACGGTGCAATATTAACCAACGAAATGACATTGCAAGATTCTCGGGAAATGAACTATGGGAGTGGGTTCCCGAAACAATAGTTCATCATTAAACCAAGAAGAGGATGAGTAGGTGGCTGATGGGCTCAGCGTCAATTTATCGAGAATTCCAAACGAATGGAATTCCATAATAATGTGAACAAGAAAATGACAATTTTCAATTCAAATGATATAATGTTGTATGCTCGATAAAAACATACACCATTAATCATTAGTTGAAAGGTGTGCCCGAAATATAACCTTAGGCAGCAAGATCAAAGTTAGAGTGACGATTCAATAACCAACAGTCTAAGAACGAACTGTCGATCGTTAACTTCAAAGCAATAGGGTTGGTAGAAGTACAGAACTCAAGCAGCATCTTTAGCATATTGGTATTCCGGTTGAAAACAACACGGGGACCAAGGAAGAATGGTGATGATGAGATGTATCTTCATACCGAGAATTTCCAAGAGGTGGGGCAATCCCCACAACATTCTCGACATAAAGGACAGTAATACTTCAAGGCAGAACACAACACTAGCTGGAGAGCAAGTTGTATTCATAATGTGGACAAGTCCGCGATGAAAAGGAAGTCAAGGGTGTTGCTGATGATAATAAAAGCATCGAGGGCAAGGAGAGTATTTCTCATCATGAACACAGCTGACATCTCGGAAGAAGTCAAAGTGTTGAAGGTGATCTGACACATTTGCCGGGAGGTTTCAAGAGGATGCAATCAAACAACAATGGCAACAAGCAAGGGAATGACGAAGTGGCAAGTTATAGGATCAATATATAGTATGAAAGCCCGGAACCAAGGTTGCCTTACTGAACAAGCAACCTGAGGTTGAAAGTCCGATGTAAGTTGTGCTCAATCTCTGAAGAATTCGTGCACCAAAGAAGGACGAGGTAGCACAGCCAAAGATAGCTAGACAAGGGATGTACCCGATAGTCTAGGAATAAACCAGATCGAGTTTAAAAATTTCCCAGTAACATCTACTAGGGGTGTTGAATTTTTTTTTCTTGAGCGGATTTGATTTACTAAACGGTGTCCTCAGTTGATGGCAACCTAGAACCCGTAGAGTGATTATGACAAGCAAAGGTATTACTTCATCAAAAGTTCAAAAGGTGTAGAGCAAAGGGATGATATCATCGACATATCAGAGGGTAAAGCTCGAAGGTAGAACACGATAGAAGTTGAACTAGGTCATTGACCTATGACAGTAGATACTTTAACCTTGTCAAAAATTGACGAGGCCTGGAATGAATTCCCATCAGATATATCAGATCAGGGCAGCATGGTCAAAACCATAACTGTAAGGAATCAATTCAAGAATACCGAAAGAATCTTACAGCTGGAAAATCAATTAGCAAGAAGCTTCCGAGACGGTCTACATTATTTTCATGGGCATGAACACAAAGTTCAAGGTCGACTCCCACTTCTTTAATGCATATCATTTCATTCACCTCTCGCTTTGATAAAACGGTAGTGTTGGGATTTTATCTGGTAGAACACCGGAAGGGTATGACTTGTGAAAACTTTTGGGTTCTCACGGATTAGGGGAAGGCATAGGTTCAACCCATTGGGCATCTTAGTAACATATACCACGAGTTTCAAAAGTAAATACTCAAGCTCAAAAGCACAGCATGGTTGACCAAGCAGGGGATACAATTTACCAAAGGCATTATGTATCAGGGGAAGAACTCACGAGGTGTTTGAATATGAAGGACACTGTTGAATATCAATCCAACAATGGATCGGACGATCCACAATGGAGCTGATGTGAGTATCGGTACTCACTCAGAGGAAGAAAGAATGCAGAGGCATCAGATTCAAGAATCACCTGATTAGTCTGATGCTTAAATAGAAAGAATGTATGGTTTCTAAAACGAAGGATCAGAAGCAGATGCTCTGATCAAGGATGGATAAGTTGAAAACACGTAGTTGGACAATCAATAAAGATTTGAATTGCCGAGAACCAACTCATGTCCGGAATGACGTCTGAGCCGGAAAGATAATTTTAAAAAGGATAACCTGATGACTTCGTGCATACGCACACATTGAATCAGTAGGCTCAAAATGGCTAAGACAAGGGATATTAACGAAGACTACTAGTCATATGGAATTAACCATAATGCAAGCAGGCAAAAATTTCAAGAGTAACATGCTGCAGAGGATTTTCAAAAGATCGAAAATTATTCCGAAGAATATTGTGAGACACATGAACAATTGAGAAGAACGGATCCTCGATAAATGCGAGGAAATAACCGTAAGGGTTTTCATGCGAAATAAAACTGCAAGATAGTAACTCAAAGGATTCACGGAACAACGGAGAATATTTCGAGGCATCTTGTAACGACAAGAGCGACGAGGAATGATCATGAGAATGACGAGTACAAGCAGATATCCATAGGGATATATCGGCGGCAGTGAATTGCAAAAGCGATGACCACAAGGGTCTAAAAATATATTGAGAGATATCCTCAGAATCTTCTGACGAAGCAGGTGATCTTCCGGAATGAGGGCTCTCCGGGAGAAATAGTTACGAGAACCTAGAGTCAGAGTTAGCAAAAGCTTTTAACTCGAATAGAAGAGAGATCAGAGTCCCGGAGTATAGACGAGGAGTAAACTATCCTAATACCACCCATTGTTGCTGTGCACCCGTAAGCCACACAACAAGTTAGTAAATTTGTTTTTCAAAGACTAGACTCAACTTCGACCAAGGAGTTGGAAAGGGGGATTCCTACAGGCAGTCGGCTCTGATACCAACTTGTGACGCCCCCGATTTGACCGTACACTAATCATGCACGCAAATGTGTACGGCCAAGATCAAGGACTCACTGGAAGATATCACAACACAATTCTAGACACAAATTAAAATAATACAAGCTTTATATTACAAGCCAGGGGCCTCGAGGGCTCGAATACAAATGCTCGAATACACAAGAGTCAGCAGAAGCAACAATATCTGAGTACAGACATAAGTTAAACAAGTCTGCCTTAAGAAGGCTAGCACAAAAGTAGCAACGATCGAAAAGGCAAGGCCTCCTGCCTGGGATCTCCTAACTACTCCTCGAAGCCGAACTCCATGTAGAAACATCCTCGGGATCTTCTGGGTCCTGGGCTCCACCATCTGGTTGCGTCATCCGAGAAGATGGAACAAAAGGGGAAAAGGGGGAGAAAGCAACCGTGAGTACTCATCCAAAGTACTCGCAAGCAAGGATCTACACTACATATGCAATGATATATGTGTAAAGGGGTAATATATGTGGGCTAAACTGCAGAATGCCTGAATAAGAGGGGGATAGCTAATCCAAACGAAGACTACGCTTCTCGCAACGTCCATCTTGTAGCAGAAGAAGAGAGTAGCCGGGAGTAACAAGTATCCTCGCTTCTGGCAGCCTCCGTCTTGAAGCAGTAGAAGGGAATAGATGGTAAGTTCACCAAGTAACATCGTATAGCATAAACCTACCCGGTGATCCTCCCCTCGTCGCCCTGTGAGAAAGCGATCACCGGGTTGTATCTGGAACTTGTCTGGGTGTGTTTTATTAAGTATCCAGTTCTAGTTGTCATGAGGTCAAAGTACAACTCCGGGTCGTCCTTTTACCGAGGGACACGGCTATTCGAATAGATTAACTTCCCTGCAGGGGTGCACCACATAACCCAGCACGCTTGATCCCATTTGGCCGGACACACTTTCCAGGGTCATGCCCGGCCTCGGAAGATCAACACGTCGCAGCCCTACCTAAGAACAACAGAGAGGTCAGCACGCCGGTCTAAACCCTAAGCGCACGGGGGTTTGGGCCCACGCCCAATGCACACCTGCATGTTGCGAGGGCGGCCGGTAAGCAGACCTAGCCTCTCCTAATACCAGAGTAGGCTTTCCAGTCCAATCCGGCGCGCGCCGCTAAGTCGCTGACGTCAAGAAGGCTTCGGCTGATACCACGACGTCGAGTGCCCATAACTGTTCCCACGCAGCTGGTTAGTGCGTATAGACCAAATGGCCAGACTCAGATCAAATACCAAGATCTCGATAAACGTGTTATTATGACATAACCGCGGACAACGACCAGGGCCAGGCCCACCTGTCTCCTAGGTGGTCGCAACCTGCCCTGTCGCTCCGCCACAAAGTAACCATCAGGGGGCTGTCGGGAACCCAGGCCCACCACTACCTGGGTGGAACCACCTGCCCCTTCAGCCCCCATCTCCGAACCATCATCATGTGTATGTAAAGTGTATGTAGTATATACCCGTGATCACACCCAAGTGATCACGGCCCGATAGAATAGCAGGGCAGACGGACAAGGGTGTAGGGCCACTGATGGTATACTAGCATCCTATACTAAGCATTTAGGATAGCAGGTAAAGTATCAACAATGGTAGCAACAATGACAGGCTATGCAGCAGAATAGGATTATCGAAAGCAGTACATGCTACACTACTCTAATGCAAGCAGTAGAGAGAAGAGTAGGCGATATCTGGTGATCAAAAGGGGGGGCTTGCCTGGAAGCTCTGCAGACAAAAGGAATCTTCGGAAGCGTAGCCGTAGTCGAACACCGAAGCATCAATGGTCTCGGGGTCTATCACAGTATCGGAGTCTACCGAAAATAAGCAACGAAGGGGAAACAAATAAATAACAGAGCAAACAATAGCATCACAAAGCATAACATGGCAAAATACGGTGCTACGTGTGACCTAACGCGGTAGGAGGTGATACAGGCGAAGAGGAATAACATCCGGGAAAGTATTCCCGGTGTTAGGCATTTTCGGGCAGATGAAACGGAGGGGAATGTTGCATGTTCGGTATGATAGAGATGTGTGGCGGACGAACGGACTGCGTATCCGGATTCGTCTCGTTGTTCTGAGCAACTTTCATGTACAAAGTATTTTCATCCGAGTTACGGTTTAAAAGATATGATTTTCTAAAGGTTTTATTAATTTCTGGAATTTAATTAATTATTTTAAATCTAACATTATCCAGAATAGTGCATGCTGACATCAGCATGACGTCAGCAGTCAACAGTGGGTTGACTGGTCAAGCTGACGCGTGGGTCCCGCATGTCATACACTGTTTAGTTTAACTAGGATTTAGCTAATCTAATTACTGTTTAATTAAACTAACTAGTTAATTAGATTAATTAAGCATGATCCCCCACCGGAAGCAAACCCCTACAATAGATCAATGCTTGGATTTAGGTACCCATTTGGTAATGGGTCCTTTGAGGTTAGTGACAAGGGTCTTAGGAACCCAAATGGACCATTCAATGTACTCATAAGAAGAACCAGCAAATTTAGCAAACACATGGCCATCACTGGCACGGCATAAAACATATGAAGGATTAAAATCGTCGGCCATGTTTGATGGTATGGTGGAGTTTTTCTTGACACCACCACTTTTCTTCTTGGTTGACGTGCCCTCTCCTTCTTTCACAAAGGATTGTCGGAGAGGGGGTGGTTGCTTGGTCTTGTCATTCTTCTTCTTCTTGGGCTTAGGAACAAATCCAATTCCTTCCTTTGCCACAACTTCCTTTTGATTGCTCAAAAGGGCGTTGAGGTTCTTCTCACCTTGTATGCAAGTCACAAGGCCTTTCTCAAGTTGCTTCTTCAATTCGGCATTCTCTTTAACAAGGTGCACATGCTCGCAACATGGGTTAGTAGCATTTGCATTATCAATTAAAACCATGCGAGGAAAGATAGCCTTTTCCTTGGTTAGCGAAACTTGGAGTTGATCATGAGACTCCTTGAGAGTAGCATGCATTCCTTTCAAGGCCTTGTGATCCTTGTCAAGTATGTCAAACTCCTCTTTGAGTTTAGCATGGTCAACCTCAAGTTTTGCCTTCTTAGAGTTAAGGACACGAGAGACAACTAAAGCATGATCAAGATCTTTCTTTAATTTAGCATGATCATCGTTGTGTGACTCCTCAAGAGTCAAACGAAGACCACGCTCTTCCTCTAGGGCATTAGAGAGATCCGATATCTCATCGGCATAGTCTCGACTATGTCCTTCCATTTTGGTAATGGTTTCCTCGTGAGCCTCGATCATGTCATTGGCCTCACCGAGTTGTTCCAAGAGAGCAACAAAATGCTTCTTGGGTTTGCCCTTGAGATTCTTTATGAACAAAACAAATTCATTTTCTCCCTCCTTAATACCCTCACCCTCATCAATACAGTTAGTCAATGAAGGATTAGAAGGGATAGAAGTATTGATGTTTGGGGTTACCTTGTTGGTGGCCTTGGCCATGAGACACTTGGCGGTGATGTTCTCCTTTGGTGAGTCGAAGAGAGATGAGTGCGGAGTGGTAGCAATTGCAATTGTGGCCATAGTGGTCACCTCATCGTCTTCATCATTATCATCATCCTCCACATATTCTTCTTGAGCCACCAACACTTTCGGAGGAGTCTTCTTAATGAAGTTGTTCTTGTTGGGATAGGACTTTGACTTGTCCTTCCGAATAAGCTTGCCTCCAAAGTCTTCTCTCTTCTCATATGGGCAATCCACAACGAAGTGACTTACATTTCCACAGTTGAAGCATGTCCTTACTCGTTGCTTCCCTTTGTTCCCACTAGAGTTGTTCCTGTTAAAGTTGGATCTTGAGTTCTTCTTGCCCCAGAATTGCCTTGAAGCAAGAGCCATGTGCTCATGATAGGCATATTTGGTGTCCTCGGGGCAACACTCATCATCATCTTCCACTTCCTCCTCTTCCACACAAGCCTTGGCCTTCAGAGCAAGATTCGGCTTCTTGGATCGTTGAGCTCTTAAGACCGCATTGTCGGCGGTCACGTCCAGGATCCTCATGGCAACAAATTCATCCAACACTTAATTTGAGGATAAAGTGTGGAAGTCCGGTCTCTGACGAATGACAGAGGACATGGCCTTATGATAGGGCATCATGGCCTTGAGGAACTTGCGCTTGATCCAATTGTCATCCGTATCCTTACTGCCATGATCTCGAAGAGACACTACAAGAATAGTTAATCTTCGATAAAGTTCACGAGGATCTTCATCTTCGATCATAGCAAACTCATCAGCTTCATCTTGCAACACTTCATAGTTGGAGCATTGAATACTGGTGCTTCCCTTGTACATCGTGCCGACATGCTCCCAAGCTTCCTTGGCAACAGTGAAGGGTCGAAGGTGTGCAATGTCTTCAGGAGGGATGGAATCTTGAAGAATGCAAAGAGCGGACTCGTTGAACTGATGATCTGCAGTCTCTCTTGGAGTCATGTTGTCGGGATCATACGGATAAAAACCTTGCTCATTGATTCTCCAAAGGTTAGTGGAACAATGATTGATATGACGTTTGAAACGAAAAACCCAAGTAGCAAAATCGGTATTTTTAACAAACTTGGGAGGGGGCCCAACAGAATTTAAATGCGGTGTGGGAATGGGTCCTCCATAGTGAGTAGGAGGAGCAGATTGGGCAAATTTTCCACTCCCATTCTTAGTTACCGGGGCTTGCTCACTACTAGCTTCTCCCTTGTCGGGATTAGCCTCCGACATGTTGGTAGCGGGACGACCCACTTCCAACGGTGAGGTGGGTAATTTAAGCCCCTCAAGCATTTCTTTAAACATGCCTTTGACCTCGCTCGCTAGTGATTCTTTCAATGTGGTCAAGGCCACATTGAACTCCTCACGAGTGACCGAGGCTCCCCCATCTGACGTAGGCAAGGACGGATTTCCACCGGAATGGTCCTCCGTCTCGACTACGTTGTCAACCATACTCTTCGGACGGTAAAGTCCTTAAAAAGAGACGAGGCTCTGATACCAATTGAAAGGATCGATATGGTTGACTAGAGGGGGGTGAATAGGCAACTAAAAATTTTTAGCTTTTCTTAACCACTTTAAATTAAGCGACAAAATAAGTTGTCTAGATATTCTACTAGGATGACAACTAGAGGGAAGAAGGATAACAACTACACATGCATGCTATAGGAGTTGAACAAGTAAAGCATGCAAAAGTAAAGGTAAGAAATAACCACAAGTGGAACCGGTGGAGATGAGGATGTGTTGCCAAAGTTCCTTCCCTTTGAGGGGAAGTACGTCTCCGTTGGAGCGGTGTGGAGGCACAATGCTCCCCAAGAAGCCACTAGGGCCACCGTATTCTCCTCACGCCCTCACACGATGCAAGGTGTCGTGAATCCACTAGTGGTGCCCTTGAAGGCGGCAACCGAACCTTTACAAACAAGGTTGGGGCTATCTCCACAACTTGGAGGCTCCCAACAAACCACGAAGCTTCACCACAATGGAGTATGGCTTCGAGGTGACCTCAACCGTCTAAGGTGCTCAAACACCCAAGAGTAACAAGATCCGCAAGGGATTAGTGGGGAGAATCAAATATCTCTTGGTGGAGGTGTAGATCGATGCCTCCTCAAGCAATCCCGAGCAAATCAACAAGTTTGATTGGCTAGGGGAGAGATCGGGTGGAAATGGAGCTTTTGGAGCAACAATGGAGTAGTGGGGGAAGAGGTAAGTCTTCTTGGAGAAGAAGACCCCCTATATATAGTGGGGGGACAAATCCAACCGTTATTGGAGTTTTCAGCCTGCAGAGAGCGGTAGTACCGCGCATGAGTTACGGTACTACCGCTGGCTGAGCGGTACTACCGCTTTGAGAGCGGTACTACCGCTTAGGCAAAAGAGTGCGACATGATTGACAACCACGGATGAAATAAATTACATCTGTGGCTACATCCGCAGGGAAAACGGTAGTAGCAAAATGCGACATGGTACTACCGCTTAAGTTAAGCGGTGCTACCGCATTGGATGCGGAAGTAAAAAATTACTTCCGCATCCACTTCTATACTTAGAATCAGCGCCTGGGCCAGATACACGGTACTACCGCTCTGGAGACGCGGTACTACCGTCAGAGCGGTACTACCGTGTCGGCAGGCGGTACTACCGTGTACCCGCGCGGTACTACCGCTTGGTTGAGCGGTACTACCGCTTGCCAAGCAGATGATCAGTTAAGAAGTCACAGTTTTGCATATACGACAACTAACCGGTTGGACCTCCAGAGAAGCAAGGAAAGGAGGTGTGAGAGTAGGATGTGTACGTGTTGATTCTACCCAAACCTTTCCGACAAGGACCCCCTCTTAATAGTACGGCTTTCCTATTACTCAAAGCCACCGACAGGAGCAAAAAGAAAAGACCGTCTTCCATAGAATCCGAGGGGCAAACAATCGTCTTGTGCCTAAGGGAGATATACCTGTATGAGCTTAGAGCACACGATCAGTCCGCAAATGCATTGTCATCAATCACCAAAACTACTTAGGGAGAAATATGCCCTTACAGTCTGCAACAAGTATCAGGAGGTTACAGACATCAACATCGTGAAAGAGTCATGAACAACTCTTGCTCACGCCCATCGTGACTTTCTCACAGTATCATCAACAGATTTACCCAAATCGTGTTGTTTTCCAGAAACTTATGGACATAGTCTAAGCAGCACCACCCAACTGTCCTTGACCGTGGACACGGCTATTCGAATAGTTTTACACTCTACAGAGGTTGCACACTTTACCCACAACATCTGGGGAACTTCCGTGTCATCCACGACCCGCGATACCTCAACTACCCGGGGTAAGCTCCCGATCACTATCTTTCCCTAGATGATACTAACACAGAGTCCACTCGATTGGTAGTAGCCCCCGTGCCCAACATTTCACATCTTAAAAATTGTGGAGACTCGCTCCCATATTCATCACATACCACTGACACGGGGTACCAACGGTGAGTTCGGTGCCCTGTGAAAACAGTCAAGGCCGCCTATCCAAGCACTACCCCGTCCCACGAGTGACCTCATGTCACCCCCGTCACTAGTAATGCGGGCACCATGCTAGTATCGACCTAGGAATCAATAATGCCCTTTCCCATATAAGGGTAGAGTGGCTGCGCATGTTTGGTTGGGACGATAATCACACATAAATCTAATCCATCTCTGTAAACAACACTTTCATCAAGCCTCAGTACACTACTTCTCCACCAAGTAGTGCCCTAGTTTCTCATCATCTCCCAGGGGCATTAGTGGCACCCACTAGGTTATTTGCAAGTATGTCAAACCACACTTGTTTCTTTCCATGCATAACCCTGACCCATTTTGCGTAGCCAACTACCATAGCATATATCTATCTACTCCCACCGGCATAACCCTCATAAGAAGGTAGGGTCATGCACAATGCAAGTATCAACGAGGAAGTCTAGTGGCAAACCCTCAAAGTGGTTACCACCTCATCATGATTCCGTTGCAACAACAATATGGTGTTATATGACATGCATAAAAAGGTTTTTTCGAACATGGTCAAAGGGCTGCTTGCCTTGTCCTTCCGAGTCTTCAAACCTTCTGGTCCATCTCCAAGTACTCCGTTTATTTCATCAACTAACGATGGAAACAATCATAATAAGCGACATTAACAAGGCAAAAATAAAAGTACTCTAAAAATAGGAGTTGGACTTTTCTAGGATACCTCTGGTCATATGAAAAATGACCAAGGTGGTTTCATTGGAGTATGATCAATGGATGGTTTGGAACATTTCAATATGAGGCAATCAGGGGATTTATGGATTTGCAAAAAGTGTACAGAAATATATTTTTGAAAAATGAGCAAAGGCACCCATTTGACAAATCATGATTTTAGAAGCATCTAGGAGTTGGTTTCACTGGATTTGGAGTTCAAATGAATAGCCTAGGATTTTGCAAAGTTGACAAATATGAAGAAACGGCTCATTATTTTGTGGGGTACAAAAAGTATTAGGAAAAATGTTCCAAAACTAATTTTTGATATTACAAGTATCTAGGAATTTGAACCATTGCATTTGGATCAAATTTGAGCTCTCTGTGATTTTCTAAAGTTCATCACAAAAATGGAAAAATGACATTTTGATAATATTTGTGAAGAAAAAGTCTCTCGGAAAATGTGCATGTTGCTCCAACAAGTAGATCATGATTTTAGAAACTACCAGAAATTTGAATCATCAAATTTGGAGTTTATATGAATTATTTAAGGATTTTTGAAGTTTACTGGAAAAAGAAAAAGAAAGTAAGGCTTTAAACTTATCCTGCACACATGCGACAGATAGACTGTGGGCCGGCCCAGCGGCTCGGCCGCACACGCGCAGGGGCCGCGCCGGAGGCGGCCTCGAGGAAATGCGCCTTCGCGCGGGGGAGGCGGGCAACGCCGTAGCCGTCTCCACTTAAACAGGTGGGGCCTGCCTCCGGGGTCGCTGACCTGCGGGGACCACCCGCAGGGTCATCTCCTTCCTCCCGCGCCCGCGACAGAGGGGATGGAGACCCTGTCTGCGCGGCGGCCGGCGCTCGCCCCCCGGCGGCACAGGCCACCCTCGGCCAAGGCACGGCCACCGGAGGGGTCTCCGAAGAACGACGCGTCGGGGAGGGCCCTTGGGGCGGCAGGGGAGGACCGGAGCGCCTCCTGCACCGGTCATGGCGGGCGGCCTCGTCGGGCGGTGGTGCCATCCACACTACAAGGTACGGGAGGAGACGGAGAGGAGCGGGGGTGCTCCGTGGTGGCCATGGGGTTTGCCTAGTGGACAAAGGAGGGCAGGAGGAGGCCCCATTCACAGGAATTTGGGAGGAGGCCGGCGGCTTGGCTTCGTCCATGGAGGGGCAAGGAGGGCACGGGAAGGGTAGTGGGCAGGTCGGGGAGGCACACTGGAGGGAGAGGGGGCAAATGGAGCAAAGAGGGGGCTCGAGGGAGGCCTTGTATAGGCCAGCCCGAGGTTCACCGCGGGTGGTGCACCGGCGAAGCTGTTGTCGTCGCTGCAAGCCACGGGAGCGCGCGTGGGCGTTTCTGGGGCGTTTGTAGAGGTGGTATACGCCTAGGGGAAGGGAGAGAAGGAGCGGGGAGGTGCCAGAGGGGCCGCGCGTCTGAAGCCAGCCACTGGAGCTTGCGGGCGGCCGGTGCGCGTGCGAGTGCAGCAGCAGGAGGGAGAAGGAGGAGGGGGCGACCAGCTAGGCGTGTCCCGGACGTCGAGGTGGTCCTGCTGGCGTGCGGGGGACAGCCAAGGTGGTCGGGGCATCGGGATGGGGGCGGCTACAGTGCGCCAGAGCACTGTAGCGCGCTCCAGAGCGCGACCATTGCATGCCATGGCATGCATCTGGCGTCCCGCGCGTGGCCACTAATGTCTTGGAGGTAGAAGGAGTAGTAAAATATAGGGAGGTGGTCTTGGATGCTCTGGGGAGCCAGTAGGAGAGGAGGCAGAAGAAGAGGGAGAGAGGGGTTGTCCACGGAGGTAAAATTAGGGCTTTCACCCCTCAATCATTGATCTGAGGAGGGGAAGGAGTTCCTGGAGGTAGAGGGTGACTAGGAGTTGTTGTGGTAAAAACTTGAGGCAAGGGGGAGTGGTGGAAGTGGATCAAAAGGTGATTTTGGAAAAGTGCCAGAAGGTGTTTGATGATGTTTTGGGCAAGCAAATGGAGTCCAAATGACATGAGACTTAACAAGATGAAATGGCACATACATTTAGGCACTTCCACCAAATTTGAGCTCATTTGGGCAAAGTTGCCATTGCAACTTTTGTAAACCCTAGAAATCAACAGAAATGGATTTTCCAAGATTAAGTTAAGCAAATCATCCCTCTTTGATGCACCACTTGGTGTAGTGTCATCATTTTGGGATTTTGAGCATGCCCACAAAATTTGAGGCCCCAAGTAAAAAGTTGGCAATGTAGAGTTGTTTAAATTTGGATCTGGTCAGAAAGGGTTTTGGGGCACTTAGATCAAGTTATGCTTCTCCAATACTTGTGCCATTTGGTCTAGATGCATAATTAGACCATTCTAGCATGTGTACCAAGTTTGAGAGCATTTCGACAAGTTTGGCAGTGTAAAGTTGCTCAAACTTAAAAATGGACAGAAATGGTTTTGAGGGAATCTGATGATGATTTCTTGATCTTAAAGGCATGAGGCTTTGTAACATCATCAAATATGTCATATTTGACATGATAGAATTTCCCTGGAATTTTTGGAGAATATTTCCTTTGTAAATATTTCAAAAGCTTGAAATACCCAGAAAGGGTTTTGGAAGGATTTGCCAAATATTTTGAACATGACCATGTGTTGAAACTCTTATATATGGACAATATATGTCCTAGGAGGTTCCCTGAATTTTGGCAAATATTTTTGAAATAGTTAAATAATTTTAACCTATTAAAGACCATTTCTAGCCTAAAGAAAAAGCATTTAAATAAAATATAAAAATAACTTTTAAAATTATAATTTTGTGGTTTATGGGAGTCCTATACCTAATTGGATTCAAATATACTTTTTGAAAGATTTTTCACACCCTAAATAAGGTACTTGCAGTGCAAACCTCAATTCAGGGTTTTTTGGAAAACTAATTTTTGAAAATACTATTTGGCCAAAAACAAATATAAGAAAATACTATATTGTTCTATACACATGGCATGATCATTGGGAAAAGGTTTTGGATCAAGGAGATGAAGTATAAGAGTTGGAGGATTTATTTGATTTTTAGAGCACTAGCAAGCGGCAAACAGAAAACCAATCAAGCAAGGTCAAAAACACTCAAAAGTTTTTGTTAAACCATATTTTAGCATGATTATTAGCTTAAGTGATATGGCATGAAAATCAGGGTGTGACAGACCTACCCCCCTTACAAGAATCTCATCCCTGAGATTCCCAGACTAGGCGTGGAAAGGAATACGGAGTCTTGGATACGGGTAGTCTTCACTTCTTCTTGTTGGTTCTTCTTTCGAGTGGTGCTTCCTGGAACCTTGAGGTACTTGGTGGTGTGGCTTCTCGCTTGCTGCCTTTTTGATGCAGGTTGCTGAGGGGTCTCTTGCATAGGTTAGGTTGGGCTAGACGTCAAGGGTTAGGTGATCGATGTCCTCGCAGGGACCAGGCTAGTTAGGAAGTAAGAAGTAATTCCAGAGTGGTGACTCGTGGAATATTTTGGTGTACGGTGGGTAACTCGGGTGGTAACTTCAGCTGGTAGCCGTCTACTGCTTGACTTGCAGTGGCCTTGAAGAAGGTCGATAAATCTTGGTGTGAGCGTCCCTTCGACATGGAAATGCTTGGTTCCTTCGAGGGGAGTGGTTTGCAGATACGCCCGGTCTTTGACGCGGAAGTTTATTTCTTGATGATGGTGGTCGGTGTAGTTCTTCCTTCTTGACATGTCGGTCTTAAAATGTCTTCTATCCAGCTGACCGCCTCTTCTTTTGTCTTCGAGCAGACAAGTAGGTCATCAAGTAATGATGTTACCCAACTTGTCTAAGTACTTCATGCAGTCTATGGGATACGCAAGGTAGGCTGGGTATTGGTGATGGTCTCCGTTGAGTATTGGCAAAGGTCTTCTTGACTTAGAGCCAAGGCTCGTGGTCAGGATTTGACCATGTTGTGGCTTGGTGGGGCTTAAGGGTTTCAAGGATTCTGGTGTGTGAGTGAACGTTTATTATCTTATCCTTAAGCACGGTTTCTGAGATGCCAATAGCTCCATCTAGTACTCCAAACGAATAACCTTATACCACTAAAAGCATCCTCTCGTATAGACCAACTTCAATCACCACTCATGCCATACATAACCTCATGACTCCCAAAAGGAGGTCTAACAAAATTATACATGTCTACGGTCCGAGAAAAACCATATTATGGCTACCCCTAAGAATCCATGGGTAAGGCATACAAGCTGCTAAGCTTGAATTAAACACCACAATCCAAGCACTCAACCTATTCTTACAAGGTTCAAGATAATGCATCTCTATTCTAAGGAAACACGTCATATGCCACTCGAAGGTCTTGTTCCCTTCCTATAGATCAACTCCAACAGCCCGGTAATTTCCATCAATCACCACATAATCCAACAATTCTACAAATCCAATGTCTACGGTGTTCCTCAAGATCTCAAGTCCGTATAATACCCAAATACTTGGAAGGGCTATGCATTACGATAGTAAGTCCACCAAATTCCCACCATCATGGTCAAGTAAACTCCAAGGTCATGATTATATAGATCCCTAAATCAACTCTGTCAAATAATACAATCTCCTAGTTTGCCATTCACCGAGAAACATGGTATCATGATCAAGATCAACATTCTAAATCCAATTTACTCCGAACCATGTAGACATTCTTAGCATCTATACCCAACCAGAATCACCTACTTAAATCCAAATCTCATGTCCGACGAGAATTCCTACATTTTCCCCCAAAGTAATTATTGTAATGTCAACTATCTCCCATCAATATCATCTGCTCAAGTCAAATCCTTATACTTCCAAGAATTTCATCTTGCAATCACAATTGCCCTGCAAATCCTAGTTACTCCAGGGTGGTGACAGTTACGCTACCCTATTAATCATGATCCCATCAACATGAAAACCTCACAATCCATCAAGGCCTCAGATAATTCCTCAAAGTCACAGATATAAAGTCACCAAATCATCTGTCCTATATCCTCAAATTGGTCTATCTATGGCATCGTCAGTTCTTGTGCTATATTAGGACGAAAATGTGATCACTCAGTGTGTCCACTAGTTCCATTACGAACCCAGTGTTGTGCAAGGTTGTAGAGGCTTAACTGGTTCTCTTGTAATACTATGGGTTATGCACATGGTTAAGGATCCGGGCTGGGGTGTCTCGTGAAGTCTCAAAGGGTCTAGGAATGGGTTTCTAGTCTGGAGGGTTAAACATAATTCTACGGGGTTGCACTTAGTCGTGGAGGTTGTAGCAGAAGTCTTCATTGTTAGTTGGTTGTCGAGTTGGAATCCTTGGTACTTCTTGTCTTGCTGGTCTTCAGTTGAGGAGATAGAAGAGAGGGAAAAAGTAGCATGGAGAGGGGAATGCCTAAAGGGGGTGCTATAGTGCAAGTGCAATCAAACAGGTGCAAAAAGAGCAAAACAAAAGAAACATGATAAGGAAGATGGTATAGTCGTGTACTTGTTGCCTAAGGCAACAGTGCGACTTATATCAAAACACAAACAATAAAAACAAGCATCACACAATCACGGTTCTATTCGAACCATCACACGGACTCGACTGCGCATAGGGGGTACACGACTCATCCTACCCTAGGGGTTCTCGGACTGGTAGTCGTGCCTTGTGCCTCGTGCAGTCTTCTGAGTTTTCCTCAGGTGTTGCTATGTCCCTTGTAGTTGTTTGAACGACCCGAGTTGAGCTTGAAGAATCTTCAACAACTTCTCGCCTGATGAGGTGATGTGGTGAATGTGTCTCCTCGTAGCTGGTGTTGACTTGGTCTTCTCTTGTCTCTTTAATCATGACGATCCCTTGTGCCTTCTGGGGCGTCGAGGGTATCAGGTGGGCAATCCTTGTGAAATGACAATAACAAGGCATAATAGAGGTCCAACATGTCGGTTTCGTTGGTGACAACATCGACACCAAGAGCGGGGGACGAAGATAACCGTGTTCCTGCTCACTATAGTGAGGCGGACCAAACTGGCGAGGTTCTCATCCACCGGTGGTTGCTGATACAACAACGGTAGTGACATGATTACTCTATTAGCGATGTATATCATGATTTTGCACAACTCATGCCATGGTCATCGTAGGCTAAGGTTGCACCATCTTGGGGCAGTGTCAAGGATGTCACCATCTTCTCGGTCTTCATGTCTTCATTCCTCGAGGATGTATCTTTTGTTGGCATCGTCTTGTTGTGGTGTCGCCAATCTTGTGTTCATAAGAGGTGGGTGAGCGTTTGGCAAGGAGTACTCCTTCCAGATTATCCACGAGGATTTCAAGGAAATCCAGTGGTCTGGGGCATAAGGGTTCTAGCGACCAAAGTTTCGAAGGGGAAGAGATCAAGTATAGCCTAGTTTTCGAAAAACTGAGAAGGGCAGAGAAGTATAGATAGTTTTGAAAACTAGTAATAGTTTTGGAAATAGTTTTACCCTAACTAACGACCATGCTAACTAAGGCTTCCTACAGTCGGGATGGCTCTGATACCAGCTCTGTGGGGACCCCGACTCATAAGTCGTGATCACCGAATGCACGTGTACAGTGATCCCAGAGATCAATGTTCACTGAACACACAGAAGCTGAATAACAAGAGTCTTACATCCATACATACCGTATTACACAAATAGGACCATTATGGTCAAGTCTTGAGTATATCATTGCAGCGGAAATCTTCAATAACAACTTGGACCCATGCCACCTGCCTTAACCCTACAGGCATTCTGACTGGGAAGCGTCCTAGCTTGCATGTTCGTCGCCAAGAGTTCTTCAACATATCATGTTCTTTCATGCCTGGCCAATAAAATAACCAGTGGCAAGCCAATGAGTACTTTGAATGTACTCGCAAGCATCCAAGTGTGATGACAGAATAATTATGCATGGCTCTACTGCTAAATTGGCAGTTTTGCGGAAAGCTAGTTTTTCATATGCAAGCATGATCAACATATAACAAGGGCATGCATGCGTCTGCAATAAGTATCAGGAGGTTACAGACATCAACATCGTGAAAGAGTCATGAACAACTCTTGCTCACGCCCATCGTGACTTTCTCACAGTGTCATCAACAGATTTACCCAAACCGTGTTGTTTTCCAGAAACTTATGGACATAGTCTAAGCAGCACCACCCAACTGTCCTTGACCGTGGACACGACTATTCGAATAGTTTTACACTCTGCAGATGTTGCACACTTTACCTACAAGATCCTGGGAACTTCCGTGTCATCCACGACCCGCGGTACCTCAAGTACCCAGGGTAAGCTCCCGATCACTATCTTTCCCTAGACGATACTAACACAGAGTCCACTCGATTGGTAGTAGCCCCCGTGCCCAACATTTCACATCTTAAAAATTGTGGAGACTCGCTCCCATATTCATCACATACCACTGACATGGGGTACCAACGGTGTGTTCGCTGCCCTGTAAAAATAGTCAAGGCCGCCTATCCAGGCACGACCCCATCCCGGGAGTGACCTCATGTCACCCCCGTCACTAGTAATGCGGGCACCATGCTAGTATCGATCTAGGTAATCAATAATGCCCTTTCCCATATAAGGGTAGAGTGGTTGCGCATGTTTGGTTGGGACGGTAATCACACATAAATCTAATCCATCTCTGTAAACAACACTTTCATCAAGCCTCGGTACACTACTTCTCCACCAAGTAGTGCCCTAGTTTCTCATCGTCTCACAGGGGCATTAGTGGCACCCACTAGGTTATTTGCAAGTATGTCAAACCACACTTGTTTCTTTCCATGCATAACCCTGACCCATTTTGCATAGCCAACTACCATAGCATATATCTATCTACTCCCACCGGCATAACCCTCATAAGAAGGTAGGGTCATGCACAATGCAAGTATCAACGAGGAAGTACAGTGGCAAACCCTCAAAGTGGTTACCACCTCATCATGATTCCGTTGCAACAACAATATGGTGTTATATGACATGCATAAAAAGGTTTTTTCGAACATGGTCAAAGGGCTGCTTACCTTGTCCTTCCGAGTCTTCAAACCTTCTGGTCCATCTCCAAGTACTCCGTTTATTTCATCAACTAACGATGGAAACAATCATAATAAGCGACATAACAAGGCAAAAATAAAAGTGCTCTAAAAATAGGAGTTGGACTTTTCTAGGATACCTCTGGTCATATGAAAAATGACCAAGGTGGTTTCATTGGAGCATGATCAATGGATGGTTTGGAACATTTCAATATGAGGCAATCAGGGGATTTATGGATTTGCAAAAAGTGTACAGAAATATATTTTTGAAAAATGAGCAAAGGCACCCATTTGACAAATCATGATTTTAGAAGCATCTAGGAGTTGGTTTCACTGGATTTGGAGTTCAAATGAATAGCCTAGGATTTTGCAAAGTTGACAAATATGAAGAAACGGCTCATTATTTTGTGGGGTACAAAAAGTATTAGGAAAAATGTTCCAAAACTAATTTTTGATATTACAAGTATCTAGGAATTTGAACCATTGCATTTGGATCAAATTTGAGCTCTCTGTGATTTTCTAAAGTTCATCACAAAAATGGAAAAATGGCATTTTGATAATATTTGTGAAGAAAATGTCCAGCGGCTCGGCCGCACACGCGCAGGGGCCACGTCAGAGGCGGCTTCGAGGAAATGTGCCTTCGCGCGAGGGAGGCGGGCAACGCCGTAGCCGTCTCCACTTAAACAGGTGGGGCCTGCCTCCGGGGTCGCTGACCTGCGGGGACCACCCGCAGGGTCATCTCCTTCCTCACACGCCCGCGACAGAGGGGATGGAGACCCTGTCTGCGCGGCGGCCGGCGCTCGCCCACCGGCGGCACAGGCCACCCTCGGCCAAGGCACGGCCACCGGAGGGGTCTCCGAGGAACGACGCGTCGTGGAGGGCCCTTGGGGCGGCATGAGAGGACCGGAGCGCCTCCTGCACCGGTCATGGCGGGCGGCCTCGTCGGGCGGTGGTGCCATCCACACTACAAGGTACGGGAGGAGACGGAGAGGAGCGGGGGTGCTCCGTGGTGGCCATGGGGTTTGCCTAGTGGAGAAAGGAGGGCAGGAGGAGGCCCCATTCACAGGAATTTGGGAGGAGGCCGGCGGCTCGGCTTCGGCCATGGAGGGGCAAGGAGGGCACGGGAAGGGTAGTGGGCAGGTCGGGGAGGCACACTGGAGGGAGAGGGGGCAAATGGAGCAGAGAGGGGGCTCGGGGGAGGCCTTATATAGGCCAGCTCGAGGTTCACCGCGGGTGGTGCACCGGTGAAGCTGTTGCCGTCGCTGCAAGCCACGGGAGCGCGCGTGGGCGTGTCTGGGGCGTTTGTAGAGGTGGTCTACGCCTAGGGGAAGGGAGAGAAGGAGCGGGGAGGTGCCAGAGGGGCCGCGCGTGTGAAGCCAGCCACTGGAACTTGCGGGCGGCCGGCGCGCGTGCGAGTGCAGTAGCAGGAGGGAGAAGGAGGAGGGCGACCAGCTAGGCATGTCCCGGACGTCGAGGTGGTCCTGTTGGCGTGCGGGGGACAACCGAGGTGGTCGGGGCATCGGGATGGGGGGCGGCTACAGTGCGCCAGAGCACTGTAGCGCGCTCCAGAGCGCGACCATTGCATGCCATGGCATGCATCTGGCGTCCCGCGCGTGGCCACTAATGTCTAGGAGGTAGAGGTGAAGGAAATATGCCCTAGAGGCAATAATAACGATGTTATTTGTATTTCCTTATATCATGATAAATGTCTTTTATTCATGCTAGAATTGTATTAACCGGAAACTTGGTACATGTGTGTGAATACATAGACAAAACAGTATGTCCCTAGTATGCCTCTACTAGACTAGCTCATTGATCAAAGATAGTTATGTTTCCTAGCCATAGACATGAGTTGTCATTTGATCAACGAGATCACATCATTAGGAGAATGATGTGATGGACAAGACCCATCCGTTAGCATAGCACTATGATCGTTTAGTTTAACTGCTATTGCTTTCTTCATGACTTATACATGTTCCTATGACTATGAGATTATGCAACTCCCGAATACCGTAGGAACACCTTGTGTGCTATCAAACGTCACAACGTAACTGGGTGATCATAAAGATGCTCTACAGGTGTTTCCGAAAGTATTCGTGGTGTTGGCATAGATCAAGATTAGGATTTGTCACTCCGAGTGTCGGAGAGGTATCTCTGGGCCCTCTCGGTAACACACATCACAATAAGCCTTGCAAGCAAAAGACTAATGAGTTAGTCACGAGATGATGTGTTACGGAACGAGTAAAGAGACTTGCCGGTAACGAGATTGAACTAGGTATAGAAATACCGACGATCGAATCTCGGGCAAGTAACATACCGTTTGACAAAAGGAACAACGTATGTTGTTATGCGGTTCTGACCGATAAAAGATCTTCGTAGAATATGTAGGAGCCAATATGAACATCCAGGTTCCGCTATTGGTTATTGACCAGAGATGAGTCTCGGTCATGTCTACATAGTTCTCGAACCCGTAGGGTCCGCACGCTTAACGTTTGATGACGATCGGTATTATGAGTTTTTGAGTATTGATGTACCGAAGGTAGTTCGGAGTCCCGGATGAGATCACGGACATGACGAGGAGTCTCGGAATGCCCGAGACATAAAGATTGATATATTGGACGGCTATATTCGGACACCGGAAGTATACCGGAAAAGTTTCGGATTTATCGGGAATGCCGGAGGGGGTTACCGGAACCCCCTACGAGAGGGGATGGTCCATAGTGGGCCTAAAGGGTGAGAGAGAGACAGCCCATAGGGCTGGCCGGCGCCCCCACCTAGGAATCCTAGTTGGACTAGGATTGGGGGGGCGCCACCTCTCCTATTCCTTTCCCCCTTCTTCCTTTCGGTGAATCCTACTAGGAATAGGATTGCAATCCTATTCCTAGTAGGACTCCCTCCCTAGCCGCACCAGGAGAGGTTGGCCGGCCTCCCTCCCCTGCTCCTTTATATACGGGGGCAGGGGGGCACCCAAAGACACACAAGTTGAATTGTTTTAGCCGTGTGCGGTGCCCCCCTCCACAGAATCACACCTCGGTCGTACCGTCGCGGAGCTTAGGCGAAGCCCTGCGCCGGTGAACACATCATATCTGTCACCACGCCGTCGTGCTGACGAAACTCTCCCGTGAAGCTCAACTGGATCAAGAGCTCGTGGGACGTCATCAAGCTGAACGTGTGCTGAACGCGGAGGTGCCGTACGTTCGGTGCTTGATCGGTTGGATCGCGAAGAAGTTCGACAACATCAACCGCGTCACTTGACGCTTCCGCTCCCGGTCTACGAGGGTACGTAGACACACTCTCCCCTCTCGTTGCTATGCATCTGGTAGATAGATCTTGCGTGATCGTAGGAAAATTTTAAAATACTACGTTCCCCAACACGACCACTGCAGAAGATAGAGAGAAAATGAAAGTCATTCCCTATGCCTCAGCCATAGGATCTATCATGTATGCAATGCTGTGTACCAGACCTGATGTGTGCCTTGCTATAAGTCTAGCAGGGAGGTACCAAAGTAATCCAGGAGTGGATCACTGGACATCGGTCAAAAACATCCTAAAGTATCTGAAAAGAACAAAGGATATGTTTCTCGTATATGGAGGTGACAAAGAGCTCGTCGTAAACGGTTACGTCGATTCTAGCTTTGACACTGATCCGGATGACTCAAAGTCACAAACCGGATATGTATTTTTATTGAACGGTGGAGCTGTCAGTTGGTGCAGTTCCAAGCAGAGCGTCGTGGCGGGATCTACGTGTGAAGCGGAATACATAGCTGCTTCGGAAGCAGCAAATGAAGGAGTCTGGATGAAGGAGTTCATATCCGATCTAGGTGTAGTACCTAGTGCATCGGGTCCAATGAAAATCTTTTGTGACAACACTGGAGCCATAGCCTTGGCGAAGGAATCTAGGTTTCACAAGAGAACAAAGCACATCAAAAGACGCTTCAATTCCATCCGCGATCTAGTCAAGGAGGGAGACATAGAGATTTGCAAAATACATACGGATCTGAATATTGCAGACCCGTTGACTAAGCCTCTTCCACGGGCAAAACATGATCAGCACCAAGACTCCATGGGTGTGAGGATCATCACTTTGTAATCTAGATTATTGACTCTAGTTCAAGTGGGAGACTGAAGGAAATATGCCCTAGAGGCAATAATAAAGATGTTATTTGTATTTCCTTATATCATGATAAATGTCTTTTATTCATGCTAGAATTGTATTAACTGGAAACTTAGTACATGTGTGGATACATAGACAAAACAGTATGTCCCTAGTATGCCTCTACTAGACTAGCTCATTGATCAAAGATGGTTATGTTTCCTAACCATAGACATGAGTTGTCATTTGATCAACGGGATCACATCATTAGGAGAATGATGTGATGGACAAGACCCATCCGTTAGCATAGCACTATGATCGTTTAGTTTTACTGCTATTGCCTTCTTCATGACTTATACATGTTCCTATGACTATGAGATTATGCAACTCCCGAATACCGTAGGAACACCTTGTGTGCTATCAAACGTCACAACGTAACTGGGTGATCATAAAGATGCTCTACAGGTGTCTCCGAAAGTATTCGTGGTGTTGGCATAGATCAAGATTAGGATTTGTCACTCCGAGTGTCGGAGAGGTATCTCTGGGCCCTCTCGGTAACACACATCACAATAAGCCTTGCAAGCAAAAAGACTAATGAGTTAGTCACGAGATGATGTGTTACGGAAACGAGTAAAGAGACTTGCCGGTAACGAGATTGAACTAGGTATAAAGATACCGACGATCGAATCTCGGGCAAGTAACATACCGTTTGACAAAAGGAACAACGTATGTTGTTATGCGGTTCTGACCGATAAAAGATCTTCGTAGAATATGTAGGAGCCAATATGAACATCCAGGTTCCGCTATTGGTTATTGACCGGAGATGAGTCTCGGTCATGTCTACATAGTTCTCGAACCCGTAGGGTCCGCACGCTTAACGTTTGATGACAATCGGTATTATGAGTTTATGAGTATTGATGTACCGAAGGTAGTTCGGAGTCCCGGATGAGATCACGGACATGACGAGGAGTCTCGGAATGTCCGAGACATAAAGATTGATATATTGGACGACTATATTCGGACACCGGAAGTGTTCCGGAAAAGTTTTGGATTTATCGGGATTGCCGGAGGGGGTTACCGGAACCCCCTACGAGAGGGGATGGTCCATAGTGGGCCTAAAGGGAAAGAGAGAGGCAGCCCATAAGGCTGGCCGGCGCCCCCACCTAGGGTTCCTAGTTGGACTAGGATTGGGGGAGGGCGCCACCTCTCCTATTCCTTTCTCTCTTCTTCCTTTTGGTGAATCCTACTAGGAATAGGATTGCAATCCTATTCCTAGTAGGACTCCTTCCCTAGCCGCACCAGGAAGGGCCGGCCGGCCTCCCTCCCTTGCTCCTTTATATACGGGGGCAGGGGGGCACCCAAAGACACACAAGTTGAATTGTTTTAGCCGTGTGCGGTGCCCCCCTCCACAGAATCACACCCCGGTCATACCGTCACGGAGCTTAGGCGAAGCCCTGCGCCGGTGAACACATCATATCCGTCACCACGCCGTCGTGCTGACGAAACTCTCCCGTGAAGCTCAACTGGATCAAGAGCTCGTGGGACGTCATCAAGCTGAACGTGTGCTGAACGCGGAGGTGCCGTACGTTCGGTGCTTGATCGGTTGGATCGCGAAGAAGTTCGACAACATCAACCGCGTCACTTGACGCTTCCGCTCCCGGTCTACGAGGGTACGTAGACACACTCTTCCCTCTCGTTACTATGCATCTGGTAGATAGATCTTGCGTGATCGTAGGAAAATTTTAAAATACTACATTCCCCAACAGTGGCATCATGAGCCAGGTCTATGCGTAGATGATATGCACGAGTAGAACACAATGAGTTGTGGGCGATACTAGTCATACTGCTTACCAGCATGTCATACTTTGCTTCGGCGGTATTGTGAGATGAAGCGGCCCGGACCGACATTACGCGTACGCTTACGCGAGACTGGTTTCACCGTTACGAGCACTCGTTGCTTAAAGGTGACTAGCGGGTGTCTGTCTCTCTCACTTTAGCTGAATCAAGTGTGGCTACGCCCGGTCCTTGTGAAGGTTAAAACAGCACATACTTGACGAAACATCGTTGTGGTTTTGTATGCGTAGGTAAGAACGGTTCTTGCTAAAGCCCGTAGCAGCCACGTAAAACTTGCAACAACAAAGTAGAGGACGTCTAACTTGTTTTTGCAGGGCATGTTGTGATGTGATATGGTCAAGACATGATGAGTTATACGTTTTTGTATGAGATGATCATGTTTTGTAAAGTTATCGGCAACTGGCAGGAGCCATATAGTTGTCGCTTTATTGTATGAAATGCAATCGCCATGTAATTGCTTTACTTTATCACTAAGCGGTAGCGATAGTCGTAGAAGCAATAGTTGGCGAGACGACAACGATGCTACGATAAGAGATCAAGGTGTCGCGCCGGTGACGAAGGTGATCATGACGGTGCTTTGGAGATAGAGATCAAAAGCACAAGATGATGATGGCCATATCATGTCACATATTTTTTGATTGCATGTGATGTTTATCTTATTATGCTTCTTATTTTGCTTAGATCGACGGTAGCATTATAAGATGATCCCTTACTAAATTTCAAGGTATAAGTGTTCTCCCTGAGTATGCACCGTTGCGAAAGTTCGTCGTGCCGAGACACCACGTGATGATCGGGTGTGATAAGCTCTACGTTCAAATACAACGGGTGTAAGCCAGTTTTGCACACGCAGAATACTCGGGTTAAACTTGACGAGCCTAGCATATACAGATATGGCCTCGGAACACTGGAGACCGAAAGGTCGAGCGTGAATCATATAGTAGATATGATCAACATAAGATGTTCACCATTGAAACTACTCCATCTCACGTGATGATCGGACATGGTTTAGTTGATTTGGATCACGTGATCATTTAGATGACCAGAGGGATGTCTATCTAAGTGGGAGTTCTTTAAATTAATATGATTAAATTGAACTTTAATTTATCATGAACTTAGTCCTGATAGTTTTGCATATCTATGTCGTTGTAGATCACTGGCCCGTGCTACCGTTCCTTTGAATTTTAATGCATTCCTAGAGAAAGCTAAGTTGAAAGATGATGGTAGAAATTACACGGACGGGGTCCGTAACCTGAGGATTATCCTCATTGCTGCACAGAAGAATTATGTCCTTGAAGCACCGCTAGGTGACAAGCCCCCTTCCGCTGATGTAGACGGTTTGAACGTCTGCCAGTCGCGGTCTGATGACTACACGATAGTTCAGTGTGCCATGCTTTACGGCTTAGAACCGGGACTTCAACGACGTTTTGAACGTCATGGACCATATGAGATGTTCCAGGAGTTGAAGTTAATATTTCAAGCAAATGCCCGGATTGAGAAATATGAGATTTCCAATAAGTTCTACAGCTGCAAGATGGAGGAGAATAGTTCTATCAGTGAACACTTGCTCACAATGTATGGGCACTACAATCATATGACTCAACTTGGTTGCCAAGTTGATGAGAATAGTGTTATTGATAGAATTCTTCAATCACTGCCACCAAGCTATAATGGCTTTGTGATGAACTATAATATGCAAGGGATACAAAAGACAATTCCCGAGCTCTTCGCTATGCTCACAGCTGCGGAGGTAGAAATCAAAAAAGGAGCATCAAAAGTTGATGGTTAACAATACCACTAGTTTCAAGAAAAAGGGCAAGGAAGGGATTTTCAAGGAGAATAGCAAGATTGTTGCTGTTCTCGTAGAAAACCTCAAGTATGGAACCAAGCCTGAAACTGAGTGCTTCTACTGCAAGGGGACTGGACACTGGAAGCGGAACTGCCCCAAGTATTTGGCGGATAAGAAGGATGGCAAGATGAACAAAGGTATATGTGATATACATGTTATTGATGTGTACCTTACTAATGCTCGTAGTAGTACCTGGGTATTTGATACCGGTTCGGTTGCTAATATTTGTAACTCGAAACAGGGACTACGGATTAAACGAAGATTAGCTAAGGACGAGGTGACGATGCGCGTGGGAAACGGTTCCAAAGTCGATGTGATCGCCGTCGGCACGCTACCTCTACATCTACCTTCGGGATTAGTTTTAGACCTAAATAATTGTTATTTGGTGCCAGCGTTAAGCATGAACATTATATCTGGATCTTGTTTATTGCGAGACGGTTATTCATTCAAATCAGAGAATAATGGTTGTTCTATTTTTATGAATAATATCATTTATGGTCATGCACCCTTGAAGAGTGGTCTATTCTTATTGGATCTCGATTGTAGTGATACACATATTCATAATATTGAAACCAAAAGATGCAAGGTTAATAATGATAGTGCAACTTATTTGTGGCACTGCCGTTTAGGTCATATTGGTGTAAAACGCATGAAGAAACTCCATAATGATGGACTTTTGGAATCACTTGATTATGAAGCACTTGGTTCTTGCGAACCATGCCTCATGGGCAAGATGACTAAAACTCCGTTCTCCGAAACTATGGAACGAGCAACAGATTTGTTGGAAATCATACATACTGATGTATGTGGACCAATGAGTGTTGATGCTCGCGGCGGGTATCGTTATTTTCTGACCTTCACTGATGATTTGAGCAGATATGGGTATATCTACTTAATGAAACACAAGTCTGAAACATTTGAAAAGTTCAAAGAATTTCAGAGTGAAGTAGAGAATCATCGTAACAAGAAAATAAAGTTTCTACGATCTGATCGTGGAGGAGAATATTTGAGCTACGAGTTTGGTCTTCATTTGAAACAATGTGGAATAGTTTCACAACTCACGCCACCTGGAACACCACAGCGTAATGGTGTGTCCGAACGTCGTAACCGTACTTTATTAGATATGGTACGATCTATGATGTCTCTTACCGATTTACCACTATCGTTTTGGGGTTATGCTTTAGAGACAGCTGCATTCACGTTAAATAGGGCACCATCTAAATCCGTTGATACGACGCCTTATGAACTATGGTTTGGCAAGAAACCAAAGTTGTCGTTTCTTAAAGTTTGGGGCTGCGATGCTTATGTGAAAACACTTCAACCTGATAAGCTCGAACCCAAGTCGGAAAAATGTGTCTTCATAGGATACCCAAAAGAGACTGTTGGGTACACCTTCTATCACAGATCCGAAGGCAAAATATTTGTTGCTAAGAACGGATCCTTTCTAGAAAAAGAGTTTCTCTCGAAAGAAGTGAGTGGGAGGAAAGTAGAACTTGATGAGGTAATTGTACCTTCTCCCGGATTGGAGAGTAGTACATCACAGGAAATTATTCCAGTGATTCCTACACCAATTAGTGAAGAAGTTAATTATAATGATCATGAAACTTCCGATCAAGTTTCTGCTGAACGTCGTAGATAAACCAGAGTACGTTCCGCACCAGAGTGGTACGGCGACCCAGTTCTGGAAATCATGTTACTAGACCATGATGAACCTACGAACTATGAGGAAGCGATGATGAGCCCAGATTCCGCAAAATGGCTTGAAGCCATGAAATCTGAGATGGGATCCATGTATGAGAACAAAGTGTGGACTTTGGTTGACTTGCCCGATGATCGGCAAGCCATCGAAAACAAATGGATCTTCAAGAGGAAGACCGACGCAGACGGTAATATTACTGTTTACAAAGCTCGACTTGTTGCGAAAGGTTTTCGATAAGTTCAAGGAGTTGACTACGATGAGACTTTCTCACCTGTAGTGATGCTTAAGTCTGTCCGAATCATGTTAGCAATTGCCGCATTTTATGATTATGAAATCTGGCAAATGGATGTCAAAACTGCATTCCTAAATGGATATCTCAAAGAAGAGTTGTATATGATGCAACCAGAAGGTTTTGTCGATCCAAAAGGTGCTAACAAAGTATGCAAGCTCCAGCGATCCATCTATGGACTGGTGCAAGCATCTCGGAGTTGGAATATACGCTTTGATGAGGTGATCAAAGCATATGGTTTTATACAGACTTTTGGAGAAGCCTGTATTTACAAGAAAGTGAGTGGGAGCTCTGTAGCATTTCTAATATTATATGTAGATGACATATTGTTGATTGGAAATGATATAGAATTTCTGGATAGCATAAAAGGATACTTGAATAAAAGTTTTTCGATGAAAGACCTCAGAGAAGCTGCTTACATATTAGGCATCAAAATCTATAGAGATAGATCAAGACGCTTAATTGGACTTTCACAAAGCACATACCTTGATAAGATTTTGAAGAAGTTCAAAATGGATCAGTCAAAGAAAGGTTTCTTGCCTGTTTTACAAGGTATGAAGTTGAGTAAGACTCAATGCCCGACCACTGCAGAAGATAGAGAGAAAATGAAAGTCATTCCCTATGCCTCAGCCATAGGATCTATCATGTATGCAATGCTATGTACCAGGCCTGATGTGTGCCTTGCTATAAGTCTAGCAGGGAGGTACCAAAGTAATCCAGGAGTGAATCACTGGACAGCGGTCAAAAACATCCTAAAGTATCTGAAAAGAACAAAGGATATGTTTCTCGTGTATGGAGGTGACAAAGAGCTCGTCGTAAATGGTTACGTCGATTCTAGCTTTGACACTGATCCGGATGACTCAAAGTCACAAACCGGATATGTATTTTTATTGAACGGTGGAGCTGTCAGTTGGTGCAGTTCCAAGCAGAGCGTCGTGGCGGGATCTACGTGTGAAGCGGAATACATAGCTGCTTCGGAAGAAGCAAATGAAGGAGTCTGGATGAAGGAGTTCATATCCGATCTAGGTGTAATACCTAGTGCATTGGGTCCAATGAAAATCTTTTGTGACAACACTGGAGCCATAGCCTTGGCGAAGGAATCCAGGCTTCACAAGAGAACAAAGCACATCAAAAGACGCTTCAATTCCATCCGCGATCTAGTCAAGGAGGGAGACATAGAGATTTGCAAAATACATACGGATCTGAATGTTGCAGACCCGTTGACTAAGCCTCTTCCACGGGCAAAACATGATCAGCACCAAGACTCCATGGGTGTGAGGATCATCACTTTGTAATCTAGATTATTGACTCTAGTTCAAGTGGGAGACTGAAGGAAATATGCCCTAGAGGCAATAATAAAGATGTTATTTGTATTTCCTTATATCATGATAAATGTCTTTTATTCATGCTAGAATTGTATTAACCGGAAACTTGGTACATGTGTGTGAATACATAGACAAAACAGTATGTCCCTAGTATGCCTCTACTAGACTAGCTCATTGATCAAAGATGGTTATGTTTCCTAGCCATAGACATGAGTTGTCATTTGATCAACGAGATCACATCATTAGGAGAATGATGTGATGGACAAGACCCATCCGTTAGCATAGCACTATGATCGTTTAGTTTAACTGCTATTGCTTTCTTCATGACTTATACATGTTCCTATGACTATGAGATTATGCAACTCCCGAATACCGTAGGAACACCTTGTGTGCTATCAAACGTCACAACGTAACTGGGTGATCATAAAGATGCTCTACAGGTGTCTCCGAAAGTATTCGTGGTGTTGGCATAGATCAAGATTAGGATTTGTCACTCCGAGTGTCGGAGAGGTATCTCTGGGCCCTCTCGGTAACACACATCATAATAAGCCTTGCAAGCAAAATACTAATGAGTTAGTCACGAGATGATGTGTTACGGAACGAGTAAAGAGACTTGCCGGTAACGAGATTGAACTAGGTATAAAGATACCGACGATCGAATCTCGGGCAAGTAACATACCGTTTGACAAAAGGAACAACGTATGTTGTTATGCGGTTCTGACCGATAAAAGATCTTCGTAGAATATGTAGGAGCCAATATGAACATCCAGGTTCCGCTATTGGTTATTGACCGGAGATGAGTCTCGGTCATGTCTACATAGTTCTCGAACCCGTAGGGTCCGCACGCTTAACGTTTGATGACAATCGGTATTATGAGTTTATGAGTATTGATGTACCGAAGGTAGTTCGGAGTCCCGGATGAGATCACGGACATGACGAGGAGTCTCGGAATGTCCGAGACATAAAGATTGATATATTGGACGACTATATTCGGACACCGGAAGTGTTCCGGAAAAGTTTCGGATTTATCGGGATTGCCGGAGGGGGTTACCGGAACCCCCTACGAGAGGGAATGGTCCATAGTGGGCCTAAAGGGAAAGAGAGAGGCAGCCCATAAGGCTGGCCGGCGCCCCCACCTAGGGTTCCTAGTTGGACTAGGATTGGGGGGGCGCCACCTCTCCTATTCCTTTCCCTCTTCTTCCTTTTGGTGAATCCTACTAGGAATAGGATTGCAATCCTATTCCTAGTAGGACTCCTTCCCTAGCCGCACCAGGAAGGGCCGACCGGCCTCCCTCCCTTGCTCCTTTATATACGGGGGCAGGGGGGCACCCAAAGACACACAAGTTGAATTGTTTTAGCCGTGTGCGGTGCCCCCCTCCACAGAATCACACCCCGGTCATACCGTCGCGGAGCTTAGGCGAAGCCCTGCGCCGGTGAACACATCATATCCGTCACCACGCCGTCGTGCTGACGAAACTCTCCCGTGAAGCTCAACTGGATCAAGAGCTCGTGGGACGTCATCAAGCTGAACGTGTGCTGAACGCGGAGGTGCCGTACGTTCGGTGCTTGATCGGTTGGATCGCGAAGAAGTTCGACAACATCAACCGCGTCACTTGACGCTTCCGCTCCCGGTCTACGAGGGTACGTAGACACACTCTTCCCTCTCGTTGCTATGCATCTGGTAGATAGATCTTGCGTGATCGTAGGAAAAATTTAAAATACTACGTTCCCCAACAAGAGGGCGTAGTAAAATATAGGGAGGTGGTCTTGGATGCTCTGGGGAGCCAGTAGGAGAGGAGAGAGGCAGAAGAAGAGGGAGAGAGGGGTTGTCCAGGGAGGTAAAATGAGGGCTTTCACCCCTCAATCATTGATCTGAGGAGGGGAAGGAGTTCCTGGAGGTAGAGGGTGACTAGGAGCGGTTGTGGTAAAAACTTGAGGCAAGGGGGAGTGGTGGAAGTGGATCAAAAGGTGATTTTGGCAAAGTGACAGAAGGTGTTTGATGATGTTTTGGGCAAGCAAATGGAGTCCAAATGACATGAGACTTAACAGGATGAAATGGCACATACATTTAGGCCCTTCCACCAAATTTGAGCTCATTTGGGCAAAGTTGCCAATGCAACTTTTGTAAACCCTAGAAATCAACAGAAATGGATTTTCCAAGATTAAGTTAAGCAAATCATCCCTCCTTGATGGACCACTTGGTGTAGTGTCATCATTTGGGGTTTTGAGCATGCCCACAAAATTTGAGGCCCCAAGTAAAAAGTTGGCAATGTAGAGTTGTTCAAATTTGGATATGGTCATAAAGGGTTTCGAGGCACTTATATCAAGTTATGCTTCTCCAATACTTGTGCAATTTGTTCTAGATGCATAATTAGACCATTCTAGCATGTGTACCGAGTTTGAGAGCATTTCGACAAGTTTGGCAATGTAAAGTTGCTCAAACTTAAAAATGGACAGAAATGGTTTTGAGGGGATCTGATGATTATTTCTTGATCTTCAAGGCATTAGGCTTTGTAATATCATCAAATATGTCATATTTGACATGATAGAATTTCCCTGGAAGTTTTGGAGAATATTTCCTTTATAAATATTTCAAAAGCTTGAAATATCCAGAAATGGTTTTGGAAGGATTCGCCAAATATTTTGAACATGACCATGTGTTTAAACTCTTATATATGGACAATATATGTCCTAGGAGTTTCCCTGAATTTTTGCAAATATTTTTTAAATAGTTAAATAATTTTAACCTATTAAAGACCATTTCTAGCCTAAATAAAAAGCATTTAAAAAATATAGAAATAACTTTTAAAATTATAATTTTGTGGTTTATGGGAGTCCTATACCTAATAGGATTCAAATATACTTTTTGAAAGATTTTTCACACCCTAAATAAGGTACTTGCAGTACAAACCTCAATTCAGGGGTTTTTGGAAAACTAATTTTTGAAAATACTATTTGGCCAAAATATTTTTTGTATAAAAGTTGGAGGATTTATTTGATTTTTAGAGCACTAGCAAGCAGCAAACAGAAAACCAATCAAGCAAGGTCAAAAACACTCAAAAGTTTTTGTTAAACCATATTTTAGCATGATTATTAGCTTAAGTGATGTGGCATGAAAATCAGGTTGTGACACCAAGATGGCCGGTCGAATCAGCGTGCAGCACGATGCTGCCAAAAACGAAGAGTTGTCTAGGGATGAAAAGATCCATGTGATCTTGTCACGCCGCCTAGCCACACCACGCCTCGCCTCATCACGACACCCAGCGGGTTACGGGAATGAGCCGAGCTCACACATATGTGCTTACTTTTATCGGTCAGGAACGGAGAGTCCCTAAGAACAGCCATGGTCTGAGACCTTGGGTCACGGGCTGTTAAGACTCAGATATGGGTCCATCCCACATCTCTCCACGCGGCCGCGTCTATACATGTGAGGTGTATGCCAACCCTAGCGGCCACAACACACATCGCATATGCCTCCACGTGCACCCGTCCCGCTGTTCGTTCCTTTGTTGTTGTTGCTGCCGCCGGCGATCCCATCTCGTCCACCGCTTACACGGTTGACGGGAGAGCGGGCCTCCGAAACCCCGCCTCTCAAGATCCTATACGGGAGAGGAGCGATTAAGTTCTTGAGGAGCGTCTCCTACGTGGCTACTCATTGTAATTCGTTCATGTCGACTGCATCGTCTACGTCCGCGTCATCTTCATCCCCATCATGTCCACCTCCAACAAAGTCGACCATGTCGCCGCCGAAAAAACTTGAAGCCGAAAAGAATGCCGCCAAGAAACTTGAAGCCGAAAAGAATGCCGCTGAGGAGACCGTTGTGTCGCAGCCGCTACTGCGGCTTCTACGTGGCCTATTGGAGGGTATAACTCGCTTATCCGCTCATGTTTATTATCGTGTTAATCCTACTAGCAATTTGCGTATATGTTTCTACTAGATGTCTAGTACATGATAATATGATCAATTTTCAGTATGTGCATACTGCTATTTACGTCATGCTCATGATTTATTCTTGGATTAATTTACTCCAAAAATTGCTTATATACTCAACACGTTTTTTACCTAGGAATCGGGCCACGTTCCCTCCGTATACCCTGTTTACGAAATGCGCCTTGAGCGTGGCTTTTCCTTCGGATCCCATCCATATCAATGTAGCGGCGACCAATCTATCCCGTTGCTCGCCGGGGTTGGATACTCTTGATAATGCGGCGAACAATGAGCAATACGTAGTTCATTTCATGGGTTGATGGATGCCACTTAACAACGATGACATGATCTTGTATCGTTTAAAAAAGAGTCAATTACACTTGTGGTGCTACAACTTTGCGTAATTGGTCACTTTGGTGCTAGAAGTTGTAGTGTACATGGAAGTGATGCAAAAACTTGGCATTGACGTGCAAATACAGTGCTTATTTCGTTTATATACGGAGTCGATGCTGACTAGACGTGTGGGCCTGCTGTCAACCACTAGGCCAGAAAGAAGGGTGTGTCGCCTGATTTTTTGAAAAACACCTCGAGATATATTTTTTCTCAAAAAAGACTATTGACGTGGCATTTTTTGACCTCTATGACCAAATGGGTCCCCTGTCAGAAAAGAGTGGAAATTAAACTAAAATAAAAGTGAGACCACTTCGCTTGGTCTTGAACAGACGATGAACACGTAGATACAAATCTGTCTAACCAATATGCCATCACGTTCGCATGGTAACTGTGGATACCAGATGCTTAGTATTAACATGTTTGCATGCGAATTTTATCTGGGCCGCAGATAGTGCGCCCATTATGCACCCGTTCCTTTTTAAAAATTTATTTGTAAAATGTAATTAATAAAATTTATGTTTCAAATATATGTTATACAGATATTATACATATAAACGATTATTATTAAATAATAAAATTTAAATGTATATCCGTGTATGATATGAAAAATATTTAGTTAATACACACATTTAATAAGAATTAATATGTTTAACGGATACCTGATATTATATAGTCACGTCTTATATTAAAATTATAGAAAGTGAATATTCATATGAACATTTTAACTTATAAATTATGAATATTTTTAGTTATAAAAACGTGCATATAATTATTGAAATGCTGTATAACTAAAATAATTTTTTGAGCATTACTTTTTTATTATAAGTTATGCAAAAAATATAATGCGTAAATCGTATTTAAATATATGAGCATTTTTTAATAATATGTGAACAATTTTTTAAATATAATTTATTCTGTTTTTATGTACAATATTTATTAACATTAATATTCATGAGTTAATATTATTACTTTTTTGAAGGAACGTTAATTTTATTACTAAGATTATAATTAGACATAGAATCTATCGTTGACCTACCCAAAGTCTTTTTTTGGTTTCTAGAACCATGCAGGAGATTGTTTCTACACAAAACTTTAGAAAAAACTAACAGGTGCAGAATGGGCCGCAATATCCGTAGCTCATGTAACCTCCGTCAGATACTCAGAAACAAAAAATAACCTCCGCATGCTCCTAGGTCAAATATATAAACGGTTGTTATCCATGTATGCTAAGCAAACATAACCGGTAGATTGGTCCACAGGGCCGTCTCCAGAAATTAGGGGGCCCGGGGCGAAACGCTAAAGGGGACATAAATTATTATGTTTTTACTAAAGAATACATAAATTATGGGCTTATCAAGATGAAGTAAAAAAGGACCGAACCTTTAAATTTGAATGCACATCTATTTGAAAATCTTTGATTTGTGAGCAACTATCTCTAAAAAATAGCTCTTTGGATCCATATGAAGTCTGAAGCTTTGACCTAGAACATAAAGTAGTTTATTAGTTATCATTTATCTAAAATACAATGACTGGTGAGATTTATGAATTATCAATTATGGTAGTGATACACTGTACAATGGGGACGATGACTAAATAAGCTACGAAGAAATACTAAAGACCTATATTCGCAAAAATAAATAAAATACTACAGCCCTCACCAAGACCTAAAAGCCAAAAAATTGTCAACATATGACATGGTCGCGTCGAGAACAAAATCTGCAGAATGGATGAACAAAGATCGTCTCATGATCCATCGTGTGTGCATGAACAAATCTGCAGAACGGATGAACAAAATCTGCAGAAACAATAGGTGAACGAGGGATAAAACGAATCTGAGTTGAACAGGCATGGGGCAGTCGCCGGATGAACGATAAGGGGATTGGCCCACGGGGGAGCCACAGCCGGCAGAGAATGCGCCGTGATCGTTGATCGGTCGCCGATTGATCCTTTCCTATGATGTTTGTACCTAGGGCAGGCAGCGGCCGGGAAGGAGGTAGCGAAGGGGCGGAACAGGCAGGCACGAGGAAGCAATCTGTATTAGCGTGGGCGTCCGACCTATTGTGCAGTCTGTACTTACTGGGCTAAGTTCTGCTGGGCCATTTTTCAGAATAATTATACCTAATACCACCTAATTTGGGGGCTCTATTATATTGGGGGCCTGTGCGGTCGGCCAGTTTGGCCTCCCTCGTCGACGGGGCTGTTGGTCCAGTGGCTGACAATAGGCCGCACACACCTGGTCAGCATCGATTACGTATACAAAAGAGATAAGCATTGTATTTACACGTCAATGTCAAGTTTTTGCACCACTTTGATGTACATCATAACTTTTAATATCAAAGTGATCGTTTACGTCAAGTTGTAGCACCGGTGTAATTGACTCTTTACCAAAAAAGGGTTTCCCCTGCTTTGTATTACAAAGCAACAACATCGATACAACCAACGATAGATGCTGGGGTGGAAGCAGCACAAGCACGCCCAAAAGAAAAGGAACATAGAAAAAAAAAGGAAAAAATGCCGACAATGGCGGATCAACGAAAACGAAGATGACTCGCAACCGCTGCGCCCGCCGGAGAATTCCACCACGCTCCTAGCACCCCGAAACGCCGCGTACCAAGCAACACCTTCAAGAAGGAACGCGACGCCAACGACGCTGCTACCCGGACATGTCCTAGGGTTTCCCCCGATACGCGAAGGGCCGTGGGGGAAGGGGTACACCCGACGCCCTTCAGGAAGGCACGGCGGCGCCCACGGGGGTCACCACGTCAGTGCCCACGGGCGTCACCACGTCGGTGCCGGACTCGCCAACAAGGATTTCTCCCAACCGCCAACTACCCACGACCCCGGACGATCCATCGCGCTCCACCATACTTGCCGTCCACCAATGCGCGCCACCACGGTCTTGCAGTCACCATCACCGTCTCCCCGAGGCAAAGGAAGCGAGACCGGCAGGAACGAGAGGAAACAACCGGAAATGAGGAGCAGCAGGGTCAGCAGCAACGCGGGAGGGGACAACCTCCACCACCCTCGGCGGAAACCGACCGGACGCAGCTAAGGAGCAAACCAGGCACCCCTGCCCGGCCGAGCCCGAAGCAGGCTCGTGAAGCTCCCGTTGCCGCGCTGCAGTACACGCACCGCCGTCTCCGCCATCCCCAGCCCGAGCCACACCTCGGTCCGCCGGAGATGACGCCGGAAAGCCTACGCCAGGCCCTCCCAGACCCAGATGGGGCCCAAAAGGACCCAGATCTGGGCCGGAAGGGCGCTGCCGCCAGCCATCGCGCCGCCCCGCAGCCAAGCAGCCGCGCCACCGCCACCTCGCCACCCGAAGTTGCGCCGCCCGCGAAGACGCGCCGCCACCGGATCCGTCGCCGGCCTAGGTACACCGCCGCCGGCCGCCACCACCCGAGCCGCAGCGCCGCGTGGGGGAAAAGAACGGGGCCGCCGTCGGCGGCACCACGCGAGCAAGGCCCGGTGGCCTACGCCAACGGCGACGGGAGAGGATTAGGAGGAGGGGGCGCAGAGAGGAGGGGGGAAGGGAAGCCCCCGGTCGTCCCGCTCGGGGAGACGACGCGGGGGGCCGGGAGGAGGGAAGGGGGGGAGAGTGGACGATCTACACACGGGGCATCTGCACCCGCTTTTCAAAAATGTACCTTTTACGCGTTTTGTAATGTTCAAAAATTCTAAAAAATATATGCATACATGTTGGCAAAGGTATGTCCACGGCACAAAATTTTGTGTACAAAATTATTTTTGTTTTGTCTCAGTAAAAAGACAAATTTTACTGCTTCTAAATAGCGTTTCACGGCATAAAATATTGTCTTTTTTGCACAGGCTACAAAAAAAATTGCTTTTCTGTGAAACTTTCTGCACACACATAGAATATGAAGATGTCCGCGCGCAACTTTTTTTTAGAATTTTTTGACATTGCAAATGTCTTTTGCAAAGTGGGTTCATATGTATCCGGGTTTATCCATGCACTTCTCGCAAGACTAACCACTTTGCAATAAATTTTCTATCTACAAATATGGATAACAACCGTATATGTATTTCTCGAGTACGCTGGTGAAGCTGAAATGGGCTGCAAATATTGCGGCCCATTTTGCACGAACTACTTTTTAAAGATATTAGTAAAACTTAAGTAATAAAACTTGTAATCAAATATTTATGTGTTATAAATAATAAACAAAACAAACGATGATTCATAAATATACAACCATGTATTGTAAAATAACATTTAATTATTACAGATATGTTTGTGTTATAAATTTCGATAATACAACATTTCAATAATTATACTAATAACATGATGGATTATAAATGTGTATACACCTATTAATTAAAATATATACATGATTGAATATTCAAATCAACATTTTAAATGTTAGATTATGAATATTTCTAATTATACAAACATTGAAATATACAAATGTGTGTTAATTTTTTAAATGCTTATATAATTGAAATAATATTTTCAGATGTAGTTCATAAAATATTTGTATTATTAAATATTATACTTTTTAAGATAATTCATCATGTTAATTATATGATTATTGAAATGGTTGTATTATTGAAATTTATAGCACAAATATCCGTATCACCTAATTATATATTTTTAATGTAAAAAAATAATTATATATTTTATAATACATGGATGTGTATTTAACATTTTTATTTACTAATCATCGTTTGTTTGTATAATATTTATAACACATAAAGATTTGAACTTCAGTTTTATTACTTTAGTTTTACAAATGTCTTTAGAAAATAGTTCGTGCAAAAGGGGCTGCAAAATTTGCAGTCCATTCAAGCTCCACCTGCCTCCTCGTTAAATACTACTCCCTCTCTCTCATAATATAAGAACATAGTATTGTTATCCATATTAGTCCCTCAATAATGAATGTTAAAGTGGTTTGACCCGCATATGCTGTAGCAGGTGATTGTGGGTTTGAAGCCTGGCCGCCTCCATTTTGCTGTTATATTTTGACAGACCGGACCCGCTGGTCCGTAAGGTGAAAAATGACGGGTGGCCATGGACCTTTTTTTTTGAAAAATATATATTCCATGGGTACATTTTGTGTGAAAATCAGGCCAAGCACTCTTTCTCGTCAGTCTAGTCGCTGACAGCGGGGTCCACATGCCTAGTAAGCATAGATTCGATATACAAACGGGATAAGCAATATATTTGCATGCCGAGCCAAGCCAAGTTATTACACCACTTTAATGTACACCTTTTAGCAGCAACGTAGTAATCGTTTTGCGCCAAGTTATAGCAACATCAATGTAATTGATGTAATTGATGCTTTTAAAAATTTGCAGCCTGCTCATGTGCGGTGGGAACGCGAGAGGGCCGACATCCCGAACCTACCTGAAAAGAAATTGCCTGACTCCTGACTAGCTTGACCTCCTCTCTCTGTAGTGCCGCCTTGACACGTGACGACATTGATTATATATCTGCTGAAAGCTCAGCTATGTCTTACCGTACTCATGTAGGTGTACTTGATCCAAAAGAAATAATCAAGCGGACGCACACACCCTGCTTGGCTCCTCCCAGTCAAGTAGTCAACGTCAACACGCGGCAAGCTGTAAGTTGGCAGTTACTCACGCGCGAGCGAGCGATGGAAATATTGTCCGCGAGACTGCGACGACCCCGAGCCTGTTCCATTTTTATGTCGACTGACACAGATATCTTACTACCTCCGTCTAGGTGAATAAGTCATTCGCGTAGTTCTAGGTCATCGATTTGAGGAATTAAATATGTGTTATATGTCATGAAAAGTATATCACTAGATTTCTACACGGATGTAGTTTCTAAATATATATTTTTTGTCACATATAATACATATTTAGATAGTTAAATCGTCGACCTAGAACTACGCGAATGACTTATTCACCTAGACGGAGGTAGTACTATTTTCAAGTTGCTTTACCCTGTTTACAAACTGTGCGCAATGGAGTGTAACAGAGAACTCGATGACCAAGCAATTTGACTAACGTCACAAATACTCCTTGCTTTCCATGACGTAAGAACATCTCTCAGGGTGTTTTACCTTGAAAACATTCTTATATTATGAAACGGAGGAGTAGTTTTTTGTATCGTGTGTGCGGCTTAGTTGACTTACGTACGAAAATAAATAAATAAATCTACCTCTAAGAGCAAATCTGAGTGTCTCGTGTACCCACATGACGCTGTGATGACAGTTGGGCCATGTCGTCATAGCGGCCCCGGTGGGTCAACATCAGCAATGCCGGAGTCCCCTCAATCATCAAGAAATAAATCAGCAATGCCGGAGAGAAGATAGATTGCAGATTCAGAGCGCGTGCGACGATGGGGCTGAGCTGTGGGGAGAAGGACAAGAACAGCTCGGATCACCTGCTAGAACCGAACGAGGAATCGGGGCCAGGCGGACCAGGCCGTCCGTCGCACAGCACGGACGGGAACCAAACGAAAAAGGTCTAGAATCCACCACCGGTAGGAAAAAAGAAGCGCCTACGTACGAGGTCCCGATCGATGGAAATCGGTACATGTACGACGACACTGTCCCTGACAGAGAAAATAAACTGTACAGCGACGCGCGATTTCGGTGGTCTTTCTGGGCTCGAATCGTGGCGCACGGCCGCTGCCGCTTACTGGTCGTCGGGGTTGTGCGTGGCGGTGGTAACATGCCAGCCTACCGAACCCCTAATTGAGTACCAACTGCTCTCTCCATAATAATCGGTGATGTGCGTGTCTTACCTCAGAATTCAGAAATGACACATGTACTACGCCTCTTCGTTACGTTTTTTAGGGGTCTGCCTCTTGATTACATCTGGTCGATGGAAGATGCGTTGTGTGTAAACTAATAAGTACGATACTGCATTGTTATCATCGCTGGATAAATAAATCTTGCATATGGTAGGATTATGCTGGTCAATGTCCACGTTTCGAGTGTGTACGCACAACGACGACTTCTTGCATTGCCTCTGACAGCGCCCATGATTGGGCATGGAAACTGCTGAAAGAGAGTACGCCGTCTCTTACTACCTCCTTTCCGGTTTATAAAGCTTGTACGTATCCTTAGGTCTATAATTTAATCAACATAAAATGAGTTGTATAGTCTAAAAATTAGATCATTACAAAGTAGAAGATCTGAAGTTTCTAATGATATATTTTTTGTGACATATAACTAGTATTACCTTAGTTTATTTTTTAACTTAGATATACGCGCAAGCCTTATAAACAGAAAAGAAGGTAGTATATGGATTGTTACAGCATCTGCAGCGCCAACCCTAAAATCAAACATTGTATCCGTTCACGGACTGATGAAGACTAGTTCACGAATAATGAGGCAGGAGCTGATCATTTAAAGTTGTCACAATTAATTTCTCCTTTCTTTTCAAGAACGCAAGCTTAAAATAACTGCATATCGAATCGTAGATGTTCAAATGCAACAGTAGTTCTGATTTAAACATTACAATCCAACAAAGTTTTTTTAATTAAAACAGTTTAAATTTGAATTGACCTAGTACATATGTTCTAGTCGTTCCCTTTAACTTCTCGCATGTGCTCAATCAAATCAACTTTAAATTGCTCATTAACTACTTGATGCCGAATTTGTTAATACATTTAAACAAACTCATCAAATGTCGACGGATTCTAATCTATAAGTTTGATAGGACCACCCATGTTCTCAAATTCAAGAGTCGCTGCAGCATCTTCACCCTCATGCTCCATGATCATGTTGTGCATGATCACACATGTCATCACTTCTCATGAGGTCACCGATTCCCATGGTTTAGCAGGTCCACGAACAACTACAAAATAGGCCTAGCGGACTCCACATGCCCTCTCGACATCCTTTCTAGTTACTTCTTGTCTTTGGTCAAATAGAGACCTTTTCTGACCAACTGGCTCAGAGATGGTCTTGATAAAGGTAGCCCACGGAAGATAGATACAGTCAACCAGATAGTAGCCCATGTGTATTCATGCTCATTGACTGTATAGTTGCAAGGAGGTGCTTTCCTTCAGTCAGCCTAGCAAACAATGAAAGATAGCTACAACACATTGATGTCATTTTGAGACCCGAGCATGCCAGATCCAGATATCATGTGATGCAACTATTGGGAAACGTAGCATGCAATTTAAAAAAATTCCTACGCTCGCGCAAGATCTATCTAGGAGATGCATAACAATGAGAGGGGGAGAGTGCGTCCACAAACCCTCGTAGACCGAAAGCGGAAGCATTTGACAATGCGGTTGATGTAGTCGAACTTCTTCTCGTTCCGACCGATCAACCACTGAACGTACGACACCTCCCAGTTCTGCACATGTTCAGCTCGATGACGTCCCTCGAACTCTTGATCCAGCAAAGTGTCAAGGGAGAGTTCCGTCAACACGACGGCGTGGTGGCGGTGATGGTGAAGTGATCCGCGCAGGGCTTCGCCTAAGCACTACGTGAATATGACCGGAGGCGTAAATGTCGGCGTCCTGGGAACCAGGGTACCCAGACTTGCCTGTCTGCGGGCCGCGACGCGCTCCTACAAGCGGCCTGGTACGGCCCAGCTGGTCGACCAGCTGTCCAAGACCCTCGCGAGGGGGCCAAGCCTCGCGAGGAGAACGACGTCAAGACCTCCTCGGGAGCGGCCTCAGCAAGGCGTCCCGGAGGGGCGGAGAATCCAAGGCCGAGCCTGCCTTCGGGTGCCAGCGTCCGCCAGCGGCACAGTTGCCATTTCGGTGCAAAGGGGAAGCGCAGCCGTTGGTTTCCAAGGAGCGGGGCAAAGGTTTCCTCTTTCGTGCAACAAGACCGAAGACCGCAAGGACGATAAGGGGGATGTCACCGTCGAGCCCACCATCGTGTCACCGCCTGATCCTTTTGCAGGCGAAGACCGCTTTTGTCAGGGTAGGAACGTCCTTGTGTTCCCGCTCAAAAATGGCCGTTGTGGGATCCCTTCCCGCCTAAACATTTCGGGGGAAGAGGACCGTGGCCGCCTATATAAGTAACTAGGACTCCCACTGCAAATGGGGGGACGAACACACTCTGCCACCACACAAGGAGCAAGAACACTAGCCTCCTGACCCTCCTGAGCTCGCCTCCCGAGCCCAGGAACCGTTGTACTAGCTCATATTCTAGCTCGCCCGGAGCCAATCCACCAAAGCAGGAAGTAGGGTCTTACACCACACAGTGGCCCGCACCTGGATAAACTCTTGTGTGTTTTGTTCGTTGTTTGCTTGAATCCTTCCCCAGAGACGACAGCGAGGCGCTAGGTAGATGTGAATGGGAGAGATCTTCGTTCACGCCCCTGTGTTCGAACTTAACGGGTTTTGTGGAGCCCTGAATCCGACATTTTGCGCGCCAGGTAGGGGGCGTGTCGAAATCTCGCCTCTTCGACGACCTCGTCGCGTTCTTGTCACCGACCCTGCTCCACAGCCATGGTGGACACACGTCGAGCTCACGCCACCCGCCGCGCTGCGAACGTCGCTCAGACGGCGCCCGTGGGCAACGGCGCACCGCTCCGCCCCAACTCGCCGGTCGCCAAAGCCGCCATCGACCCGGATGTCCACGAGCAGCAGGACTCCTCGCTGCCGCTGTCTATGCGGTGGGATGGCCGCACGGCAACACCTTCACCCTCGCCGGTCGCGGCGTCGTCCTCACTGGTCCACCGCGGGCCGGTCTACCAGCAGCCTGCGCTACTGATGGCGCGGGAGCTCTTGCGCTACCGCCCAGCAGATGACCTATACAATGAATGGCTCCACCGCATCACCGAGCTCGTCAACGCTGCTTGAGAAGCACCTGCGCGAACGCACTCCTCACGTCCTCCGTCGCACCCGGCGGGGAACGAGGGCCACGGGGTCCTGGCTCCGCCTCCACTCCACCACGCCGGCCAGGAGGGCCGGTGCGAGGCCCTTGGACGTGAGCAACCCCGTAGAGCCCACGCACGCGACGAGGAGAGATGCCAGGTGATTCCGCACCGTCATGCACGGGCTCGTGGGCCCCCTGGCCCACAACGCCCAGATCACGCGCCATAGGAGGTGGTGGCGCCAGCGCCTCAAGAACTAGCATCACAAGCGCAGGGGGCGCCTGCGATCGTGAGCGTGACTGGATGTCGCGCCCTAGCCCCTGAGCTACGACGCCTCATCTGGCCCGACAAGTTCAAGCGGGACCTGCCTCCACGCTACGATGGCACCACCGACCCCATGGAGTTCCTCCAACTCTACGAGCTGAGCATCAAGGTGTCCAACGGCACCGAGCATGTCATGGCAAACTGGTTCCCCATGGCTCTGAAGGATGGCGCGCGCTCCTGGCTCCCGAACCTCCCCGTGGGATCAATCTCCTCCTGGGAAGAGCTTTGCGAGCGTTTCATCGCCAACTTCCAAGGCACCCGCGACCGAGCCCCGGCAGCTGCTGATCTGCGCCGCGTGAGGCAGTAGCCGGGAGAAACCCTGCAAAAATACATCCAACGCTTCAACACCATGCGCCTCCGTATCCCCAGGGTCTCGGACGAGGCCATCATCTCTGCGTTCTCCGATGGCGTCCGTGACGTCAGGATGAGGGAAGAGATCGCCATTCATGAAGACATGTGCACAGCCCTCGAGATGTTCAAGCTCGCGGCAAAGTGCGCCAGGGCGGAGGAAGGCCGCCTCTCCCTTCAGGAACTGCCTGAGGCGGAGGCGGACGACAAGAAGACCAAGGCCAAGGTGTCGAAGCGCAAGGGACCTGCCGTGCTGGCTGCGGAACCAGAAGTGAAGCGTGGCTGCGGCTACGATGACCTCCCCAGAGACAATCGACCATACTTGCGTCTTCCACAACGTCCACAACCACAAGACCAACGACTGCAGGAGCTCAGGGCGGTGCGCGGCGGGCGCGATGGGAAGCGCCCTGAGCGTGACAACCGCGGCTACGACCGAGGAGGAGGACGTTGGGACGGCAGGAACTCGCGCCAAGGATGGCGTGAGCAGGCCCGTGAAGATCACTGGCAGGAGCAGCCTCATGACGCCCCCTGGCGCGACCAGCCTCGTGAGGGTCGCCCTTAGGGCAATGGAGGCCTGCCTCCGCTACCACCACCGCCAAGGAGGAATGACGACGATCGCCAGGGAGACGGGGCAGGGGGCTTCCAGGAGCCGCGTGCAATTGCATGCATTCTGGGAGGAGCCCATGCCCCGGCTTCTCACCGCATCTTCAAGCAGTTCGCCCGGGAGGTGAACGCGGCGCTTCCCAGGCCTGACGCCACAAGCAACCTCAGGTGGACCAAGCAAGTCATCGCCTTCGATCCCAAGGACCAGCTCAAGTGCACTGCAGCCCCGGGCACCCTCCCGATGCTTTGCACCCCAACCATCAGCAACGTCCTCATGACCAAGACCCTCATCGACGGTGGAGCAGGGCTCAACGTCCTCTCCGTCCAGACCTTCGAGACGCTCCAGGTTCCCTATGATCAGCTCCACCCAACCAAGCCATTCTACGGAGTCATGGATGGCTCCACACTCCCGATGGGGCAGGTCCGCCTCCCCGTCACCTTTGGCGACCGCGACAACTACCACACACTGCTCATCGACTTCGACGTCGCCAACATCCACCTCCCGTATAACGCCATCCTTGGGTATCCTGCACTCACCAAGTTCATGACGGCGACCCATCACGGCTACAACGTCCTCAAGATGCCCGGGAGCGACGGAGTCATCACGATCGCCTCCGACGAGAAGGAAGCGGTGCGTTCCCTGGAGCGTGCCTACCAGACAGCGGCGGTGCTCCGATGAGGATGGAGCCATCCTCGCCCTGCAGACCGCCCCCAAGAAGAAGAAGAACCTACCCATCAACGGACCTCAAGACGCGGGGGCTCCCGACGCCCTGGCCTTAGGACTCGCGCCTGCTGACGAGGCGCCCTCCTCCCTCACATAGGGGGCGCGCTCGACGCCCCTCTCGAGACAGGCTCGGGGGCTCTCCTCTGGAGTGTCCCCGAGCTAACCCGTTCCTCGAGGGAGGTGTTCGAGCACCACCTGCAAGCGTATCTTGATGCACGTTTTTGTGAGCCCAGTGTGAGCCGTTCAGCGCTGGGGGCTCAGGACTTCATCGACCAAGTTACAGAGGAACTTCAGTACACCAGACTCATCCGCGATGGGCGTAACCGCACAACCCCAAGTTCACCTGCTCGCAGCCCAAGCGACTGCTTCCGCTTCTGCGCCAACATCGCAGATCTCAACCGAGCCGCTTCTCAGGAGCCCTTCTGGCCGACGGCGGTCGGCCGGAGGAGGGCCCTCCCCTGCAGCTACGCCCGCACACTCTTCGGCTTCCGCAACACAACTGCCACGTTCCAGCATCTCGCGCAGCGGGCCTTGGGGGCCCGGGAGGCTCAGTGCAGGCGATCCGGACGGAGCGAGAGTCGGACCGCGCGATCACTGAGAGCCTCCGGAGCCCCTGGGCCTCAGGAGCCCGACGATCCTCGGGAGCGACCCGCACAGCTCGCGTCTTCAGCTACCCCAACTCTCCGTCGGCAAGTATCAGGTGACACTTCTGGTATCCAAACGAGGGCGCCTCTCGGGGTGCATCATCCTCGGGCCGCTGGGGGCTGATCCCCCGCGGTTATCTCCCTTTTTGCATGATTAAGGCCAGATATTTCTTTCCATTCGCATTATCTATATGCTCGGCGTCCTCACCACCACTAAGGTCATGAGCCCTTGTGAGCCCACTCGCGACCGCCCCATGATTAAGGAATGGCACGACATCTGTGCTCGGCTCCGTCCCTGCAGTGTTGATAAACCCAAGGGCTGAGCTCTGTCTAGCTAGTCATTCCCGTGACGGCACCTCCCATGGTCCTTGGTGCCTTGTTCTCTCATGGGCTAATCGTGGATGGGTAAGTAGGGGCCTGTGGCAGGTGCCTCGCTCACGCTGGAACCGCGCGCCGGCTGTTTTTCCTTTGGATTGTGGCATGAGAAGACTGGGCACGACGTCTGTGCTCGGGTCCGTCCCTGCAGCTTCGACAAACCCAGTAGCTGAGCTCTGTCTTGCGAGTTATCCCCGTGACATCACCTCCTGGGGTCGCTGGTGCTGCGGCCTTCTCATGCAATATCCCCTGGAGATGCACTCGGCGCAGGTCGACACAACACCTCTCTTTTCACATTTTGTAGAAGAAGACTCAGGCGCAACCCGCCTGAGGGTAGGGTCTCGTGAGTGATGCGTAAGCTCACGAGAACTTACTCAGAGTCGTTCAACTTGTCCTAAGGAGGGCCCATATACACCTTGGATGTCCTACCGTGCAAGCCACGTGTCAGGACGGGGCTGTACACGCCCCGGAGTCTCTCCCGGTGGGAGGCTCCCTCCCACGGTCCAGTGGAAGTACCAAGCTTCGCGCTGGCAGATCCAACCGAGGAGCGGTTATGCCCACGAACTAGTGGAAGCACCAAGCTCCGCGCTGGCCGCTACGACCGAGGCGCGGTTATGCCCACACTTCGCGCAAGTGTGGTAGATCTATGCTCTGCGCTAGTTATAAACAACTGAGGGTGGCCCCCAGTGGTCGCACCAACCTTAGGGAGCTTTTCAGCTCACGACACTCACAACTTCTCCTTGGACGGGTGTCGCGAGGGGGCTAGGCACGGGGGCTATGCTCAGGTCACGCCTGGCAGACGCCACCCTACCAGGTGCCCAGACACCTGGCCTTCTCGTGCCCCCATCCCAGGCGAAGGCTCGTGGGCAAGGTATGGTGCTCGTTCTCCTTCATGAGAGCCGTTTGCACGTCAAGGGAACCCCTGGGCATCGTGACCCAGGGGCCTAACTGGCCACGTAGCCCCTCATCGCTTGAGTCTAGTTATGATGATAACCCCAGTCATCTGGAGGGCTCAATGGCGATCGAGGTATGCGCGGGGTTGGGCCCTGCCGACGCAGAACGAAAACGGGATCACTTGAACGTCAAGGGGGACCATTGGGCATCATGACCCAAGGGCCTCACTTGCCACGTAGCTACTCATCCCTTGAGTCTAGTTACTATGGTAACCCCAGTCATCCGGAGGGCTCAATGGCGAGTCTAGTTACTACGGTAACCCCGGTCATCCAGAGGGCTCAATAGCGGTTGAGGTATGCGCGGGGTTGGGCCCTGCCGACGCAGAGCACCTAAGCAAACATGAAAGGAAGCAAGCATGGAAATCATCTATCTATTACAATAATGCCAAGTTTTTCAAATTCAAGCAAAGTTCTTACGCCTCCCCGAGGCACTCACACTTCTCTCACTAAACAGGACGGACCAGGCACCGCCAAGCGCAACATCACCAGTCTCCACCTCCTTGGTTGCGGTAGCAGTAGCCTGGAGGAACACCTCCACCAGCGATGTGACCTTCACCCTCAGGGCCTCGGCAGTCGTGCTCTCCATGACCTCGGTCATAGGCCTAGACAGTGAGGCCAGGTCAAGGGTGGGGTCGCGAAGACTTAGGTCGTTGCACACTTGCGTCAGGACCAAGGTAAGTAGCGTACGGCTCTCGATGTCGGCTAACTGGCCAATTGCAACTGTAACACCACGCAAGGACTCCACGAGCGCAACAAGGAGCCCGGCGGGGCCTCCATCCGGGGCGGCCAGTGGCTCCTTGAACCCTTCCCCGTAGGCGGCATGCAGCGCCTTGCGGGCCTCAAGGTCAAAGGCGGCAAGGGCCTCGGGACTCACCATTGCCGAGGCCGCAAGGGCTTCCTACTGGTCGTGAGCGGCTTGGGTCGCCCTGGCCTGCTCAACTTCAACCTTCAGTTTCTCCAGGGCTGCGCGGTCAGCAAGCTGCTCTTGTTGCAGCCGGGACGTCTCGGTCTTCTGCGCCTCGAGCTCCTTCTCCAACCTCTTGAGCTCCTGGGCGCGCCTAGTGCATTCCTCGTGGAGGGCCACCAGCTCGCTCTCTTCCTTGAGGCAGCGCTTCTCGAAGGACGCGACGTCGGCTTGCGCGGCGTCGTGAGCCAGCGTGGCCGCCGCAGCTTCCTCTCGACCCTTGGCAGCGACCGCCGAGGCCTGATCCCAGGAGGTCCGTGCAGACTCGTCTGCCAGGAGCCACCCGGGGATCAGCCCCAGGCATCCTTCCGTCAGGTGGCCGTCACCATTTTGCAGATCAGCGCGAAGAAGACCCAGCGTGGCGGAGGCAGCGTCCAAAGCCTCAGGACCAGGCTGCGCAGGCTCGCGCATGGGCACCAACAAGACCGACTGCTTGACCAGGGGCTCGGGGGCTCCGGCCTCCCTCGCCAGAGCAGCCGGAGCAGAAGACAACTCCGCAACCTCGCCGGAGATGGGGACATCTTCGAGCGACACCATCGCCGCATGCTCGGTGGCCCGGCCGATCGGGGCACCCAGCACCGCGGCATCCTTCATCGTGGTCGCATCAGCAGCCGGACGAGCAGGGAACCGCAGCGTGACCTCCCCCTTTACCTTCTTCATCACACCCCCCAGGCTGCTGCATCAGGGAGAGTGCATCAGGGGCACGACAACTAAGGATGAGTGAGAAATTGCACACTTACTCGTCGAAGGCGAGGCGCGCCCTTCTCTTCACCAGCAGGTCAGCAGTAGCCGCTGGCGCCCTGGGCATGCCGATAGCCCGGGTCTAGGCGAGGTGTGAGGCCACAGTCCTGGGCGCGGCCGCGGTCGCCAGGTTCGCTAGCATGGTACTCTTCGGCGGAGTCGCCACCTTGCTTCCCCCGGACGCAGTGCGTCCGGATCGACGTGGAGTGGTCGCGTGGGACCGCCCGGCGGCACCTGCGCCTGGCGTCATTGCTCCGGCGAACGCCTCGAAGGAGTCCCCTTCGTCGTCCAGGGTATCCTCCGAGCCCCCCTCATCGCTCTCGTCATCAGCACCAAAAGACACGTCGAATGTGGGCGGAGCGCCCACGGGCGCACCAAAGTTCGGCATGGCCATCAACAGCTCGGCCTTGTTAGGGCGGCTGTACAACGGTAGGTAGGCCCCAGGGAGATCCTTCGGAACCATCCCCAAGAGAGCTCTCGAGGTGAAGTGCAGATCGTCCTCGGCCAGCACCCCTGGGTGCAACCGGAGCATGTCGTCGTCGCCCATCATCTCCCACATGGGGCACGAGTGAGCCTGCAGCGGAGCCATGCGCTGTCTCAAGAACTCCTTCACGATCTAACCCCCTTCGAGCCTCGAGCTCAGGTCGGCCTGAATCTTCGCCAATACAGGCCCGGCAAGAGGGCCGGTGAGCTTCACGTGGCTCCATCCGGCAAGCTTCTCCAGACGGGCAGTAGGCAGCGCCAGCAGAGGATGGATGCGCCGGGCGTCCAGATAGACCCACCTCTTCTGGTGGAACTCTATCTTATTACCGGCCGTCATCAGGCGACAGCCCTGGCGCTGGAAGACGAAGGAAATGCAGCCTGAGCACGGGTCATCGTCGTACCGACGCATGGAGAAGAAGTGGCGGAAGAGGGCGACAGTCGGCCTCAACCCCACGAACGCCTCACAGTAGAAGGCGAAGAGCGACAAGACGAAGATGGAGCGAGGTTGGATATGGAGAGTGCACACCTGGTAATGTTCCAGGATGGCGTAGAAGAACTCGGAGAAGGGGGCACGAGCCCCACGGAGATGCTGTGGAGGAAGAAGGGGTAGCATGACTTCGACAAGATCCGCGCCATGGTGGATCCGGCCCAGATCCGCGTTGGGCTGTGCTCATTGTGGGAGCTCGAGAGGAATGGTTGGACCTCTGAGTAGTTCTCCTCCCTGATAATGGAGGACTCCTCAAGCGCCGCATCAAGAGAATAAGCAAATCCAGACGCCGGCGCGGCACCCTTGTTCCTCTTCGCCATGGTCAAAGGAGCCGAAGGACGCAGAGAGGCAGGAGGCGTAAAGGGAAGAAATCCGAGCAGGAAGGAAAGAGGGCGATAACTCCCCCAGCAGAGAAGGCCCCTTTTTGTCAAGACACACGGTTGCCGAGACAGCGTGGGGAGCGGGGTCGCTCGCGTCCCATCCAACCGTCACGCGCCAGCCTGGCCCACAGCCTGTTTGGGGCCCGCGACGCTTCGTACTCGACTAAGGCTTCGCCCTGAAGCCAACTCCGCGCGCACCTTAGGCCCGGGGCTACTGTCGGCGTCCTGGGAACCAGGGTACCCAGACTTGCCTGTCTGCGGGCCGCGACGCGCTCCTACAAGCGGCCTGGTACGGCCGAGCTGGTCGACCAGCTATCTAAGACCCTCACGAGGGGGCAAAGCCTCGCGAGGAGAACGACGTCAAGACCTCCTCGGGAGCGGCCTCAGCAAGGCATTCCGGAGGGGCGGAGAATCCAAGGCCGAGCCTGCCTCAGGAGGAGGTAGTGATGTTAGCAGTGACGCACCGCGCCAGTGGGTGCAAGCGTCCGCCAGCGGCGCAGTTGCCATTTTGGTGCAAAGGGGACAGCGCAGACGTTGGTTCCCAAGGAGCAGGGCAAAGGTTTCCTCTTTGGTGCAACAAGACCGAAGACCGCAAGGACGATAAGGGGGATGTCACCGTCGATCCCACCACCGTGTCACCGCCTGATCCTTTTGCAAGCGAAGACCGCTTTTGTCAGGGTAGGAACGTCCTTGTGTTCCCGCTCAAAAATGGCCGTTGTGGGATCCCTTCCCGCCTAAACATTTCGGGGGAAGAGGACCGTGGCCGCCTATATAAGTAGCTAGGACTCCCACTGCAAAGGGGGGGACGAACACACTCTGCCACGACACAAGGAGTAAGAACACTAGCCTCCTGACCCTCCTGAGCTCGCCTCCCGAGCCCAGGAACCGTTGTACTAGCTCATATTCTAGCTCGCCCGGAGCCAATCCACCAAAGCAGGAAGTAGGGTCTTACACCACACGGTGGCCCGAACCTACATAAACTCTTGTGTGTTTTGTTCGTTGTTTGCTTGAATCCTTCCACCGAGACGAGAGCGAGGCGCTAGGTAGACGTGAGTGGGAGAGATCTTCGTTCACGCCCCCTGTGTTCGAACTTAACGAGTTTTGCGGAGCCCTGAATCCGACAGTAAACTATGGAGGGGGGCGCCGCACACGGCTAACAATTGTTGATGTGTGTTCTAGGCGCCGCTTCCTCACGTATATATAGATGGGAGGGGGAGGGGAACAGCCATAGGGCGCACCAAGTAGGGGGAATCATACTTGGGTCCCTAGTCCAATTCGGCCCCCTTACCATATTTTGGACAATGGGGAAAGGAAGGAGAGGGGAGGGGAAGGAAGTAGGAGTCCTACTTCATACTTTCCTTTTCCTCTTCTCCTTTTGTTTCCTCCCCATATGGCTGGCCCTATAGAGGGCGCACCATCCCATCATGGGCTGGTGTGTTCCCTCACTTGACCCATTAAGCCCATATGCTTGCCGGGGGTGCCCGCAGTGCCGGTCTTGAGATTTTGGGGCCTCGGGGCGAAACTAAGACGGTGGGCCCCTTTTATAAACATCATAGTAATAATATATTTTGTGGGGGACCATATCACTACTATCTAATATATGTTTATATGAAATGTAATCAACAAACGCTTAAATGTATTCAAAATAAATTTATAAATCAATTTTTTTTAAGTATTTACCTTTAACAATCCGTCTAACATTCATCTATGCAAAGTTATTTACGATGGGGTCGTTGCCAATCCTGTCTAACAATTTTTTTTCTCAATGATCTTCGTCCACAGCAACTACCATCGACTCCCCATGTAGTATTAATCTAAAAAAAATTCAACGACACATGCCAGTGATTTTATCAAGTCAACCTCATGTTTCCCTTTTCTGCTCTCGCTACCACGTCCATGATTTCTAGACAACACGATAACATGGGGCGCTGAAAATAAAAATTAAATCATCAAAAGTTGAATAGTTCAAGTTATGCATCGTTTATGTGAATGTAAATTATTCCATTAGTAACAATTTTAATTGTTGCTTTTTGCTAATTATTGGAGGTATATTATATGGATGAAATAGGGAACAATATGATTGTTAAGCACCCAATATCTCGCACATATCACATATTTTTACTCATCCGGTGGCCTAACAATGATATACCTAGGATTGATCGGATCGCCGTTAATGATCAGACACTCGACGATGATGCGTTGCAGACTTTCCATGGGATATGTGAGTTAATGTAGGTGTGCGCCCCGCGCCACCGCGCCCAGCGGCTGGAGATTGAAGACCGGAGGCGCTGGGCGATGTCCATTGCGAGGGCCTGAGTGGTTGCATCCATCGCATAGAGAACTGTAGAAGGGAAAGAATAGGGTGTGCAACACAATGCATTGATCAGTGCACCAGGCACGTATATATGAGTACAAAGGAGGGCCACAACCTCAACTATACAGAGGAACTAGGAGGTGGGCCCAAGACACAATATACATGTACACAATATATTCAACACCC
>LR738715.1:663821139-663962551 GCA_902687465.1 Secale cereale | reverse complement strand
GGCGGGGAGGTGGCGGCGGCCGGCGCGGGGACGCACGGGCGGCGGCGGCCGGCGCGGGGGCGCACGGGCGACAGCAGTGAGGTGGCAGCAACGGCGGCGGCGGCGCGTGAGGAGGAGCGCGATGGCGGCCACGGCAGCGGAAGTCGAGGTTAAAACCTAAAATCTGATACCATGTAGAAGGGAAAGAATAGGTTGTGCAACACAATGCATTGATCGGTGCACTAGGCATGTATATATGAGTACAGAGGAGGGCCACAACCTCAACTATAGAGAGGAACTAGGAGGTGGACCCACAATATACACGTACACAATATATTCAACAAGAACTATGTGTTGGCTGTGGCGACTTGCGGCAGGGAGTTCGGTAGCGACCGTACAAGACAATAGGAAATTAGGGATTGTCACGAACAAAAAGAGATGATTACGTCAAAGTACTTGCCTTATTACTGGACTAAAATTAGGGTGCTAACTATAAGTCCCTTCCTTTCTCTGTGCCTTCAGTTGGGCTACTTTTTTTCGGAAGAGAAGCTAAGGGCCTATGGGCTACCTACATGCAAAAAACTTGGGAGGGGGCCTGTAGATTTCGGGGGCCCGGGGCGGCCGCCCCCTTGCCCCCCCTCAGGGCCGGCCCTGGGTGCCCGGAACCCCTTCCGGTGATCCGGTATCACCCGGAACACTTCCGGTGTCCAAATACCATCGCCCTATATATCAATCTTTACCTCTCGATCATTTTGAGACTTCTCTTCATGTCCATGTTCTCATCCGGGACTCTGAACAACATTCTGTAACCAAATCACATTACTCATATAATATAAAATTGTCATTGAACGTTAAGCGTGCGGACCCTACGGGTTCGAGAACTATGTAGACATGACTGAGACACCTCTCCGGTCAATAACCAATAGCGGAATCTGGATGCTCATATTGGCTCCCACATATTCTACGAAGATCTTTATCGGTCGAACCGTTATGACAACATACATTATTCCCTTTGTCATCGGTATGTTACTTGCCCGAGATTCGATCGTCTGTATCTTCATAACTAGTTCAATCTTATTACCGGCAAGTCTCTTTACTCGTTCCATAATACATCATTCCGTGGCTAACTCATTAGTCATTTGCTTGCAAGGCTTATTATGATGTGTATTACCGATAGGGCCCAGAGATACCTCTCTGATACTCAGAGTGACAAATCCTAATCTCAATTCACGCCGACCCAACAAGACACCTTCGGAGATACCTGTAGAGCATCTTTATAATCTCCCAGTTATGTTGTGATGTTTCATAGCACACAAGACAATCCTCCGGTATCCGGGAGTTGCATGATCTCATAGTCGGAGGAATATGTATTTGACATGAAGAAAGCAATAGCAATAAAACTGAACGATCATTATGCTAAGCTTACGGGTGGGTCATGTCCATCACATCATTATCCTAATGATGTGATCCCGTTCATCAAATGACAACACATGTCTATGGTTAGGAAACTTAACCATCTTTGATTAACGAGCTAGTCGAGTAGAGGCTTACTAGGGACATAGTGTTTTGTCTATGTATCCACAAATGTATCAAGTTTTCGATTAATACAATTATAGCATTAATAATAAACATTTATCATGATATAAGGAAATATTAAATAACAACTTTATTATTGCCTCTAGGGCATATTTCCTTCAGCAACTGCTTTAAGAATGAAGGTGGACTTCTTAACATGACCCTGATATTGCCCTTGTAGAACTTTTTGACAGTTCTTCCATCTCCAATGCATGCAGTCATGAGATCTGCTACTTCTCAGGCCTGCGTTGTATTTCCTCGAAGAGGAAAGGGTGATGCAGCACAATAGCGTAAGTATTTTCCTCGGTTTTTGAGAACCAAGGTATCAATCCAGTAGAAGACCACGCACGAGTCCCTTGTACCTGCACAAACAAATAAGAACTTCGCATCCAACGTGATAAGGGGTTGTCAATCCCTTTACGGTCACTTACAGAAGTGAGATCTGATAGATAGGATAGTATAATATTTTGGGTATTTTTGGTATAAGAACAGAAAGTAAATAAAGCAAAGTAAAGTAGATGGAAGATTAATATGTTGAGAATAGACCCGGGGGGCATAGGTTTCACTAGTGGCTTCTCTCATGATAGCAGAATTCTACGGTGGGTGAACAAATTACTGTCGAGCAATTGATAGAAAAGCGCATAGTTATGAGAATATCTAGGCATGATCATTATATATAGGCATCACGTCCGTGACAATTAGACCGAAACAATTCTGCATCTACTACTATTACTCCACACATGTCCACTATCTAGCATGGATCTAGAGTATTAAGTTCATAAGAACAGAGTAATGCTTTAAGCAAGATGACATGATGTAGAGGGATAAACTCAAGCAATATTATATAAACCGCATCTTTTTATCCTCGATGGCAACAATACAATATGTGCCTTGCTGCACCTGCTGTCACTGGGAAAGGACACCGCAAGATTGAACCCAAAGCCAAGCACTTTTCCCATTGCAAGAACTATAGATCTAGTAGGCCAAACCAAACCAATAATTCAAAGAGACTTGCAAGGATATTATAATCATACATAAAAGATTTCATAGAACAATCAAATATTGTTCATAGATAATCTTGATCATAAACCCACAATTCATGGGATCTCGACAAACACACCACAAAAAGATTACATCGAATAGATCTGCTCGAAGACCGAGGAGAACTTTGTATTGATATCCAAAAGCAGAAATGAAGCCATCTAGCTAATAACTATGGACCTGAAGGTTTGTGGTAAACTACTCACAACTCATTGGTGAGGCTATGGTGTTGATGTAGAAGCACTCCGTGATGGATCCCCCCTCCGGAGGAGCTGCGGAACAGGCCCCAAGATGGGATCTCACGGGAACAGAAGGTTGCGGCGGTGGAATTAGGGTTTTCTCTGTTGCCTCGATATTTTTAGGGTACATGGATATATATATAGGAGGAAGGAGGGCATCGGGGGATCCAGAGGAGGCCCACGAGGGTGGGGACGCGCCTTGGACCCTCGTGACCGCCTCTCTCGTTCCCTCGCGTGTACTCCAAGTCTCCTCGGTAGATACGGTTCCAAAAATAACTCTCCCGAAGGTTTCATTCTGTTTGGACTTTGTTTGATATCCCTTTTCTATGAAACTCTGAAATAGGCAAAAAAACAGCAATTTGCACTGAGCCTTGGCTTCGTAGGTTAGTCCCAAGAATAATATAATAGTGTATAATAAAGCCCATTAAACATCCAAAACAGAATATATAATATCATGGAACAATCAAATATTATAGATACGTTGGAGACGTATCAAGCATCCCCAAGCTTAATTCTTGCTCGTCCTCGAGTAGGTAAATGATAAAAACAGAATTTTTAATGTGGAATGCTAACCAACATAATTCTCAATGTAACTTCTTTATTGTGGCATGTATGTTCAGATCCGAAAGATTCAAGACAAAAGTCTATATTGACATAAGAATGATAATACTTCAAGCATACTAACAAAGCAATCGTGTATTCTCAAAATAACATGGCCAAAGAAATTTATCCCTACAAAATCATATAGTCTGGCTATGTTCCCTCTTCATCACACAAAATATTTAAATCATGCCCAACCCCGGTTTCAGCCAGGCAATTGTTTCATACTCAAAAATTTTCAAACCTTTCAACTTTCACGCTACATGAGCGTGAACCATGGATATATCACTATAGGTGGAATAGAGTGGTGGTTGTGGAGAAGACAAAAAGAAGGAAGATAGTCTCAAATCAACTAGGCGTATCAATGGGCTATGGAGATGCCCATCAATAGATATCAATGTGAGTGAGTAGGGATTGCCATGCAACGGATGCACTAGAGCTATAAGTGTATGAAAGCTCATCAAAAGAAACTGAGTGGGTGTGCATCCAACTTGCTTGCTCACGAAGACCTAATGCATTTGAGGAAGCCCATCATTGGAATATACAAGCCAAGTTCTATAATAAAAATTCCCACAAGTATATGAAAGTGACAAAATAAGAGACTCTCTATCATGAAGATCATGGTGCTACTTTGAAGCAAAAGTGTGGAAAAAGGATAGTAACATTCTCCCTTCTCTCTTTTTCTCTCTTTTTTTTTCTTTTTTTTCTTTTGTGCCTTTTCTCTTTTCTCTCTCTTTTTTATATGGCCTCTCTCTTTTTCTTTTTTTCGTCCGGAGTCTCGTCCCGACTTGTGGGGAAATCATAGTCTCCATCATCCTTTCCTCACTAGACAACGCTTTAATAATGATGATCATCACACTTTTATTTACTTACAACTCGAAGCTAGAACAAAATATGACTCTATGTGAATGATAATGATGAAGTGTTTCATAGCAAACGAAACGGTGGAAAGTTGCATGGCAATATATCTCGGAATGGCTATGAAAATGCAATGATAGGTAGGTATGGTGGCTGTTTTGAGGAAGTTATATGGTGGGTGTATGGTACCGGCGAAAGTCGCGTGGTAAAAGAGAGGCTAGCAATGGTGGAAGGGTGAGAGTGCGTATAATCCATGGACTCAACATTAGTCATAAAGAACTCATATACTTATTGCAAAAATCTACGAGTTATCAAAACAAAGTATTCAACGCATGCTCCTAGGGGAAGGGTTGGTAGGAGTTAACCATCACGTGATCCCGACCTCCACACAAAGGATGACACTCAATAAATAAATCATGCTCCAACTTCGTCGCATAACGGTTCACCATACGTGCATGCTACGGGAATCACAAACTTTAACACAAGTGTTTCTCAAATTCACAATTACTCCACTAGCATGGCTCGAATATCACCATCCTCATATCTCAAAACAATCATCAAGTATCAAACTTCTCATATCATTCAATGCACTTATATGAAAGTATATACTATACTCATCTTGGATGCCTATCATATTAGGACTAGTTTTATAACCAAAGCACATTACCATGTTGTTCTAAAAGACTCTCGAAAGGATATAAGTGAATCATGAGAGATCAATAATTTCTACAAAATAAAACCACCACCGTGCTCTAAAAGATATAAGTGAAGCACTAGAGCAAAACTATCTAGCTCAAAAGATATAAGTGAAGCACATAGAGTATTCTAACAAATTCTAAATCATATTTATCTCTCTCAAAAGGTGTGTCCAGCAAGGATGATTGTAGCAAACTAAAAAGAAAAGACTCAAATCATACATGACGCTCCAAGCAAAACACATATCATGTGGTGAATAAAAATAGTCCCGAGTATAGTTACCGATAAATGAAGACGAAAGAGGGGATGCCTTCCCGGGGCATCCCCAAGCTTAGGCTTTTGGTTGTACTTGAATTTTACCTTGGGGGTGCCTTGGGCATCCCCAATCTTAGTCTCTTGCCACTCTTTGTTCCATAGTCCATCAAAGCCATACTCAAAACTTGAAAACTTCACAACACAAAACTTAGCCAAAAATCTCGTGAGCTCCGTTAGTATAAGAAAACAAACCACCACTCAAAGGTACTGTAATGAACTCATTATTTGTTTATATTGGTGTTAAACCTACTGTATTCCAACTTCTCCATTATTCATACCCCCCGATACTACTCATAGTTTTATCAAAATAAGCAAACAACACACAAGAAACAGAATTTGTCAAAAACAGAACAGTCTGTAGTAATCTGTAACTTTCGAATACTTATGTAACTCCAAACAAAATGAAATAAATTGTTAAAGGTGAGGAATTTGTATATTAATCATCTGCAAAAGAAATCAACTAAAAAGCACTCTCCAGTAAAAAATGACAGCCAATCTCGTGGGCGCTAAAGTTTCTGTTTTTTACAGCATGATCGCATAAACTTCACACAAGTCTTCCCAAAGGTTCTACTTGGCACAAACACTAATTAAAACACAAAACCACATCTAAACAGAAGCTAGATGCAATATTTATTCCTAAACAGAAGCAAAAGCAAAGAAAATAAAATTGGGTTGCCTCCCAACAAGCGTTGTCGTTTAACGCCCCTAGCTAGGCTTTGATATTTCAATGATGCTCACATAAAAGAGAAGAATTGAAGCACAAAGAGAGCATCATAAAACATGTGAAAATCACATCTAATTCTAACCTACTTCCTATGCATAGGTATTTTATAGGAAAACAAATTAGCAAGACAAGCAAGATCTAGCATATGCAAGGGAGAAGAAAGAAACAATAGCAATCTCAACATAACGAGAGGTAATTTAGTAACATGAAAATTTCTACAACCATATTTCCCTCTCTCATAATAATTGCATGTAGGATCATAAGCGAATTGAACAATATAGCTATCACAAAACATATTCTCAACATGATCCACATCATACGGAGTTGACACTCTTCCAAAATAGTGGGATCAACATTAACTAAAGTCATGACCTCTCCAAACCCACTTTTATCAAAAATTTCATAAGATTGATCATACTCCAAATATGTGGGATCTAAAGTTGACACTCTTCCAAACCCACTTTCAATATTATTGCAAATATTATTATCAATCTTACATATATCATGGGGCTTAAATAAGTTTTCAAGATCGTAAGAAGCATCACCCCAATCATGATCATTGCAACAAGTAGTGGGCATAGCAAAATAAGCATCCCCAAGCTTAGGGTTTTGCATATCATTAACACAATTGGCATTAATAGAATTTGCAATAACATTATTGCAATCATGCTTTTCATTCAAGGTACTGTCATGAATCACTTTATAATCTTCTTCTTTCAACACTTCATCACAATTTTCAGACTCATGAATTTCAAGCAAAACCTCATAAAGATAATCTAGTGCACGCAACTAACTAGCAATTGGTTCATCATAATTGGATCTCTTAAAAAGATTAGCAAGTGGATGAGGATCCATAATTTAGCAAGTGAAGATGCAAGTTAATAGAGGACACATAGCAACGCAAGCAAACAAGAAGCAAGCGAAAAGAGGCAAACGGAAAAAGGGCGAATAAAACAACAAAGGTGAAGTGGGGGAGAGGAAAACGAGAGGAAAATAATGTAGTGCGAAGGATAAGGGTTTGTGATAGGTACTTGGTATATGACTTTTGCGTAGATCTCCCCGGCAACAACACCAGAAATTCTTCTCGCTACTTCTCGAGCTTGTGTTGTATTCCCTCGAAGAGGAAAGGGTGATGCAACACAGTAGTGTAAGTATTTCCCTCGGTTTTTGAGAAGTAAGGTATCAATCCAGTAGGAGACCACGCGTGAGTCCCTTGCACCTGCACAAACAAATAAGAACTTCGCAGCCAACACGATAAGGGGTTGTCAATCCCTTTACGGTTACTTATGAAAGTGAGATCTGATAGATAGGATAGTATACTATTTTTGGTATTTTTGGTATAAGAACAGAAAGCAAATAAAGCAAAGTACATTACATGGAAGATTAATATGTTGAGAATAGACCCGGGGGCCATAGGTTTCACTAGTGGCTTCTCTCATGATAGCAGAATTCTACGGTGGGTGAACAAATTACTGTCGAGCAATTGATAGAAAAACACATAGTTATGAGAATATATATAGGCATGATCATTATATATAGGCATAACGTCCATGACAAGTAGACCGAAACGATTCTGCATCTACTACTATTACTCCACACATCGACCACTATCCAGCATGCATCTAGTAGAGTATTAAGTTCATAAGGACAGAGTAATGCTTTAAGCAAGATGACATGATGTAGAGGGATAAACTAAAGCAATATGATATAAACCCCATCTTTTTATCCTCGATGGCAACAATACAATATGTGCCTTGCTGCCCCTGCTGTCACTGGGAAAGGACACCGCAAGATTGAACCCAAAGCCAAGCACTTCTCCCATTGCAAGAACTATAGATCTAGTAGGCCAAACCAAACCAATAATTCGAAGAGACTTGCAAGGATATTATATTCATACATAAAAGATTTCATAAAACAATCAAATATTGTTCATAGATAATCTTGATCATAAACCCACAATTCATGGGATCTCGACAAACACACCGCAAAAAGATTACATCGAGTAGATCTCCTCGAAGATCGAGGAGAACTTTGTATTGAGATCCAAAAAGAGAGAAGAAGCCATCTAGCTAATAACTAGGGACCCGAAGGCCTGTGGTAAACTACTCACAACTCATTGATGAGGCTATGGTGTTGATGTAGAAGCACTCCGTGATGGATCCCCCCTCCGGCGGAGCTGCGGAACAGGCCCCAAGATGGGATCTCACGGGAACAGAAGGTTGCGGCGGTGGAATTAGGGTTTTCTTTGTTGCCTCGATGTTTTCAGGGTACATGGATATATATAGGAGGAAGGAGGGCATCGGGGGAGCCAGAGGGGGCCCACGAGGGTGGGGGCGTGCCCTGGACCCTCATGGCCTCCTCTCTCGTTCCCTCGCATGTACTCCAAGTCTTCTGTGTAGATACGGTTCCAAAAATAACTCTCCCGAAGGTTTCATTCCGTTTAGACTCCGTTTGATATCCCTTTTCTGCGAAACTCCGTAATAGGCAAAAAAGAGCAATTTGCACTGGGCCTTGGGTTAGTAGGTTAGTCCCAAAAATAATATAAAAGTGTATAATAAAGCCCATTAAACATACAAAATAGAATATATAATAGCATGGAACAATCAAAAATTATGGATACGTTGGAGCGTATCAAGATCCGAGAAAACCTGGCCACCCTCTTGCTTCAAACATTGCAAGAGCCTCTTGGTGTTTGCGACAATTGGTTCTCTCAAGTACTAAGGTCCAAATGTTGGGTTCTATGGTAGGGTGCGTCGACTGCGAATTAAATTTTCCTACACTCAAAACATCCAAGAACATGCTAAGGGAGGTGGATCACAAATCGTTACCACTAGACGTGCAGTATCGTGCAGTGGAAGTAGAGTTGGGGCAGCGCGTCTCCGGAGTCGTCTCCTCCTCGTCGATCTCCCACATAGTCGATCGGATCCTGCGAACAGGTTCGCTGGAGCGGCGCAATCCGCCTCTAACGATATCTGTGCGCGTAGGAGGAACGTCGTGCGGCGGACTGCTAGGTCCGATCACACAACCGGCGACGAGTGGAGGTGGCTAGTTGCAACACATGCAAAACCCTAATGACGGTGCCCAAGTGATCAATCAAATAAGTATGTCGCACCTCCACTATATATAGGCATCCGTCGTGGGCTCAACACTTGGGCCTCGCACGGATCCTAAAGCCCATAGTCTACTCGATCGTGTTTGAAGTCTAGCTCGGATCACATCCGACCAGTGTCCTTGGACCCGTCCTTGTATGTTCCTCCCCTTAAGCGCGCGACCCCTTAGGTTCAAGTTGGCTTGGTCACAATTCGAATCACCTTCGACCTGCATGATTGGTAGAGGCCTCTAGCAAGGCGTGCCGACCACCAAGCAAACTATGAAGTTGGTTAGGCGAACATGTACATCACGCTTATGTTCCCTTTGCCACACGATATATGTTGTCAGGCTTAAGGCGAGTCTGTGATCCTTGTGCTAGCCCGACCTCTTTCTTGTTCCAGTGATGCCGACCACTATCCGAATTATCTCATAATCCTTGTCGCATGGCCAATGCTTATCCTGGTCAGATCACACGAGGGGCCTAGAGTATATCTCTCCTGATCGGAGGGGCATATCCCATCTTACTTGACCATGTCTCATAGCATGGGTCAGGATAAGCCTGAAACCTTCCTTTATGTTAGACAAACTAGGGTTTGGAACAATGCTTGATACCCTTGGTGGGTACGGCTGTCATATATCTATAAGAGGGAACCGTACAAATACAGGTTATGTTGCAACATGTATATCTAATATATACTTAGTCTAACACCCTCCCTCAATCTTAACTATGTCCTGAAACACTCAGAAGGTTAAGATTGCGTCGACATCCTTCAAAAGAAGGCAAGGACAAGGGTTTAGTGAAAATATCAGCAAGTTGATGTTTAGAAGAAACAAACTTGATCTGAAGGAGCTTCTGAGCAACACGTCCCCTCACAAAATGATAGTCAACTTCGATGTGCTTCGTTCGGGCATGAAATACTGGATTGGATGAAAGATATGTGGCACCGATGTTATCACACCAAAGAACAGGCGATTGAGTTGGAGAGACCTTCAACTCTCGAAGCAACGACTGCACCCACATGATCTCAGTCGTGGCATTAGCAACTGCTTTGTACTCAGCTTCAATACTACTCCGAGACACCGTAGCTTGCTTGCGAGCTTGCCAGGTGATCAAGTTAGGTCCAAACAACACAGCATGTCCCCCCGTAGATCGCCGATCATCAGGACTACCAGCCCAATCGGCATCAGAAAAAGCTGAGATCAGTACAGAATGTGCAGGCTGAAGATGGAGACCATATGAGCCAGTGTGACGAACTTAGCGCAAGATGCGCTTAATGGCTGACCAGTGAGAATCATGTGGTGCATGAAGATACTGGCACACACGGTTAACTGCAAACGATATGTCTGGTCGAGTAATGAGCAAGTACTGCAACCCACCCACAATGCTGCGATACTCAGTGGCATCCTCAGGAGAGAGAAAGTCACCAGCAAGGGCTGTCAGTTTGTCTTTGCCAGACATGGGAGTCGTAGCAGTCTTGCACTACAACATACCGGCACGACGTAGGAGATCCTGAGAGTACTTCTGCTGAGTAAGAGTCAAGCCACCATCAGAATGAAGAACCTCTACACCCAGAAAATAATGCAGTTTCCCAAGATCCTTAACAGCAAACTCAGCACCAAGAGAGGTCACAAGCCGATGTGTAGCAGCAGCAGACGAACTGACAAGGATGATGTCATCAACATAGACCAGAATGTACTTAGTCACCTCAGGTCACTGAAGAATAAACAGAGACGTGTCCAATGTAGAAGGGACAAACCCATGTGCACGAAGAGCAGCGCCAAGACGGGCATGCCATGCACGCAGGGCCTGCTTCAGACCATAGAGAGCTTTGACTAGGCGACACAAATGATGTGGCTGAGCAGGATCAACAAAGCCTGGCGACTGATGCACATAAACCTCTTCTTCCAGAACTCCATGGGGAAAAGCATTCTGAACATCAATCTGTCGAAGCGACCATCCTCGGGTAACAGCCAAGGAGAGAAGAACACAAATAGTATTTGGTTTAATAATAGGACTGAATGTGTCTTCATAATCAATGCCATACCGTTGTTTGAATCCCTTGGAAACCAGGCAAGCCTTGTACCTCTCAATGGAGCCATCAGCATGTTTCTTCACCTTGAATACCCATTTAGAGTCAATGACATTTACACCAGATGGAGGTGGAACGAGACGCCAAGTGTTGTTTCTTTGTAGAGCGTGGATCTCCTGCTCCATCGCAGCACGCCAATGTGGGATGCCAAGCGCTGCCTTAAAATGTCGCGGTTCAGTCGTAGGGTCGGTGTCAGCATGTGCCACACATGCCGCAAGCCATGCGACAATGCCATCAGTGTACTTCTTCGGTAGGAAGATGCCCCTCTTGCTGCGAGTATGGGGACGCAAGACGACAGGTGGAGGTGGCGGTGAAGCGGCCACCCCAGAGGAGCCACTGTCCATCAGCGGTGAGAAGGACGTGCCTGGCGCATCCGGTGGCACGGTCAGGGTTGGCGAAGACAGACCGGGCGTGACCGGCGACGACGGACTAGGCGACGAACAGGCGGTGATTGGTGAGGCTGCCGGCCCAGGTGAAGGCCGCGGGTTCGGCCAGCTCGGCCGACAGATCGACGGGTGCAGCCGGCCCAGGCGACAGCAAGGCAGCCGGTCCAGGCGACGGTGAGGCAGCCAACCTGGGCGACAGCGAGGCCGTCAGCCTAGGCGACACGGGCGCCTCGTCGGATCCACGTGCATGGGGCATGCACGCGTGATCGACGTCGGGGACAGTCGGCGTAGCAGCAGCTGGCGCAGTTTAGGCCGTATCATCATCCAAAAGCTCAAGCCGAGCACCTCGTCCAATCCCTGCACCATGGTTAGACAACAATAGAGGAGAATATGCAGCATCCACAAATTGATCAGGCAAAACTAGAAAAGAGTGCAACTTGGTGACGGGAGTATCAGTGGGTGATGTGAGTGTGGAAACGGGAAGACAGTCTCATCGAACACAACATCACGGGAAATGTAAACACGATTCGTCGGAATGTGAAGACACTTGTAACCTTTGTGGAGAGGACTGTACCCAAGGAACCCACTTTTTCTATCGATACTCAAGTTTATGCTTATTGTACGGACGAAGATGCGGCCAACACGCACAACCGAACACTTTGAGGGGGGAGTAATCTGGAGTTTCATTAAGCAACACTTCTAGCGGAGACTTCATGTGAAGAAGTCGTGTGGGAATCCTGTTTATCAAGAAACATGCAGTAACAAAAGCATCGCTCCAGAACCGAAATGGGACAGAGGCATGTGCAAGAAGTGTTAGACCAATTTCAACTATGCGACGGTGCTTGCGCTCAGCTGCACCATTCTGCTGATGTGTATGAGGACAAGACACATGGTGTGAGATGCCAAGCTTTTGAAAGAAGTTGTTAAGATTACGATATTCACCCCGCCAGTCTGAATAAACATGGACAACTTTGTGCTTAAGCAACCTCTCAACATGTGCTTGAAATTGCATAAAGACATGTAACACATCAGATTTGTGCTTAATAAGATAATTCCAATTAAAGCGACTGAAAGCATCAATGAAACTGACATAATAGTTGTGACCACTGACAAAAGTTTTGGCATAGCCCCACACATCTGAAAACACAAGTTTGAGAGGAGCCGTGACAACACGTCTGGATACAGAAAAAGGCAACTGATGGCTCTTGCCTTGTTGACAGGCATCACACACTAGAAACTCCTTATTACTCAACTCAACGGGAAGACGATGACGATGAAGCACATGGCACACAATGGGAGTGCCAGGGTGGCCAAGGCGAGAATGCCACTGCGACGGTAACACCCGAACACCACTGAAAACTTGAGAGACTTTTGGCACATCAAGCGCGTATAAGCCGTCGCGAGCTCGGCCACTAGGTAGAACGTCCCTCGTGTCCCGGTCCTTAACAAAAAATTGAAAGGGTGAAACTCAACAAACACATTGTTGTCACGAGTTAATTTAGGAACCGAGAGTAAACTACGTGTGACTGAAGGAACACGAAGGACATCAAGCAGACGCAAGGTTTTAGTGGTACGCGAAAGGAGAGATGCCGACCAACATGTGAGATGGGCATAACTGATCCATTTGCAGTGTGGACATGATCATGACCGGTGTAGGGCTAGCGAGTGGCGAGCTTGTCAAGCTGGCTCGTCAGATGGTCCGTGGCGCCTGTGTCCATGTACCAGGCAGGATCCACAGAGTATGAAGGAGTGAACCCAGGATCCAGTGTAGCAAGAGCAACTTGCTTCTCGTTGCCCTTCCCATTGTTCCCAATGCCAAGAAAATCACATTTAAAGCGACGATGGCAACGAGACGCCAAGTGCTCCTCAATGCCATAGAGTTGACACTCGACCCCAACACCACATGCCTCACAGTGTAGCTGCTTGTGGCCAGCTGTCGGAGGAGGTGGAGCGGGCGGACAGGGCTCGTTGCCCGCGGACAGTGGCGCTTTCTGCTTGGCACCGCGGGCACCCCCGCGGAGAGCAGCATTCGCAGCCGGGGCCTCCGTGTAGACGCTAACGGAGCAGCGAGCAGCAAGTCGATGCTCGGTGTTGAGGAGGCACGCGTAAAGCTCGCGAGGCGGCATCGGTGTGTCACGTCCAATGATGTTTTCAACAAGAGAATCATAGTCCTCATCAAGCCCATTGAGAATGAACAAAGTAAACTCCTCATCACGAAGAGGCTTCCCAATGGATGACAGTGTATCAGCCAAGGTTTTGACCTTGTTGAAGAAGGCCGTGACGAAGAGATAATTTTTCTTGACCTCGCCTAGCTGATTACGAATGGAAGAAGACACGTGATAGCGATTGTGAGGAGAAGCTAGAGTCGAGCATGGCCCATGCATCCCTCGACGTCGCGACAAAGACCACCATGCCGGCCACAGAGGGGGTGAGCTAGGACTGAATGGCACACAGAATAGCCGGATCCTAAGCAATCCACCAATGATGAACATGGTTGGACACCATGACGGAATCACCACCAGCCGAGGGCACCGGAACCATGGCCGGAGGACACGGCAGCGTACCGTCGACAAACCCCTCAAGGTAGTGACTACGCATCAGCGACAACACCTGAGCGCGCCACAGGAGGTAGTTATCGGCAGAGAGCTTCACCGTCACCAGATGAGCGAAGTGGAACGGTCCTGGTTCAGCCACTAACGCGGGAAGCTGCGAGTCGTACGTCGGAGGAGCACTGTATTGAATCATTGTATCAGCCAACGAAGGCACACGGTAGTGTTGGTGATGACCGTAGGGCTGCACCAGAGGCACGCCGTAGGGCAGCAGAGATGGCGCAATGTGCGACCCAGGCCAGGCGTAGGGCGCGCCATGCAGGGCCTCACTGGACACCACGGGAGAAGGGACATACATCATCGGTGACTGTACGACGTACGGCACGGGATACGCCCCGCCGTAGGATTGCTGGACGGGAGCGCCATAGAAGCCAGGAGCCGGCGGCACATCGCGGGGCTGACCCGGGACGGCGCCGTAGGGTTGCTGAGCAGGAGCACCATAAGGGCTAGGAGCCGGCGGTGCATCGCGGGAATGACCCGGGGCGGCGCCGCAGTGCATCGAAGTGCCGTAGTGCATTGGCGCAGACGAATCGGGCGCGAGAGATCGAGACGGCACCATGGGGCGTGAGTCCGACGCCGCTTGACGAGTCCAGGTGGGTAGAGGGGACGCCATGAAGGGCGAGTCCATCGTCAGGGTCGAGGGAGGCGGCACAGCGGCGGAGGCCGACGCGGCGGCGAAGAGGAGGCGGAAGCGCGGCGCGGATCTAACGTTTCGCCTGATACCATGTTAGACAAACTAGGGTTTGGAACAATGCTTGATACCCTTGGTGGGTACGGCTGTCATATACTTATAAGAGGGAACCGTATAAATACAAGTTATGTTACAACACGTATAACTAATATATACTTAGTCTAACACTTTATAACTATCCAGTTACGGTGTGGCGTTTGGCCGGCCTAAAGCAAGTCAGTCACCATCCCGAGTACATGCGTCAGCTCAAGTCTTAGGACATAGGACGTATGTTGTACTAGAGACTCGCAGATGACACATCGATGCGTCTCATAGTTGGGTCTGTCCAATCCGATATCCATTCGAGCTTGGATCTAGTCACCTCGGATCCAACCTCAAATCCGATCAGATCAATGCAATTCAGCAACATCACATGCTTCATGGCTAGTGAGACAAAACCATCCACCGTATTGCATGCTAGTCTAGTCCGACGTGTGCCCACATGTCACTTACAACTATGGACCATTTAGGATGTATCATACAAAACAAGATCTCACATACAAGTCACATACTTGCCAACAAGCATCATTGATTACATCCCAGGACTGTTTTTTATTCATAAACACATAGGAAATATCTACATTATTGCCTCTAGGGCATATCTCCAATACCAAACACCTCGACCACGCCAGTAGCAAATCTGACCATGGCGTCTCTGCGTGTGCTCTCACACATCCAGGGTGTTCGTCCCACGATTAGCGGTCGTGTCAGGGATATTACTAGCAGGTATAAACCGGCCAGGAGGGTCCGGATTACGCTAGTAAGGTTATATTATTAGAAGCCCAGTCGAGTGTATAACAAGGGATCATAGCCCAAAGAGGTTTAGGGCCCATGTATAAGGCCCATGGTTTGTAAACCATCGTGCCATGTCACTTGGGATGTAAGATAGAAAGAGTAGAGACCGAGGGGGACACGTTTATGAGCCGGCCTCGGGACTCTGTAAACCAGACCGGGCGTCGCCTCCTATATAAAGGGACGACCCGGCAACGGTTCAGGACAAGAACCAACAGCTCGAGACACAGGCAAGCGGATTCGCTCCCTGGTCATCGAAGCCCAAGCAATACCACACCAAACTAGACATAGGCTTTTACCTTCATTGAAGGGGCCGAACTAGTATAAAAATCCCTGTGTCCTTCATCCGCTTTAACCCCTTTAATTTAACCCGAGCGATGGCCTCACACCTAAGTCCATTAACCCAGACATCTGCCATGCTAAATCCATGACAGTTGGCGCCCACCGTGGGGCTATCGCACGATGGTTTCGAGTTCTTGAAGGGCAGATTTGAAGGGCTCAAGGGTTACGCAGTGGGCCGGATGACCAAGAGTCATCGCGGCCGGATCTACATCGACGATGCAGGCTGGCGCCCCGAGGCCGATTCAATCGAATACGGGTATCGGGTCCCCTTCGGCGTCATCCATGTCTACATCGGCAAGATCAGCAAACCGGGACCTGAGTCAGACATCTTCCCCAACATCGTCGAACCGGCTCAGCGTGCGAGATCGGCCCGGATTCAGCCCGCCGTGAAGCATGTTTTCGATGGAGCAGTGCATGGAGTACAAGCCGATGACGGATCGGATTCTGGTGGCGAGACAGTTGTCTATTCCGACGATGAATCTTCATCCGAAGAGACCGAATCTTTGTATCTGTTGTAGGACGACCGGTCCAAGGGTGTGTCCGATGGTGGTAGTATTCCGGATCCCTTTGATCCGCCGAACAGGGTTGTTGTTTTCATGGCCGGATCACAACCTATACAGCAGCCCTCGACGACCGGGGCGATAACCTCAGAGGCAGCAGGAGCCAGGGTTGGAAACCTTCCCCCGTCGCCCTCTGACGTTCTAACCACCTTAGTCGATAACTTGACGGCGCTCGCAACAGCGGAAGTAGCCCAGGCCGACAAGGCGCAGCATGATGCGAAGATTGCTTAGTTGAAGAGCAGGATTGAGCAAGCTAAGTTGGATCTGGATGCGGAGAAAGCCATGATGGCTACAAGGCAGGCAGAGCTAGATTCCCAAGCTTTTCGGCTCAGGCTGGATCAGAACGCTTCATAGGAGGTAATGTACAGAAGGCAACAATCTCGTTTACCGCCGGTTTATGAGGCAAGGAATCTCTTTAGTACACCAGGAGCGGGAACCAGTAACCGCCCAGAGGTAAACCGGGGAGGAGCTCCGGGGACGGGCGCGTCGGTTCAGCCACCAGCCACAGAGCGGAACCGCCAAGTTGTGCCGACACCGCACGTACCCGCTCCTCCCGGCCATTATTCTAACCCGTTGGACAACATTGTCGCCGCCGCTTCACGGCTGTCCGCTCTTCCCATTGAGGGGACGTCCCCCATAGCAATGGAGGCACGACGGGCTAAGGAGTTTCTGGACACAACTTTAACACAGCAGCAGGCGTATTCTTATAGCCGGGAGAGGATTCATTCAACCCCCCGCCCGAGCCGGAGTTACACGAGGCACCTGGATGAACCGGCTGTATCTAGCAGCGCGCGGAGACGGCACCGACAAAGGCAGGATAATCCGGCAGGAGCGGGAGCACATGCCCAAGAGGCGGTGGACTAGGCTAGACATACTGCCCGCGACGACACCCGTCAAGCAACGCCGGTTCACCCCACCACCACAGAAATAGGAATCATGTCCAGTTCCTTAGGGGTACAGTGTCTGATCCCCGCTTTACGGAACGTGAAATTACCCAAGGACTTCAAAGGCCGACACAAGGTACCCAACTACACGGCGGATCTGGCTTCAGAGGTGTGGGTTGAAAGTTATGAGATGGCTATGGAGATGCTTGATGTGGACGAAGCTGCATGTGCCAAATACTTCACAATGATGCTTGAGGGCACGGCCCGGACATGGCTAAAGGGTTTACCACCTAACACCATCAGATCATGGGGCGAGTTGCATCATTGGTTTATCAATAATTTCAAAGACACATGCAAGCAGCCGATGTCCGTGGTTGATTTAGCTGCATGTGTTCAAGGAGAGCAAGAGACCACAAGCAGTTGGGTGCGGCGAGTATCTGGAATTTTGCACACCTCCAATAGCATCAATCCGAGCACTGCTATAGTGACCTTGGAAGGCAATTGCCGGTTTGAGCCTTTGAGGCAGAAGCTGGGACGTCTCAAGCGTGATTGCAATGACATGGGAACGCTCATGGGCGCTTTAGTAAAGTATGGAGACTCTGATAATACCAAGTATCCAGACGCGGACGGAGACAAGTCCGGGAAAGCGAGCAAAAACGGTAAACTGGTGCAGGCCAATCCGACAGGTACATGTTACAATGGCAAGCGTAAGGCGGAGGGCAGCTCAGATTTTGTGGCCAATACCAATGCTCAAGACAACGGGCAGCACCGCAAGGGTAGACCGCCCCCACGCAATGGGAGGCCACCTATTAATCTAGATCGCCAGTTGAGCGTGCCTTGCCCAAAGTATGGTACAGAGGAAAACCCGGCTACGCATCTCTGGAAAGACTGTTTTATTATGCAGGAGTTTATGAAACAGGCCAAGTATAACCACGGGCCCCCCGGCGGATCGGGTCCCGGTTTTTAGGGTCCGGGTTACCAGGGAGGTGGATCCGGATCAGGATACCACGGCGGTAACAATAACCATAATGGAAACAATCAGCATCAGCAGAACCAGCAACATGGTCAGGGTGGATACAACAATCAAGGGAATCAACAGCGTCAGCAGCAGCAGCAATCCGGATACCAGAATAATCCGAAGGAGCTAAGCAGTGGGCAATATCATGTTTTCACCACAAGTCTATGCAAACGGGATCAAAAGATTCTAAAGAGAGCAGTACACTCTGTTGAACCGGCGATACCACGTTTCTTGCGTTCGTCTGAGCAACCCATTATATGGAGCAGAGAATATCACCCGCCACCGGTTGATAATCCAGGTCAGTTGGCCTTGGTGGTGGCACCACAGGTGGGTGGTTATAAGTTCATAAAGGTGCTTATCGATGGAGGCAGCAGCATCAATATCCTATACTATGAGACTTTTCGACGTATGGGGTTGACAGATAAGAAGCTCCGGCAGTCCAACACAGTGTTCCATGGAGTGGTGCCCGGTAAATCGGCTTACCCAGTTGGGAAAATCGATCTGGAAGTTACCTTTGGGGATGAGCATGACTCTAGATCGGAGACAGTGACCTTCGAGGTCGTAAAGATCAGGAGCCCATATCATGCTCTGTTTGGGAGACTGGTTTACGCCAAGTTCATGGCTAGACCGTGTTATGTTTATCTGCAGCTCAAGAAGCCGGGTCACAAGGGAACTATCACGGTTCACGGGAGCCGCAAGATCGCGTTGGAGTGCGAGGAAGGAGACGCAGCATACGCTGAGGCAGTTTGTGCTACGGAGGAGCTGAAGTTTTATAAAGACAATGTTGATCCGGCAGATATGTCCCCGTTGAAGAATCCAACTACAGAGCATGATCCGGCGTTGAAGTTTAAATCGATAGAGGAAACCAAGCAGGTTGACTTTGTTCCAGGCGATTCATCCAAGCAGTTCACTATCAGCGCTAACCTAGACCCCAAATAGGAAAGCGCGCTCATCGAGTTCATCCGTGAGAACCGGGATATCTTTGCATGCAAGCCTTCTGACATGCCAGGTATACCGAGGGAACTCGCTGAGCACAGTCTTATTATTGATCCGAAGTTTAAACCAGTCAAGCAGTATTTGTGCCGCTTCAATGAGGAGAGGCGCAAGGCTATATGTGAGGAAGTGGCTAGGCTTTTGGCCGCAGGCTTCATAGTGGAAGTATTTCATCCAGAGTGGTTGGCTAATCCGGTGCTGGTGCTAAAGAAAAACGGAACTTGGAGGATGTGTGTTGATTATACAGACTTGAACAAAGCTCCCAACTGATCCTTTTGCTCTCCCCCATATTGATCAGATCATCGATGCTACGGCGGGATGTGAGCGGCTAAGTTTTTTGGATGCATATTCAGGTTATCATCAGATCAAGATGGCAGTTAAGGACCAGGAGAAGACAACTTTCATAACTCCCTTTGGAGCCTTCTGCTATGTATCCATGCCTTTTGGGCTCAAGAGTGCCCAAGCAACTTATCAGCGTTGTGTGCAGAACTTCCTACAAGGGCAGATTGGAAGAAATGTCCATGCATATGTGGATGACATTGTGGTAAAATCCAGGAAGGAGGATACGCTGATAGAGGACTTAAAAGAAACCTTTGACAACCTCCGGGTTTACAAGATGATGCTTAATCCGGAGAAGTGTGTTTTTGGTGTTCCAGCAGGCAAGCTCCTTGGATTCTTAGTGTCAAACAGAGGGATTGAAGCTAATCCGGAGAAGATCAAGGCGATCACATCCTTGGCTAAACCGGCTTGTATCAATGATGTCCAGCGCGTAGCAGGCCGTATTGCAGCATTAAGCCGGTTCATCAGCCGTTTGGGGGAAAAGGCGATCCCGCTTTATCAGATGATGAAGAAGACGGACCGGTTTGTCTGGAGCGATGCTGCAAACGCTACGTTTGAGGATTTGAAGCGGCAATTGGCAGAACCACCAGTCCTTGCTGCCCCGGTTGACAAGGAGCCACTGTTGTTATACGTGGTTGCCAATGCCCGTGCAGTTAGCGTGGCCATTGTGGTGGAACGCAAAGAAGCAGGTAAAGAATATCCAGTTCAGCGTCCAGTTTATAACATCAGTGAGGTGCTCATTGAGTCGAAACAAAGATATCCACACTGCCAGAAATTGGTATATGGTGTGTTCATGGCAAACCGGAAGTTGAAGCACTACTTCTAGGGCCACCCAATCACTGTTGTTAGTTCAGCTCCGTTGGGGGATATAATCCAGAACAAAGAAGCCACTGACACAGTGGCGAAGTGGGCCATTGAGCTTAGCCCACACGGATTGAAATATGTGCCCCGTATTGCTATAAAGTCCCAAGCACTGGTGGATTTCATCAATGATTGGACAGAGTTGCAAGCACCCGAGGAGAAGCCGGATCATACATACTGGACTATTCATTTTGATGGTTCAAGGCAATTAGAGGGCTTGGGGGCTGGAGTTGTGTTAACTTCCCTGCGAGGTGATAAATTCTGTTATGTCCTCTGTTTACTGTTCCCTTGTACTAACAATGCTGCTGAGTATGAAGCTCTCCTCCATGGTTTATGGATGGCCAAGGAGATGAACTTGAGCCGGGTTAGTGCTTTGGTCACTCAGATCTGGTGGCGCAACAAGTATCTGGTAAGTGGGATTTTAAGGACCCGCTCATGGCAGCTTACCGGCGAGAAGTGGATGCAGTCGCGGGATACTTCAAGGGATATCAGGTGGACCACATAGACCGGCGAAAAAATGAAGCGACCGATGCATTGAGCCGGCTGGGATCTCAGCGTAAACCGGTTCCACCTAATACCTTCTTGGATGAATTGCATAGCCCGTCAGTACAGATACCTTCAGAAGAGGACCTGGTTGTTCCTGATCCGGAAGCATAGTTAGTCGCAGCGCTTCACGTCATTCCGGATTAGACACTCCCTTATCTGGCATATATGAGCCGAGGTGAGTTGCCATAGGACGAAGTGGAGTCCCGGCAGATAATCCGGCGGTCTAAGTCTATGACTATCGTCAATGGAGAACTTCATCACCGCAGCGTTTCTGGAGCGTTTCAGCGGCGCGTATCGTCAGAGGAAGGCTGTGATATTCTTCGAGAGATTCATGAAGGGGATTGTGGTCATCACGCCGGTTCAAAGTCCTTGGTAGCTAAAGCTTTTCGTCATGGGTTCTACTGGCTGACGGCTCACGCCGACGCAGAAGACTTGGTCAAAAAATGTGACGCTTGCCAGAAATTTTCGCGGCGTGCTCATGTACCGGCGCAGGAGCTGCGGATGATTCCGATCACTTGGCCGTTTGCGACTTGGGGGATGGATATGGTTGGACCTTTTAAAAGATCCCAAGATCAGAAAACCCACCTGTTGGTAGCAGTGGACAAATTCACAAAGTGGGTCGAAGCAGAGCCTGTCAGTAAGTGTGATGCAGCAACATCAGTCAAGTTCATCAAAAAGGTGATTTTCCGGTTTGGCTTTCCACACAGTATTATAACTGATAATGGAACCAACCTATCTAAAGGAGAGATGGAAGAGTTCTGTCAAAGAGAACATATTCTCCTTGATGTGTCATCAGTAGCTCACCCTCAATCCAATGGCCAAGCTGAGAGAGCCAACCAAGAGATCTTGAGAGGCATCAAGCCCCGACTTATGGTTCCTTTGCAAAGAACACCAGGTTGCTGGGTAGAGGAGTTGCCCTCTGTCTTATGGAGCATCAACACTACACCTAACAGATCAACAGGGTACACACCTTTCTTTATGGTATATGGTGATGAAGCGGTCCTGCCCAGCGATATTCGGCATGATTCACCATGGGTGGCAGCTTACGTTGAAGCGGATAATGAGCAAGCAAGGAAAGACAGCTTGGACCGGCTAGATGAGGAACGGGATACGGCAGCAGCACGATCAACAATTTATCAACAAGATCTGCGCCGGTACCACAGCCGCCGGGTTAAAACCAGAACGTTCCAGGAGGGAGATATGGTGCTCCGGCTCATCCAAGACCAGACAGATATGCACAAGCTATTTCCACCTTGGGAAGGACCCTTTGTGGTCAGCAAAAACCTACACAACTGATCATACTACCTTGTCGACATTCGAGAACATAAGGACTCACGTACGGCGGAGGAGGAGACGAAGCGGCCATGGAACATCGCTCTTCTTCGACCTTACTACACTTGAGCTATTGGCTCCGCTTTATGTACAATGTATATACTATAATTAATAAAATAAACTGGCGCCGCCGGATCATCGGGGAATCAGCCATCTTCTTCGCAAAAGAGTATCACATGGGGGCTTCGAAAGAAACCTTCCATGGCCTCTTAAACCGGCGCCCCTGATAGAATCAGGGAATCAGCCGTGTCTTTTATACACAAGAGTATCACATGGGGGCTTCGAAAGAAACCTTCCATGGCCTCTTAAACCGACGCCCTTGACAGAATCAAGGAATCAGTCGTGTTCTTCAAAGGAGTATCACATGGGAGTTTTTACAAATGCTTACCATGGCCTCCTAAACCGGCGCCCTTGATACATCAAGGAATCAACCATCTTATTAGAACAAGAATCACATGGGGGCTTCCGCGGGCAAGGAAGTTTTCCGTGGCCTCTTGAGCCGGCGGCGGTATGAAGCCCATCATACGAGCACTGCTCTGGTTGCTTCGACAATTTCCACATGATGATGAGGGGTAAAAGAGAGTGTTGGTGCCCAACCCAGCTCAAACATATGCCCCGATGAGCAAAACGGCTCACACACTACCCGGGGGCTCGCGGAGAGTTGAATACCCTTGTAGTGAACATGGCTTGGAAGCTCGGTGCATGCACCTAAAACCTCGGATTAACCTGCCTGCTTCAAGTAAATCACGCCGTCCAGGTAAACCTGGTATGACCCGTCGTACCTGCCACAAGTTACTCCTTCGGGACCCTGAACTTGGCCACGTTAAATTGACGATCATCGAGTTGATTACCTAAAGACAAAATCTTTATGAGATTTTGAAACATTGGGTAGCTTGTCATCGATGATTTGGTTAAGGATTGCAGAGCATCTTGACAGGCTTTGCTAAAATGGTTAATGACAGTAGCCTGGCAGCTCATAAAAAGCCTCGAATTTGGAGCCTGGCAGCTCGTAAAAAGCCTCGACTACATGGTCTTATTTGCCCAAAAAACCTTATTTCCATTTTTTATGATTTCACAAATCTTGGTCATCATGATTATTGGTTTTTAACCAAGTCCATTGATACGAGACTGGACAACTACAAGGTTGACCATATGTCTACAAAGTTAAAGTCTGGGTCATGAACACCAGCGAGAGTTAAACCGACGTTCATCGTAACCCGGATCGGCCATCAGGCTAAGCCAAACAAGAGAGCCAAGGGCCTCATCAGCGCCTGCGTTTGCAATTATTCCTACCGGGTTAAGGTCGACAAGCACACTTAATCAGAGGTATGGTATATGTTTGTGTTCAAAAGCTATTCCTTTGACATATATATCAGAGCAGTATAATCCTTCCGGTGGTAAACCGCCAGGGTATTTTTTAGCTTCGTTCATGCAGGCACAGGTAATATAAGTTGATCAAGCATTTCAAAAAGAAGGTTAAATTGAGAGATGCCAATCCAGATAGTACCATAACAGTGGGACAAAGGCAGTGTTTCAATTATCCTATTACAAGGCACTTGCAGGCCCGAATGGATCAAAAGTTTCTGGCAAAATATTCAGCATCTAAAAGTTAAACCGGGACGGTTTAGGATTCTTCTTCAGCATGCTGCGAAGACTGAGGGTCAACTTGATCTGGATCTTCGTCGACTTTAGGCAATTGATGGAAATCATGAGCGCTCCAGACAATCTTGGAGAGGGCACGGAAATACACTTCATCATTGATAAGATCTGACGGGTCAATATCTGGAGCGAAAGTGTGAGTACAAACTGGTGGGATCAGATTTTCAGTATCATAAACCGGCCGTTCCACCCGTGAGTTCTCTAGATCATAAGCCGGATGATACCTTGTTAGACCCGCTTCATCAGCAAGCTTACTGGCAAGAGGGCGCATGTCCTTGGTTAAAGCACGGAGATCTTCAGCTGAAAAGGCTGACCCGTCCTCCTTCATGCTGGGGTAGCCGTTCATGGCCTCCGCCGGATCAAAATCGGGGACCCATCCTTTGGCCTGGGTCAACGCCAGGAGAGAACCAGCTCGTGCAGCAGACTTCTTCACCTCAACAAGACGCACAGGTAGGACAGACAACTTTTCCAGGGTGGCTTGGATGGTGGTCGGCGCCGGTTTATTGTGCGACATGGCACTGATAGCCCTTTGAGCGCCAGAGTAGAGCTGCTCCACCAGGGTATAAGTTGCCTTGAGTTTCTTCCGGACATCATCTCCAAGATGAGTTATGCGCCTCCCTGTATGCAATTGGCGAGTTAAACTGGAGCGGAACAAAGATTGCACGGATACAAATATACGAAGATAGATACTGACCGAAGATAGCAGAAGTCATGTTTTCTATTTGCTGTTTCAACCCGGACAGTTCCTGCGTAACCGGATTGAGAGCGGCTTCAGCATCCTTTGCTCTTTTTTCTAGAGCGTCCCTTTGCACCTCCCATGTGGACCGCTCCGCTTCAAAATCTTTCTTCAATTTTTCCATGTTCGTCAAAGCAAGGACAAGTTCTTCCTTAGCTTTGGTTAAAGCAGCCTCATGGAAGGCCAAGTTATTCCGGAGCTCAGTTGCCTCCGAAGCTCTCCGGTTCAAGTCAGCCTGCAAGAAAAGCAAACGTGTGAGAAGGACAGATTATTCAAAGTCTCAAGCACATAACAGGTTATGCACTTGACACTTGGGGGCTAATGTACAATTGGAGTACGGAAAGCAAAAATTTTCAGACAAGTCCCAAGCACATAAACAGGTTATGCCCTTGGCACTTGGGGGCTAATGTAAGTTCATTCTCAGACATAATTGAAGTCCCGGTTCACCTACAGTAAAGCTAAACCGGCACTTGGGGGCTACTATGGCCTAAAGGTAGAATTACAAAGTACAGAGCATAAACGAAAGTCAACAGGAAAGAAAGTCACCTCATATTTGCCCTTCATCATGTTAACTATGCCGGCTTCATAGTCACGGCTGGTGAAGAGCCGGTTCAGATACCCGGAATGAAGTTCCTGGGCACTCAGCTGAGCATAGCTTGATAGGTCTGTGCTCCACTTGCCTTTATCTTGTTGAAGTTTCTCTTCCTTGGCAGTATGCCTAGCCAAGGTGACAGGCTCCGTGGGAGTAGTGAAGCCTAACCCGGTTATCTCAACATCTGCTGTCGAGGTAGCAGTTGGCTGGAGAGGATCAGCAGTGGGCACCGGACTAACAGGAGCCGGGCTAGCCCGAGGAGGACTAACCCGGACAGGGCTTGCCGGTTCAGCCGTGTTCTCCATGTCATCGCCTCCTGGAGCAGCAACATCTTCATGATCCATAGGAGCGGGATCATCGAGCTGAACTTCAAAGTTGTCCTCTGGAGGGATGGCCGCTTCAGGATCCTCGGCTGGTTCAGCAGTAGTGGTCTCCGCAACTGGCTTATTTGCTTTCGCCTTTTTGCTAGGCTTTGGCATTCTGATAAAGGTCAAAAGAACAATGAGAATCACAAAGTTAAAAACTGGAAGATAAACCGGATGTTTGAAAAAAGGACTTACCCAGGAACGGTTTTGAGCACTGGGACTTGCGTAGCGGTCGACTCGCCGGAAGAAGACAGAGGAGCCTCCTGATGATTGGGATCAGACGGTTTAAGAGGTTTATGTATAAGGCCTGCTTTTGGATGAAGAAGGGTTGGAGTGAGCAAAACCTCCGAAGGGCGCCTGCGAGCTGGCGTGAGGGGTATCCCAGACAACTCAACCACATGGCCGCTATGGCGCGTGGTCCGGCGAGCTTCGTGTTGCTGTTTCTTCAAAAGAAAGTTGGGATCCAATTGAGCATAAGGGTGAGAAAATAGATATTTCCGGGATACCCGGCGGATCTTGGGTGGCAACGGTTCTGAATCAGATGAGAGAGAAATTACCTCAACTCCCTCCGCTTTACTTCCCTCCGCCAGGTCCTGAGGAAAGGCATTATTAACATAAATTCAGACAAAGGAAGATAAAAAGACATAAGGGTTAATTAGTACCTCAGAAGCCGGATCATCCTATTCAGGGTTTGAACCGGAAGCGTCGGCAGCTTTTTTCTTCTTGACAGCAAAGGTTTTCTTGCGTGATTCCTTGGCCGGTTTATCCTGAGATTTCCTCTTCCAGAAAGGATCGTTGGCCTGTGCAAAGGAATAATAACAAGTTGAAGACAACTGATATGAACGGATTAAGATGAAAAGAAAGGGTCAAGAGAGCTTTACCGATGGCGGTTTGTTGGTTAAGCAGAATGGAGCTAAACCGGTCCGGCTGCAATCCTCCATAGGGATGTTCAGCATTTTCTTCGTAGACTCAGTAACTTCATTGTCAGGAAGTACTATTTTTGTGTGGCGTTGAGGATCTTCCGGCTTACTGGTATACTTGCACATCAAGCTTGAGCGCTGGCTTAAGGGAAGAATGCTCCAAGATAACCAGCATCGAACAAAGTCCACACCGGTCAAACCGTTGGCCACGAAAGCCCTGAGCTTGGAAAGTTGAGGGGCATATCGAGCCCGGTCTTGGGCGCTTAAACGCTGCGGCAAAGGATGAGTTGACGCCAGACGGTAGGCGTGGTAACCCGACAGTGGGTTTTCTCCTTCTGGCGAAGTATCCTTGCAGTAGAACCATGTCTGGTTCCACTCCTTAGGGTGGCTGTGAAGAGTGGCGTGAGGAAAACTGACGTCCTTCCTTTTCTGGATGCTGACACCTCCCAGCTCCTGATGAGGCCCATCAGAACTCGGTCCGGCGGTTCAGATGGAAGAAATCTTGGAACAGATCCACTTATGGTTCTTCTTGAAGGTATGCCTCCGAGAAGACATGGAAGTTATAGATGTTCGATACAGAATTTGGGCCTATATCTTGTGGGTGGAGTTGAAAAGCAGTTAACACACCGCGGAAGAATTTCGAACCGGGAGAACTAAAACCCCGGGCCAGATGATCATAGAAGACTATGATTTCTCCCTCCTTAGGTTCAGGAGGGCACTCCTTCCCAGGGGCCCGCCAGTGCAGAACTTCCTTAGGGCCCAGAACTCCAATTGAGGCCACTTCAACTAAATCGTCTTCCGTAATCCGGGACGGAACCCAGTTGCAAGCAACAAATTGTTTTGCTGTGGAAGCCATTTCTCCAAGAAAGTAATACTGGAAAACATAATACAAGACCCGGTTTACCAACTGCTAGATATAAACCGGTGCATTCTATGAAGGTATGGACTTAATTGGCGGTTTAAAGAAGGGACTAATGGTATCTACTAATCCGGAAGCAGGTATGAGTGAGAGAGCTACCGGTTCACGACGATAGATGGAGAAAGTTAAACCGTCAATTGTGGAATACGGGTTTAAATCTAAAACCGTCAAGGCAAGCATATGACGCGCAGGGTATGGCTAAACCGACAATGTAAGCGAGTTATAGATCTAGAAGTGTGAGAAACAGTTTTCACATGAAGCTGAGGTAAATATGGATCTAAGATGCAAGGAAAAGACAGAATAACACAAGTTATATTCAGTGAAGGCCGCAGAAGTTCTCTACAGATTCAATCTAAACTAGCAGTGCTCGAGAAGCTAAAGTATAATGCTGGAGCGGAAGCGCACAGATGAGGATCAAGCCTAACGAGTTTTTATCTATAGCTAAGACTGACCTACGGCGATGAACTACGAAGAAACGAGGGTTCATGGCGAGCTACATAAGAAACCCTAGAAACTGAGATCTATGGGGAAGAAGATGGCGTACCCGAGGAAACAGAGGACGGCGGTGAGTTTTCTGGACGCGTTCAGGTTGATGCAGCGGCCGGACTTGTGGACGACGGTGATCTCGAAGAACAGCGGCGGAGGTTCGAGTGCTGGAGACGGAGGAAGAAGAAGCAGAAGGAGAAAAGAGATGTGCCTCGGCTGTATTTATAGGCCGAGGGGTTAAAACGGCAAGCGCGGGAATCGAGGAGGCCGGAAATCAGATAAAAATTGAGCTGTCGCCTCGATCTTCGGTGCGGCGGTAAAGAAAGGTAACAAACGGGTGCGGGCATTAAATGTGCAGATGATGTCACGACAGATTAAAGCGATCTCAGGAGATGACGTCATGGCCGGTTATGAAGCATACAAGAATTGTAGAAAGGGAAATTCGTGCAAGACTTGGAAGACTCACATGAACAAGTTCAAATCAATCTGGGGCCTAATGTCAGGGATATTACTAGCAGGTATAAACCGGCCAGGAGGGTTCGGATTACGCTAGTAAGGTTATATTATCAGAAGCCCAGTAGAGTGTATAACAAGGGATCATGGCCCATAGAGGTTTAGGGCCCATGTATAAGGCCCATGGTTTGTAAACCGTCGTGCCATGTAACTTGGGATGTAAGACAGAAAGAGTAGAGACCGAGGCGGACACGTTTATGAGCCGGCCTCAGGACTCTGTAAACTGGACCGGGCGTCGCCTCCTATATAAAGGGACGACCCGACGATGGTTCAGGACAAGAAACAACAGCTCGAGACACACGCAAGCGGATTCGCTCCCTGGTCATCGAAGCCCAAGCAATACCACACCAAACTAGACGTAGGCTTTTACCTTCATCGAAGGGGCCGAACTAGTATAAAAATCCCTGTGTCCTTTGTCCTCTTTAACCCCATTAAGCTAATCCGAGTGATGGCCTCACACCTAAGTATGTTAACCCGGACATCTGCCGTGCTAAATCCATGACACAGGGTGTTCGTCCCGCGATTAGCGGTCGTGCCATATGCAACCATCTGCAATGCGGTCGTGCACTTCTGGTAACCAGAGAATCCAATTCTCCATATGACATCCTTCTTCAAGATGCAGTAGTCATCAAAGGACCGAACGCCATGGTAGAGACGATCTGAGGCATTTTATCGCATCTGAAAGCACCGATGAAATTGTCAGCAAATAGGGCATCGGGACCAAAGTAGTCGCCCATCAGCTTTAAATGACCTTGTGCCTTATTCCGATTGAGCACTCGATGACCCTTGATCGATCCCTTAAAATTGAGACATGCTCTTCCGCACGCATCCGTCTACAAGGACCACCTGCATCATCGTTGTCGTGGAATTAACACGGCAGATGTCCGGTTTAACGGACTTGATGATGGAACCATCGCACGGGTTAGCTTAAAGGGGTTAAAAGCACACAAAGGACACAGAGGGTTTATACTAGTTCGGCCCCTTCGATGAAGGTAAAAGCCTACGTCTAGTTTGGTTTGGTATTGCTTGGGCGTCGATGAACAGGGAGCGAATCGCTTGCCCGTGTCTCGACGGGTTGTTTCTTGCTTGTCCTTGAACCGTCGCCGGGTCGTCCCTTTATATAGAGGAGATGCCCGGTCCGGTTTACAGAGTCTCGAGGCCGGCTCATACTCGTGTCCGCCTCGGTCTCTGCTCTTTCTTCCTTATCTCTCAAGTTACATGATCAGACGGTTTACAAACCGTAACTCTATTCATGGGCCCTATGATCTCATGGGCCGTAGCCTTTACTAAATATTACAATGTTACAACGATATTACCATAATCCGGTTTATGCTAGCCGGTTCATACCTGCTAGTAATATCCCTGACATTAGGCCCCAGAATGATTTGAACTTGTTCACATCAATCTTCCCAGTCTTGCATAATTTTCCTTCTTGTGTCTTCTCATTTTTTGTAAACCGGCCCTGACTTCATCGTCGAGAATCACTTAATCTGACCGTGACACCACTTCCGCATTTAACGCACCCAGCTGTCTATCGGCTTTGTTTAAGGGTCGTCCCGAGAATCGAGGCGACAGAGGATCTTTATCCAATCTTCTGCCTCCTCAAATCTCGCACCTGTCGTTTCAGCTCTGCCTTTCTATAAATACCGCTGCCTCCATTCTTTATCCCCCTCCGTTCATTCTTCTTCCTCCGTCGCCCAAACTTAAGACTCCGTCATCGCCCTTGAGCTCAAATCGCCGCCGTCGTCCGTCGAATCCAAGTCTTCGCCGGCTGCTGCATCGACCTGAGCGTGACCAGAGAAACTCCGTTGCCGCTTCCAGGTATTTCATCTTCCTCATTGTAGATCCATAGCTCTAGGGTTCTTCCTCGCATCTCCGCCATTAAATCTTAGTGATAGCTTCGTCTGTTCATCATAGGCGCCAAGTTCGCAGTAATTTTAGCCTTTAAATCTTATCCTTAGAACTTGCTTCTGTTCCGCCGCTATATGCTTTAGATCTCATCCTTTATATTCAATCTGTAGATTTACCCGCTCTGTATAGGACCCTTGTAGTTCTTCCTGTAATATCTTTGCATTTGTTTTTTCTTTTTCCTGGGTGCTCAGATCTGTTTTACTTTAGCTGTCTGCGAAAACTTGTTTCTTCACCCTTGTAGATCTGTAAAGTATGCTCCGGTTTAAACAGTTATATGTTGCTGTAAAAATTCAATGAAGAACGCGACGGTTTAGCTCTTTAGCTCTTTCTTTTTGTTGTTATGAACCGGTAGTAATACAGCTTCCTGTTTATTGCCGGGTTATCCATATCATTAGTCCCTTGCTTAATTACGTGATCCTTGCACATATATTCCGGTTTATGCCACTGTACTCGAATAATCCGGTTTTACACTTTTACCCTTTCAGCACTTGTTCTTCTGCTGCTATGGCCAAACAGTTTGTCTCCTGCAACTGGGTCCCTTCCGTTATTACGGAACAAGATTTAGTCAATGCTGCTGCAATCGACACTTTAGGCCCTCGATCCGTTTTAAAATGGCGGGCCCCAGGAGATGAATGTCCTCCTACTCCCAAAGAGGGGGAGGTTATTGTCTTCTTTGACCATATTGCTCGGGGCTTTACTCCTCCCGGTTCGAGATTTTTCCGGGATGTACATGCCGCTTTCCAGCTTCATCCTCAGGACATAGGTCCCAACTCTGTTTCCAACATCTGCGATTTCCAAGTGTTCTCTGAGGTGTATTTGCAAGAAGAACCGTCAGTCGACCTGTTCTGGGACTTTTTCCACCTGAACCGGCGAACTGAATTTACTAGTGGACCTCATCAAGAACTAGGCGGGGTCAGCATTCAGAAGAGAAAAGATGCAGTCTTTCCTCATGCCGCTCTCCACACACACCCCAAGGATTGGAATAAATCTTGGTTTTACTGTATTGACACTTCACCTGAGGGGGAAAACTCATTGCCGGGTTATCGCGAGCACCGTCTTCTGGAAGATCACCCTTTGCCGCAGCGCCTCAGCTCCTCAGAGCGGCCCCGGTTTGCCTCGCAACTTGCCAGGCTAAAGGCCTTTATGGCCAATGGCTTAACCGGAGTGGATTTTATGCGCTGCTGGCTCTCTTGGAGTATCCTTCCTTTGAGCCGGCGCCCAAGCTTGATGTATAAGTATTCTGGTAAACCGGATGATCCTCAACGTTTTTCTAAGGACAAACTTTCTGAATCGGAAGTCACTGAGTCTGCTAAGAAAATGCTTAACATCACCTTAGAAGAATGCGGCCAAACCGGATTGGCCCCATATTACAAGAAAAACAAGCTGCCTGCGGTATGTCTTACTTTCTTTCATATGTTTGTAATCCGTTCCTTTAAATAATTCTTTCAATTATCTTTCACCTTTTGATCAGGCTGATGATCCCTTTTGGAAGAGGAAACCTCAGGAGAAGGCCGGAAAACAGCTACGCCAGAAAGCCTTCGCTACCAAGAAGAGAAAAGCGGCTGGTGGCTCCGGTTCTCATGCTGAGGATGACGATCCGGACTCTGAGGTATGAGTTTAATCCGGTTTTTACTTGTTCACTTTACCCATATCTGTATTTAACGGTAACTTTTCACAGGAGTTGGCTGAAGGAGATAAACCGGCCAAAATTGAGGTAACTATCCTTTCTTCCGATTCAGAACCACTTCCAAAAAAGAGTCGTCGGACAGTCCGGAAATATCAGTTTTCTCACCCTTATGCTCAATTGGATCCCAATTTTCTTTTGAAGAAACAGCAACATGAAGCCCTTCGCCGGACTACCCGTCATAGCGGCCTTGCAGTTGAGTCATCTGGAATTTCTCTTACTCTAGCTCGGAGGCGCCGCTCTGAGGTTATACTCTCTCCAACTCTTCTTCATCCCAAGGCCGGGCTTATACGCAAACCGCTTAAACTGTCTGACCCTGACTATCAGGATACTCCCTTGTCTTCTTCCGGCGAATCAACTGCCACACAACTCCCACCCCTGAAAACTGTCCCAGGGTAAGTCCTTTAACTTATCCGGTTTATGATTGCACCTCGCTTTACAATTCTAATTTGTTCTTCCAATTTCTTTCAGCAAGCCAAAGCCTAGCAAAAAATCGAAAGCCAACAAACCAACTGCTGAAACTGCCGTTGAAGATCCGGTGGTTGATCCGGATTCAACTATCCCTCCGGAAGGCGAGCCCACAATTCCACTTGAAGATCCTGCTCCTATGGATCATACTACTGAACTTGAAACTCCCAACATCGAGAACGTGACTGAACCGGCGAGTTCTGCCCGGGCCGATCCTCCTCGGACTAGTCCGGTTCCTGCTAGCCCGGTTCACACTGCGACCCCACCACCAACAACTGCTTCTCCCGAAGTTGAAATAACTCACACAGCTTATACCGCTCCTGCTGAGCCCACTGTTTTAGCCAAACATACGGCTAAAGCGGAGAAGCTACATCAAGAGAAGGGAAAATGGAGTACCGAGCTGTCCAGTTTCGCCGACATGAGTGCCCAGGAGCTCTATTCCGGGTATTTAAACCGTCTTCACACTGGTCGAGACTATGAAGCAGGCTTGATTAACTTGATGAAGGACAAGTATGAGGTAATCCTTTGCATTTCCTTTTTATTTTCAATGTATTTCTGTCTAGCTACATTTAGAAGGTGAACCGGTACTTCTTATTTAAACAAATGATCTTTACATTAGCCCCCAAGTGCCAGGGGCATAACTCGTTTTATGTGCCTGGGACTTGCCTGACTTTTTCCTTTGATACTTCAAATATCCATTAGCCCCCAAGTGTCAAGTAGACAACTTGTTTGTGTGCTTGAGACTTTCTCTTTGAATTACTACTGCTTACTGCTTCAACTGCCCATTAGCCCCCAAGTGTCAAGTAGACAACTTGTTTGTGTTCTTGAGACTTTGTTTAACTTTTTCTTCTTTTCACTTGATTTTCCTTGCAGGCCGATTTAAATCGGAGGGCTGAAGAAATCACTGAACTCCGGAACAGACTTGCTGAAACAGAGTCTGCTGCTTCTAAAGCCAAGAAAGACTTGGCGCTGAGTTTAAAAACTGCTGAACAGCTGAAGAAATTCTTTGAAGAAGAGCGGACCACCTTCGAGGTTTAGAAAAAAGATCTGGAGAAAAGGGCAAAGGACGCTGAGGAAGCCCTTAATCCGGTGACTGAAGAGTTAACCAGTTTAAAGCGGCAAATAGAATTGATGACTTCTGCTGTCTTCGGTAAGTATTTATTTTGTATTCCTGCTTTCATCCTTGTAATCTTCCATCTGTGCCGGTTTAACTGTGATAATCATATGCAGGGCGCCATGTCACCCATCTTGGGGATGACTTACGGAAAAAACTCAAGGCGTGTTATACTTTGGTCGAGCAGCTGTATTCCGGCGCCCAAAGGATCATAAGTGCAACATCTTTCAATAAACCGGCCACAACCACTATCCAAGGCTCCTTAGAGAAGCTGTCTGTCTTGCCAGTGCGCTTAGAGGAAGTGAAAAAATCTGCTGCTCGAGCCGGTTCTCTCATGGCGCTTACCAGAGCTAAAGCTTGGGTTCCAGATTTCGATCCGGAAGAAGCCTTGAGTGGGTATCCTGACACTAAAGAAGACGGATCAACTTTTACTGCAAAGGATCTCCATGCCTTGACGAAACAGATACGTCCTCTCGCCAGCAAACTTGCAGCCGAATCAGATTTATCCAGGTATCATCCGGGGTATGATTTACAGAACGAGCGGGTGGAGCGGCCGGTTTATGATACCGTCAATCTAATCCCACCAGTACGCCCTCATACCTTCGCCCCAGATATCGATCCGTCTGAACTCATCAATGGAGAGATGTACTTTCGTGCCTTAACGAAAATCGACTGGTGCGTCCCTGACTTCCAGCCGCTTCAAGAAGAGGAGGAGACTCCAGACCAAGTTGATACCCAGCCATCGCAGCAGGAGGAGGCGTAGATCGTAGTATGTCTTTGTAGTTGCAATCTCATGTTGCCGGACAGTCTTTAATCCGTTCAGGCTTGCTATGCCTTGTAATAGGATAGTATAAAACATTATTCATCTTGATCCGGATATTCCAACTTCTTATTTTGACGTTGCCAATTTAAGTCTGATCTAATATGGTTTGTCCTGCATACTATATGTTCCTGCATAGATAACACTAAAAATATGTCCTAGCGGCTTACCGCTGGACAAATTAAATTGTTCTCACAATATATCGAACAAATGTATACTTATATCAGAAATAACTTTATACCTGAGATCAAGTATGCTTGATACTCTTAATCCGGAGAATTTTGCCTTTTTGAAGGGAGTCTTTTGATAGACCCAATAATAATCCCGGGTCTTATAGTAGCTGCCGGTTTAGATCATGCTTGGCTTCTTAACTTGTTTCTGCCTGATGACTGTTCCGGGTTATGATGAACACCGGGTTAACTCTTTCTGGTGTTTTATAACCCAGATTTTTTAAGATATATGGTCAACTCTGGAGTTGTCCCATTCCGGATTAAAGAACCAGAAAAAACATAAACACTAGAAATGAAAGTTTTGCAAATAAAACCATGTAGTCAAGGCTTTTTACGAGCTGCCAGGCTCAAAGCAAGGTTCAGCCAATCAATGGAATGGGCTTACCATCCAGAGGGCCTCTATGGTTCCCGTAGAACCATAGGAATTTTTTTAGCCAATCACTGGATGGTTGTCACCATCCAGAGGGCCTCCATGGTTCCATAGAACCAGAGGAAAAACTTTAGCCAATCACTGGATGGTTGTCACCATCCAGAGGGCCTCTATGGTTCCATAGAACCATAGAAAAAACTTTAGCCAATCACTGGATGGTTGTCACCATCCAGAGGGCCTCTATGGTTCCATAGAACCATAGGAAAAACTTTAGCCAATCACTGGATGGTTGTCACCATCCATAGGGCCTCTATGGTTCCATAGAACCATAGGAAAAACTTTAGCCAATCACTGGATGGTTGTCACCATCCAGAGGGCCTCTATGGTTCCATAGAACCATAGGAAAAACTTTAGCCAATCACTGGATGGTTGTCACCATCCAGAGGGCCTCCATGAAGTGTCCTCTTTGGTCCTGATATGACCTTATGTTTGAAAAAAGTTCTTCAGTGAGTTATTGCTCCTAAATGTATATGCCCTGCAAAATCAGTTTAAACCGATCGATTTGTTTGAAATATGACATATGATAATACATGCATGGTTGTCCCCATAAGATATTTGTATTGGAAAAAAGGCTGAGCCCCCGGTTTACCGAGGGTGCCGGTTTATTCATTAATCATAATATATACATAGGATACAGTGGAGCTCATGGCTCAGGTATAGTAGGGCCGCAAGAGGGCGATGTTCCACGGCCTCTTTGTCTCTTCTTCTGATGTCCGTGAGTCCTTGTGTTCTCGAACGTCCACCAGGTAATATGAACCGTTGTGCAGATTCTTGCTGACCACGAAGGGCCCTTCCCAAGGCGGGGATAGCTTGTGCATATCTGTTTGATCTTGGATGAGCCGGAGTACTAAGTCTCCCTCCTGAAACGTCCTTGTCTTGATCCGGCGGCTATGATATCTGCGCAAGTCTTGTCGATAGATCGCAGACCGTGCTGCTGCTATATCACGCTCTTCATCCAGCCGGTCCAAACTGTCTTGTCTTGCCTGCTCATTAGAGGCTTCAACATAGGCCGTCACCCTTGGTGAATCATGACGGATATCACTTGGAAGGACCGCTTCAGCACCATATACCATAAAGAAAGGTGTATAACCTATGGACCGGTTTGGCGTAGTATTAATACTCCAAAGGACAGGTGGTAACTCCTCAACCCAACATCCTGGGGTTCTTTGCAAGGTAGTCATAAGCCGGGGTTTGATACCTCGCAAAATCTCCTGGTTTGCTCTCTCAGCTTGACCATTGGTTTGAGGGTGGGCCACAGAAGATACGTCTAGGCGAATATGTTCCCGTTGACAAAATTCTTCCATCTCACCCTTAGATAAATTGGTGCCGTTGTCTGTGATGATGCTGTGTGGAAAGCCAAACCGAAAAATTACCTTTTTGATGAATTTGACTGCTGTGGCCGCATCACACTTACTCACAGGCTCTGCCTCAATCCACTTTGTAAACTTATCCACCGCCACCAGTAGATGATTTTTCTGATCCTGGGACCTCTTAAAGGGTCCAACCATATCAAGCCCCCAAGTCGCAAACGGCCAGGTTATTGGTATCATCCGGAGCTCCTGTGCCGGAACAAGAGCACGTCGCGAAAACTTCTGACATGCATCACACTTCCGGACTAGATCCGCCGCATCAGCATGGGCTGTCAACCAATAGAACCCATGTCGAAAAGCTTTAGCCACCAATGATTTTGAACCGGCATGATGACCACAATCCCCTTCATGGATCTCGCGAAGAATATCACAACCTTCCTCAGCTGATACACACCGCTGAAATACTCCAGAGACGCTGCGATGATGAAGCTCCCCGTTTCAATTGTCATGGACTTAGAACGCCGGACTATCTGTCGTGCCTCTATCTCGTCGTCCGGTAGCTCTCCTTGGCTCAGATACGCCAAATAGGGCAGCGTCCAATCCGGAATAACATGAAGTGCCGCAACTAGCCGTGCCTCTGGATCAGGAACAGCCAGGTCTTCCTCTGACGGTACTTGTACTGATGGACTGTGCAGCTCATCCAAAAAAGTATTTGGTGGTACCGGTTTACGTTGAGAACCCAGCCGGCTTAATGCGTCAGCCGCTTCATTCCTTCGCCGGTCTATGTGGTCCACCTGATACCCTTTGAAATATCCTGCAACTGCTTCCACTTCTCGTCTGTAAGCTGCCATGAGAGGATCTCTCGAATCCCACTTGCCTGATACTTGTTGTGCCACCAAATCTGAGTCACCGAAACACTTGACCCGGCTCAAGTTCATCTCCTTTGCCATCCGTAAGCCATGAAGTAACGCTTCATATTCCGCTGCATTATTAGTACAAGGAAACAATAAACGGAGGACGTAACAAAATTTATCACCTCGCGGGGAAGTTAAAACAACTCCAGTCCCCGAGCCTTCTAATTGTCTTGAACCGTCAAAGTGAATCGTCCAGTATGTAAGATACGGTTTCTCCTCTGGTGTTTGCAGTTCTGTCCAATCATTGATGAAATCCACCAATGCTTGAGATTTGATAGCGGTGCGTGGCACATATTTCAGCTCGTGTGGGCTGAGCTCAATGGCCCACTTCGCCACTCTGCCAGTAGCTTCCCTGTTCTGGATTATATCTCCCAATGGCGCTGAACTAACAACAGTTATCAGATGGCCTTGGAAATAATGCTTCAACTTCCGATTTGCCATGAACACACCATATACCAGTTTCTGCCAATGCGGGTACCTCTGTTTAGACTCAATGAGTACTTCACTGATATAATAAACCAGACGTTGAACCGGATACTCTTTCCCCACCTCTTTGTGCTCAACCACGATTGCCACACTAATTGCCCGTGCATTAGCAGCAACATATAACAATAAAGGCTCATTATCAACAGGGGCGGCTAGGACCGGTGGTCTTGCCAACTGCCGCTTCAAATCTTCAAACGCAGTATTTGCCTCATCACTCCATGCGAATCAATCCGTCTTTCTCAACATCTGATAAAGCGGAATTGCCTTCTCCCCCAAACGGCTTATGAACCGTCTTAATGCTGTGATCCGGCCAGCGATACGCTGAACATCATTAATGCAAGCCGGTTTAGTCAAAGATGTGATTGCCTTGATCTTATCCGGATTGGCTTCGATTCCTCTGTTTGACACCAAAAACCCAAGGAGCTTGCCTGCTGGAACACCAAAAGCACACTTCTCCGGATTGAGCATCATCTTATAGGCCCGAAGATTGTCAAAGGTCTCCTTGAGGTCCTCTATCAGCGTCTCCTCCTTCCTTGACTTCACCACGATATCATCCACATAAGCATGAACATTTCTCTCTATCTGCCCCTTAATACAGTTCTGTACGCAACGCTAATAAGTTGCTTGGGCACTCTTGAGCCCAAAAGGCATAGATACATAGCAAAAAGCACCAAAGGGAGTGATGAAAGCTGTCTTCTCCTGGTCCTTAACTGCCATCTTGATTTGGTGATATCCGGAGTATGCATCCAAAAAACTCAACCGCTCACATTCGGCTGTAGCATCGATGATCTGATCAATACGAGGTAGAGGAAAAGGATCAGTTGGACAAGCTTTGTTGAGGTCTGTGTAGTCCACACACATTCTCCACTTTCCATTCTTCTTCAATACCAGCACCGGATTGGCCAACCATTCCGGATGAAAAACTTCAACTATGAACCCTGCGGCTAAAAGCCTGGCTACCTCCTCTCCTATAGCTTTGCGCCTTTCTTCGTTGAAGCGGCGCAGATACTGTTTAACCGGTTTGAACTTCGGATCAATGTTAAGGCTGTGCTCAGCGAGTTCCCTCGGTATACCTGCCATGTCAGAAGGTTTCCATGCAAAGATATCCCGGTTCTCACGGATGAACTCGATGAGCGCGCTTTCCTATTTGGGATCAAGGTTAGCGCTGATAGTGAACTGCTTGGATGAATCGCCTGGCACAAAATCAACTTGCTTGGTCTCCTCTGCCGATTTAAACTTCAACGCCGGATCATGTTCTGTAGTTGGCTTCTTCAACGGGGTCATGTCCGCCGGATCAACATTATCCTTATAAAACTTCAACTCCTCTGTAGCACACACTGCCTCAGCGTAAGCAGCGTCTCCCTCTTCACACTCCAATGCAATCTTGCGACTTCCATGAACAGTGATCGTTCCTTTGTGACCCGGCATCTTGAGCTGCAGATAAACATAACACGGCCTATGAACTTGGCATAAACCGTCCTCCCGAACAGAGCGTGATAAGGGCTCCTAATCTTGACGACTTCAAAAGTTATCATCTCTGACCTGGAATCATGCTCATCTCCAAAGGTAACCTCTAAGTCAATTTTCCCAACTGGATAAGCTGACATACCTGGCACCACCCCATGGAACACCGTGTTTGACTGCCTTAGCTTCTTATCCGTCAAGCCCATACGACGGAAGGTCTCATAATACAAGATATTAATGCTGCTGCCGCCGTCCATAAGAACTTTAGTGAACTTATAGCCAGCCACCTGTGGTGCTATCACCAAGGACAAGTGGCCCGGATTATCCACCCGCATCGGATGATCCTCCCTGCTCCATACAATGGGCTGCCCTGACCAGCGCAGGAATTGCGGCGTCGCCGGTTCAACCGCGTGAACTGCCCGCTTTAAAACTTTTTGATCTCGTTTGCACAAACTCGTGGTGAACACATGATATTGCCCACTACTTAACTCCTTCGGATTGCTCTGATATCCGGATTGCTGCTGCTGTTGCTGACGCTGCTGATTACCTGGATTATTGTGATTACCTTGGCCCTGCTGTTGGCTGCCTTGGTTATTGTAACCACCTTGACCATGCGGCTGATTGCCCTGGTTATTATAACCACCTTGACCATATTGGTTGTTGACCCGGTTATGATAACCGCCGTTATTGCCACGATATCCTGATTCGGAGCTGTTCCCCTGGTGACCCGGACCGTAAAACACCGGGCCTGAACCGCCGTTTGGAGGCCTGTCATTAGAATTGAGGCGGCTCATTATGGCTTCCATCAAGGGCCTGCATTCTCCTATAGTGTGTTTTGCTGGTCGTTCCCTTGTGCTATGCTTCGGACAAGGCTCACTCAACTCCTGGTCCCAACTAACATCCCCTCCGCCGGTTTGTGGAGGTGGTTTCCCCCTATTGCGCTGAAAACCCCCTTGAACTTGGGTATTGGCCACGAAATCAGAGCCACCATCTGCCTTTCGCTTGCCTAAGAAACTGGTACCAGCCGGACTAACCTGTGTCGGTTTACCAGGCTTGTTGACCTTTCCTGCTTTGTCTCCCTCTGCTTCTGGATACTTAGTGTTGTCAGAATCCCCATATTTTACTAGAGCGCTCATAAGAGTTCCCATATCATTACAATCCCGTTTAAGCCGCCCCAGTTTTAACTTGAGAGACTCAAACCGGCAATTGTTTTCTAATGTCACTATTGCCGTACTGGGATTGATACCATTCGAAGAGTGCAAGATCTCTGATACTCGCCGCACCCATGCACTTGTGGATTCCTGCTCTCCTTGCACATAGGCTGCTAGATCCACTATTGACATCGGCTGCTTGCACGTATCTTTAATTTTTTTGATAAACTGGCGACGTAGCTCTCCCCATGACCCGATGGAATTAGGGGGTAAACCCTTTAGCCAGGTCCGGGTTGTACCTTCAAGCATCATAGTAAAATACTTTGCACAAGCCGCTTCATCTACATCCAGCATCTCCATGGCCATCTCGTAACTCTCAACCAAAGCTTCTGGAGCCAAATCTGCTGTGTAAATAGGCACCTTACGCGGACCTTTGAAATCCTTGGGCAGCTTTACGCTACGTAAAGCGGGGATAAGACACTGCACCCCAAAGGAACTCGTTGTGACTCCTGTCTCTGCTGTGGTTGTGTGAACCGGCGTCGTCTGACGGATCTCCTCACGGGCTACCGATCTAACCCGATTTGCATCCTGAGCTTGTGCATCCGCGCCTGCCGGATTGTTCTGTCTGTGCCGGTGTCGCCTGCGTTCACTGCTAGACACTTCTGGTTCCTCCCAATGTCTAGTGTAACTCCGGCTGGGGCGTGGTGTTGAATGGAGCCTCTCCCGGCTATGCGAATATGCTTGTTGTTGTATTTACACCGTATTCAGTAGGTCCTTAACCCTGCGTGCATCCAACGCCACCGGGGATGTCCTCTCAATGGGTAAAGCGGCCAAGCGTGAAGCAGCAGCAACGATGTTGTCCAAAGGATTTGAATAGTGACCCAGAGGAGTAGGAACGTGAGGCGCAGGGATGACCCGCCGATCTTGCTCCGCAGTAGGCTGCTGAACCGGCTCATCCCTTGGGGGTGCCCTCTGGTTTAGAGCCGGATCATTGCTGGTCCCAGCCCCGGGTGTCCTGAACAGATCTGTCGCCTCGTAAACCGATGGTAGATGAGATTGATATTTCCGACTCCTTACCCCCTGTGCAGAGGCCTGCTCCATCCTTAGATGAAAAGCCTGATCATTCAGTTTCGCCTGCCTTATTGCTATCATAGCCTTCTCTGTTTTCAGATCTTCCCTTGCTTGATCAATCCGGCCCTTTAGCTGAAGGAGCTCTGCATCATGTTGCGCCTTGTCTGCTGGAGCTACCTCTGCCATGGCTCGGGCTGTGAACTCCTCGACTAAGGTGGATAGAACGTCAGTGGGCGAGAGGGCCTGGCCACTCCCCCCTACACCAGCTTCTGATGTCGCCCCGTTCATCGTGGATTGCTGCGTGGGTTGTGAACCGGCCATAAAGACAGCCACCCGGTTTGGCGGATCGAAGGGGCCCGGAATACTGTCTCCGTCGGACTCACCCTCAGACCGGCCGTCCCGCAACTAATACAAAGATTCAGTCTCTCCGGATGAAGATTCATCGTCGGAACAGATAACTGTCTCGCCACCGGACTCTGATCCGTCCTCGGCTTGGACCCCGTGAACCGCTCCAACGAAAATGTGCTTCATGGCGGGCTGAATCCGGGCCGATCTCGCACGCTGAGCCGGCTCGACGATGTTGGGGAAGATGTCCGGCTCAGGTCCCGGTTCGCCGATCTTGCCAATGAAGACGTGGATGCCGCCGAAAGGAACCCGGTACCCGTATTCGATTGAATCGGCCTTCGGTCCCCAGCCCGCGTCGTCGATGTATATCCGGCCGCGGCGACTCTTGGTCATCCGGCCGACCGCGTAACCCTTGAGCCCTTCAAAGCTGCCCTTCAAGAACTCGAAACCATCATGCGCAGGCCCCACGGTGGGCGCCAACTGTCGTGGAATTAACACGGCAGATGTCCGGTTTAACGGACTTGATGATGGAACCACCGCACGGGTTAGCTTAAAGGGGTTAAAAGCACACAAAGGACACAGAGGGTTTATACTAGTTCGGCCCCTTCGATGAAGGTAAAAGCCTATTTCTAGTTTGGTTTGGTATTGCTTGGGCGTCGATGAACAGGGAGCAGATCGCTTGCCTGTGTCTCGACGGGTTGTTTCTTGCTTGTCCTTGAACCGTCGCCGGGTCGTCCCTTTATATAGAGGCGACGCCCGGTCCGGTTTACAGAGTCCCGAGGCCGGCTCATACTCGTGTCCGCCTCGGTCTCTGCTCTTTCTTCCTTATCTCTCAAGTTACATGATCAGACGGTTTACAAACCGTAACTCTATTCATGGGCCCTAAGATCTCATGGGCCGTAGCCTTTACTAAATATTACAATGATACAACGATATTACCATAATCCGGTTTATGCTAGCCGGTTCATACCTGCTAGTAATATCCCTGACAATCGCCGTTTCATCTATGTAGTCTGATACGTCTCCAACGTATCCATAATTTTTTATTGTTCCATGCTATTATATTATTTGTTTTGGATGTTTAATGGCCTTTAATATGCACTTTTATATTATTTTCGGGACTAACTTACTAACCAAAGGCCCAGCGCAAATTGCTGTTTTTTTGCCTATTTCGGTGTTTCGCAGAAAAAGAATATCAAACGGAATCCAAACTGAATGAAACCTTCGCGGGGATCGTTTTTGGAACAAACGCAATCCAGAAGACTCGGAGTACACGTCTGGGAAGCCACAAGGTGGTCACGAGGTAGGAGGGCGCGCCTAGTGGGGTAGGCGCACCCCCACCCTCATGGGCCCCTCGTAGCTCCACCGACGTACCTCTTGCTCCTATATATACTCATATACTCTGAAAACATCTGAGAGCACCATGAAACCCTATTTCCACCGCCGCAACCTTCTGTACCCGTGAGATCCCATCTTGGGGCCTTTTCCGGAGCTCCGTTGAAGGGGGAATTGATCACGGAGGGCTTCTACATCAACACCATAGCCTCTCCGATGATGTGTGAGTAGTTTACCACAGACCTTCGGGTCCATAGTTATTAGCTAGATGGCTTCTTCTGTCTCTTTGGATCTCAATACAAAGTTCTCCTTGATCTTCTTGGAGATCTATTCGATGTAAAACTTTTTGCGGTATGTTTGTCGAGATCCGATGAATTGTGGGTTTATGATCAAGATTATCTATGAACAATATTTGGTTCTTCTCTCGAATTCTTATATGCATGATTTAATATATTTGCAAGTCTCTTCGAATTATTAGTTTGGTTAGGCCTACTAGATTGATCTTTCTTGCAATAGGAGAAGTGCTTAGCTTTGGGTTCAATCTTGTGGTGTCATTTCCCAGTGACAGCAGGGGCAGCAAGGCATGTATTGTATTGTTGCCATCGAGGATAAAAAGATGGGTTTATGTTATATTGCATGAGTTTATCCCTCTACATCATGTCATCTTGCTTAATGCGTTACTCTGTTCTTATGAACTTAATACTCTAGATGCATGCTGGATAGCGGTCGATGTGTGGAGTAATAGTAGTAGATGCAGAATCGTTTTGGTCTACTTGTCATGGACGTGATGCCTATATACATGATCATGCCTAGATATTCTCATAACTATGCGCTTTTCTATCATTTGCTCGACAGTAATTTTTTCACCCACCGTAAAATTTGCTATCTTGAGAGAAGCCACTAGTGAAACCTATGGCCCCGGGGTCTATTTTCCATCATATTAATCTTGCGTCAACTAGCTATCTTTATTGTTCTTTTATTTTGCAATCTTTACTTTTCAATCTATACAACAAAAATTCCAAAAATATTTATCTTATTATCTCTATCAGATCTCACTTTTGCAAGTGGCCGTTAAGGGATTGACAACCCCTTTATCGTGTTGGTTGCAAGGTTCTTAATTTTTTGTGCATGTACTAGGGATTTGCGTGTAGTCTCCTACTGGATTGATACCTTGGTTCTCAAAAACTAAGGGAAATACTTACACTACTTTGCTGCATCACCCTTTCCTCTTCAAGGGAAAAACAACGCATGCTCAAGAGGTAGCAAGAAGAATTTATGGCGCCGTTGCTAGGGAGATATATGCTCAAGTCAAGACATACCAAGTACCCATCACAAACTCTTATCCCTCGCATTACATTATTTGCCATTTGCTTCTCGTTTTCCTCTCCCCCACTTCACCTTTGCCATTTTATTCGCCCTTTTTTCCGTCTGCTTGCCTCTTGTGTGTTCGTCCTTAGTGCGGTTTGTTGCTATCATGTCTGAAACAGGGGAGGTTATCGTTGAAAAAGATAGTAGTAACGATGGGGGAAACTTTGATGCTTTTAATTATCCTCATGAGGAACCTACTACTTTACACACTAAAAAGTTTCAGATTGGTAGTGGTAATATTATTGGAAAATGAGTTATTCAAGATTTCTTTATGTGTGCCGGTGCTTCGCCAACTATGGGTGGATTTATTCTTCATAGAACCAGTAGTCTTGCTGACGATATATCTTTGCTTATAGTTGAACTTGAAAGATAGTTTATCCACATGCATCCTTGCATTCAGAGAATTTTTCTAGAATTTTCCAATATTGAGCATTCTTCTGGTAAGCGAGCAGCTACTATCTTTTTGGCACATGAGTTCAGATGTATAATGAGAGAGGCCAAATAATTTTTTACACATTATACGGTGGACGCTGGTCGCCCTCCCATAGAAGCTATCCTTTTTAATCAAAAAGACATAATGTGTTTACAATCTTTAGATCATGTTGCTTTTAATGAAAATCTTAGAGAAAAGGTTCCTATCGATGTTCTAGTTAATAGAATCTCTGAACTGAATGATGATTTTGCTATTCAAAACAATGGGTTAGGTTTTTCTCTTGAGCGAAGGCTCATGACCTTTTGCCAAAAGAATACTTATAATGATGAATTGCTTGTGGAATATGAGGGGCCAAAGGAGGAACCCATACCCCCCGAGCTTGATCTTGGGGACCTTTGTCCCATTAAATTTAGCCCTTTCGTTTACTTTTGCCTGCCACAAAGAAAACTTGCTGCTGAACGCAGGGAATATGAGATGAGTTTTCGCGATTTACCTTATCATTATGGCAATACCTAGATCTATTCTTGTTTTGTGCCTAACTAGGGGCGTTAAACGATAGCCTTGTTGGGAGGCAACCCAATTTTATTTTATTTGCTTTTTGTTCCTATTTAGTAATAAATAGTTCATCTAGCTTCTGTTTAGATAGGGTTTTGTGTTTTAATTAGTGTTTGTGCCAAGTAGAACCTTTGGGAAGACTTGGGTGAAGTCTTTGCGATCTTGCTGTAAAAATGTAACATCCCAAATTTTCTAAATTAGGATGTTATTCAATCATTCATATGATCTCATATTTTTTATTGCATCATTTGCCATTCTTAATATTCAAATCATTATGCAACTAAAGGCAATTTATTGGAGTGGAGATAACATGACTTCTCCCCTGTATTTAAAAATGTTCATGATGTGCAGAATATTGTTTCCAGTTCATATGATATGTTCTGGTAACTTTTGCAATCTTCAAAATATTTTATTTGAGTGTTTTGTTGCTGTTTGTGTGGCCCATTGCATAAAAACTATTTTACAAAATTGCATTAGATGTGGAACTAGTGTTCCTGTAGTTTATCTTGATAGGGATACTTTTACTGTATGTCTAGGTTTTTTTACCTAGATTTTATACTGTGTGTTTTATTTTATCTATTTTCTATTTCTGCTATTGTTAAAAAAAGAAAAAAAAAAAGGGGCAGCAGCCAGCCAGCCGCGGCCCAGTACCCAGCCGCTGCGGCCCACCCCTTTGCCCAGCAGCGCGGCCCACCTAACAGCCGCACCACACCCCGCGGCCCAGCCCACTTCCCCCCGAAGCGGTGCGCACCTGAAACCCGACCCGCACCGCACCCGTCTCCTACCTCCGACCGGACTGGAGCGCACGGCGCGACGCCGAGGCCGAGCCGGATCGACCCGGTGCCCTAGTCGATCCCTTGCACCCTGGAGACGCCAGGCGCGCGCTAAAACCCTAGGGAGATCCTACAGACCCTTCTGCCCTTCTCCTGCTGCCGCACGCACGCGACCGCGCGAGTTGGATCTCGGGAGGAGATCCGCCGACCATCGCCGTTCCTCGGAGGAATTCGCCCCCGTAAGGACACGCCAGGCCGCTCCGCTTGTTCTCCTAGAACCCCCTCTCAACTCTGCACCTCTTTGACATCTCCGTGTTGCCGTAAGCGCAGTCAATCGACGGGAACAAGCTCGACCGCCTTCGCCGGAGCACGTCGTGGTTCACCTCATCGCCGTCGCCTACAGAGGGACCCTCGCCGCCGTCCGACTTCACCACTGCCTCCGCCACTCGACGCCGCGTCCGCCCGTACCCTCAAAGTCGCCGGAGCATTGCCGGAGAAGCCCAGCCGCCGACGCCTGATCCGCCTCCGCCGCCGTTTTTGTCGTCTGGTGAGCAAAAATCTGGGCCAACCACGAGCTGCCACGTGGCAGTTGCTACAGGAGATCCCACAAGAGTTCCGCACAGTACCAGGCTATTTCTATTGTTTTGTTTTGTCTTTTTCTTAGTTTTCCTCAAATCTTCAAATAGCTATAGTTTTTATTCTGTAAATCCTTTTTAGGTGATTCTTTTTCCTGTGCACTCACCAAAATCAGCTCTTTACCACAGTACCAACTTTGCACATGTTTGCAATGTACAAATTTGAATTCATTCGAATTTGAATCAAAACTTCTAGAGGCCGTATCTTTTAAACCGTTTATCGAAATCGAGTGTTTCTTTTTTCATTGTGACCGTCGTGCTGTGTAGGTGATCTGCACATGTTGTTTTGATGCTGTTGATGAATTTAAAAATGATTTTATTGCTGTTGGCTTTATTGGAGTTTCAGTGATTGATTTGTTATATTGTGTGAAACGTGTAGATTGTCCGAAGTGCGACGCGAGCTATTGTCAGGAGCGTGACTTTTTGAACCAGAACCAAGGCAAGTTACATGTTGATCATCCTTTACCTATTGTTTTTTATGCATTTGTAGGTTATGCCACACTATAAATCTATGCATTATAGGACTATTATAATTTGAGCTATGTTGTTGAGCTATCTTCCCGTCTTTTGCAAATCGTGGTAGTTGTAGTTTGCTATGCTTTGTAGACGGGGTGGTTCGTGTATTCATTGAGCTTATGTGAAGATTATATATATAACAATTGAGTAGTAACTCAAGATTTAATTCACCTCTGGGCGGAATTGGTATTGAAGGGTGGTTTCAAGAACATCATGGTTTAAACCCTCTGAATGTAAGTGGACGGCCGCCCAGGCTCAAAAAGATCAGACAGACTTAATGACTAGTAGCTTCCATGCGTGACCACTAGCTAAATGGGCTCTGGCTTAGTTGAGTAGGTTGTGGGATCCTCGCCCAGGTATGCTAGCAGATGTAGATATGGATAGGTGTAACGGCTGCCAGGGGTGGAGGTGACTACTTTTGAAAGACTTCGTCTCAATCTTCGGGTTGAGTCTAGTGGGTAAAGTGTGCAAAACTCTGCAGAGTAATAAAACTAATCATGATTAGTCGTGTCCCCGGTTATGGATATTTTGAGCCACTATGCCATTACAGTTGTTGGATGATCTTGACAGATGTGACACTTAATAATATTTGTGGGCATCTTAATAAATGGGTAGGTTGGAGTTGATTTTGCAAACTCAACCTTGTGCATTCAATTGTAGTAATAAAAGAACTAAATGAAAAATTGACTATTAGGTAGTTATGAGGACAAAATCAGCTTTTTGCAAAATAAACCCCCAAGCCTTCCTTTGTTGTTCTATGCATATACTTGTAGGTCTGCTTTATTACTTCTCCTGTGTAACTTGCCAATACATTCAATGTATTGACCTATACGGCTGCAACGTCTCATGTTGCAGGATTTTCAGACGAGGAGTGAGGTACCGTTAGGGTCGCGAGTCTGCACTCAGCATCGCCAGTTGGGCTATGATGGGACTCATCATTATTTTCTGCTACTTTCCGTTGTGTGATTGAATAATACCTAGCCATGACCTATGCAGATTGTTTCATTTTATATACTCTGGATCATACGTTGTAATAAATGATGTACTTGTATTCTGGTATTTATCTATACTGTGTGTGCTAGCGAGTTTGATCCAGGGACTAGCACGGTAAGCACAGAGACTCAAATCCTTCGAGGTTTGGTCGTTACAGATGGTATCAGAGCAGTGTGTTGACTGTAGGACGTGACCCTAGAAAATGGATTAGAAAAGCCATAGGAGTGAAAACTGTTTTATAAGCTAGTTATACTTTTTACTGTTTATTAGTTCACCCCTCAAGTATCTTGAACAGTTAAGTAGGAACTAGTGCTGAGACCACCATATATGTTTGTTTTATTTTGCAACGTTATCGTGTTAGCGTATCTGATTATGTCCACTTTTGTGGTATGAAGATACTAGATTGTTTGCTTGATTGGTAGCTTGTTTGTTAGGTTTATCTCGTCGAAATTATTCGACTATATATATACATATATATAATACTATATTATTGTGCTTGTTTGTTTGTTTGTGTTATTCGTTGTTGTGTTTTATTGCCTTGATCATATATGCATATGGGTAGAATATACTTATATCTATAGCTTTGGCCCTATTATATCTATAACTCTTCTATGCTTGCCCACCAGATGCCGCCGAGGCGTGATAATAGGCGCAATGCTGCAGGAGGAGACAACAATGGCAATGACATACCGCCATACATGCAGCAGTTGCTTCAGGGGCAGACGCAGTTGATCCAGTTGCTTGTGCAGAACCAGAACAACCAGAACAACAACAACAACAACAACCCGCCACCCGTGGATATGCTTACCAGGTTCTTGAGGTTGAATCCTCAGAGGTTCTCGAGTTCCCCTGAACCTATTGTGGCTGATGATTGGCTCCGTGGAGTCACTAGGAAACTGGAGACGGTTGGATGCACAGATGCAGAGAGGGTGAGGTTTGCCTCACATTTGTTGGAGGGTCCTGCCGCAGCTTGGTGGGACAACTACTTGGTCAATTATCCCATTGCTGGTATCACTTGGACTCAGTTTCAGACCGCTTTTCGTGCTGCTCATGTGTCTGCTGGTGCTATGAGTCTGAAAAAGAAGGAGTTTCGCGGTTTGCGTTAGGGAGGACGCACAGTTAATGCGTATGTGGATGAATTTAATAATCTTGCACGTTATGCTCCTAATGATGTTAACACTGATGCAGCTAGGCAGGAGAAATTCTTGGAGGGCCTAAATGATGAGTTGAGCCTTCAGTTGATAGTGGCCACTTTTGATAATTTTCAGGAGCTGATTGATAAGGCTATTATGCTAGAGGGGAAGCATTAGGCCATAGAGAATCGCAAGAGGAAGTACAACAACAATAATAGGTATAATTCAGGACCACAACAGAAGCCACGCACTTCATATCAGGGTAATGGAGGTAATGGGCATCATCATCATCATGGAGGTAATGGACATAATCATCATGGAGGGAATGGCCACAACCATAATGGCCACCATAATCACAATGGGCACAAGAGTAACAATGGCAATGTCAAAGGTAATGGAAATGGTAATGGTAATGGAGGGAGTAATAACCAAAGCCACCAGAGTGTGCCTGTGCAGAGGGACATTAGCCAGGTTCAGTGCTATAAGTGTAGGCAGATGGGCCACTACTCCAACACTTGCCGAGAGAGCAAGAACGGTAATGGGAATTCTCGAGTCAGCAAGCCAAACCCCTTCCAAAAGGGTCATGTTAACCATGTTAATGTGGAGAAGGTTTATGATGAACCTGATGCCGTGATTGGTAAGTTCTTGATTAATTCGGTACCTGCACTTGTTCTTTTTGATTCTGGTGCATCGCATTCATTCATCTCACGGGTATTTGTAGATAAACATAAGCTGCCTACCGTAGTACTTAAGTCACCTATTCTAGTAAGTTCTCCGGGGGCTGAGATGGCAGCAAGTTTGGGATGCTTTCAGATGCCTTTGTCCATTGGGAAGCATGTTTTTCCCACAGATTTGGTTATATTGAAGTCACAGGGTCTGGATATTATTTTGGGTATGGACTGGTTGACCAAATATAACGGTCTTATTGATTGTGCTAGTCGATCTATTACTCTTAGTGCACTAGGAGGTAAGAGGATCAGATATGTATGTAAATATAAGCATAATCAGGTGGAAGTGAACTCTCTTAAGGGGGGTAGTCTGGAAGATGTGCCAGTTGTGAGGGACTACCTAGATGTGTTTCCAGAGGAGTTGCCAGGTATGCCACCAGACAGAGATATTGAGTTTCTTATTGATTTAATACCAGGCACTGGACCTATTGCAAAGAGACCGTATAGAATGCCTCCTCAGGAGTTGGAGGAATTGAAGAAGCAGATAAGGGAATTGCAGGAACAAGGATTTATTCGCCCAAGTTCATCACCTTGGGGAGCTCCAGTTTTGTTTGTGGAGAAGAAAGATGGGACCTTGAGGATGTGTGTTGATTATCGTTCTCTGAATGAGGTAACCATTAAGAATAAGTATCCCCTGCCTATGATAAATGATATGTTTGACCAGTTGGAGGGAGCTACTAGGTTTTCTAAGATTGATCTTCGTTTTGGTTATCATCAATTAAAGATTCGTGAGCAAGATATTCCAAAGACTGCTTTTACTACGAGGTATGGATTGTATGAGTATACTGTTATGTCGTTTGGATTGACTAACGCTCCTGCATACTTCATGAATATGATGAACAAGGTGTTTATGGAGTTCTTGGATAAATTTGTGGTTGTTTGCAATGATGATATATTGGTGTTCTCCAAGAATAAGCAAGAGCATGAGGTACATCTGCGTTTGGTCATGGAGAAGCTGAGGGAACATCAGTTGTATGCCAAGTTCAGCAAATGTGAATTTTGGCTGGATGAGGTAGCATTCCTTGGACATGTTGTGTCAGGTAATGGAGTTGCAGTTGATCCATCTAAGGTTGCTGCAGTTACAGAGTGGGAGACACCCACAACAGTTGGGGAGATTCGCAGCTTTTTGGGCCTTGTAGGTTATTACAGGAGGTTTATTGAGAACTTTTCTAAAATTGCAAAGCCTATGACCGAATTGTTAAAGAAGGAGAAGAAGTTTGTTTGGACTGATGAATGTGAAGCCAGCTTTCAGAAATTGAAGCAACATTTGGTTACAGCACCAATCTTAATTCTGCCTGATATACATAAGGACTTCCAGGTATATTGTGATGATTCTCGTCAAGGACTTGGGAGTGTTTTGATGCAAGAAGGTAAAGTTGTTTCATATGCTTCACGTCAGCTTAAGAATCATGAGCATAATTATAATACACATGATTTGGAGTTAGCCTCAGTTGTGCATGCATTGAAAACTTGGAGGCGGTATCTTATTGGTAATCAATGTGATATATTTACTGATCATAAGAGCTTGAAGTATATTTTTACTCAGAGATATTTGAACCTCAGGCAGAGGAGATGGTTGGAACTCATTAAGGATTATGATTTGAATGTGCAGTATCATCCTGGTAAGGCTAATGTTGTTGCTGATGCATTGAGTCGTAGGAGCCATGTTAATGCAATTGATATTAATGATATGCCACAAGAGTTATGTGATCAGTTCAGGGATCTCAGGTTGGAGATGGTTCCTAAGGGATATTTGGCAACACTTGAGGTAAAGCCTACTTTTCTTGACAGGATCAGGGAAGCTCAAAAGGGTGATAAAGAGATTGCTGCAATAAAAGAGAATATGACTAAAGGTAAGGCAGAAGGTTTCCATGACGATGAACATGGGACCATATGGTTTGAGAAGCGTATTTGTGTACCGCAAGATGCAGACATCAAGAAATTGATTCTTCAGGAGGCACATGATTCACCTTATTCTATTCACCCAGGTAATACTAAGATGTATTTGGACTTGAGGGAAAGATTTTGGTGGCCTAGACTGAAGAGGGAGATTGCTGGATATATTGCTACATGTGATGTGTGCCAGAGAGTTAAAGCAGAACATCAGAGGCCAGCAGGTTTGTTACAACCATTGCCTATACCTGAGTGGAAATGGGATCTGTTTGGTATGAATTTCATTACAGGTTTACCCAGAACTCGGTTAGGTTATGATTCTATTTGGGTAATTGTTGATCGCTTGACTAAGGTTGCTCACTTCATTCCGGTAAAGACTACTTATACCAGTGCTCAGCTAGCTAAAGTTTATATGTCTAAAATCATTTGTCTGCATGGAGTTCCAAGGAAGGTGGTGTCTGATAGAGGTACTCAGTTCACATCTAAATTTTGGCGTCAGTTGCATGAATCCTTGGGCACCAGGCTGGAGTTCAGTACAGCTTTCCATCCATAGACTGATGGGCAGACAGAGAGGGTAAATCAGATTTTGGAGGATATGTTGAGAGCTTTTGTTTTGGACTATGGGTCCAGTTGGGATGATAATTTACCTTATGCAGAGTTCTCATATAATAACAGTTATCAGGCTAGTCTGAAAATGGCACCATTTGAGGTATTGTATGGCAGGAAGTGCAGGACATCGTTGATGTGGGATGAGGTTGGAGAGCGTCAGTTCTTTGGACCAGACTTGATCAGAGATGCTGAGGAGAAGGTCAAGCTGATTCGTGACAGGCTGAAGATAGCTCAGTCCAGGCAGAAAAGTTATGCAGATGCAAAGAGCAAAGAGGTGACATATGAGGTAGGAGACCGTGCATATCTTCGAGTTTCACCACTTCGTGGAATTAAGAGGTTTGGAATTAAGGGTAAGTTAGCACCACGTTTTGTGGGGACTTACACGATCTTGGAGCATAGAGGAGAGATAGCTGATACGTCCAAAACGTATCTATAATTTCTGCTTGCTCCATGCTTCTTTTGTGTGATATTGCTATGATATTTATGCACTTCCATACACTTTTGATCATATTTGGACTAACCTATTAACTCAGTGCACCACAGTGCCAGTTCCTGTTTTCTGCTGTTTTTCTATTACAGATTTCCCCCATATTAAAAGTGCTCCAAAAATTCCGGGAAAAATACAGAAAAAAATCAACGTACAAGAAGCTTCGAGAAAAACCAAAGTGGGGCCAGAGGGGAGCCAGGGGCAGCCCAGGCGGCCCCACCCCTGGCCGCCCTAGGGGGGCGCCTGGGCCCCCCTCTCCGCTTCTGGTGACCCCCTTTGGCATATATACTCCTCGCGTCCCGAAACCCTCGAGGACGGAACCCTTTTTTACGATCTCGCCTCTGTTCCGCCGCCGCCGCGCTTCCAAGATCGGGAGCACCAGGAGAACTCTTCCCGGCACCCTGCCGGAGGGGAGAACCACCACCGGGAGCTTCTCCACCACCATGGACGCTTCCCGGATGAGTCGTGAGTAGTCCACCTTGGACCATGGGTCCATGACCAGTAGCTATGTGATGTTCTCCTCCCCTCTTTGTTCTTCATGGATTAGACCTCGTGAGCTGCCCTACATGATCGAGGCACATATGTAATCTTTATGTTGTTGCTCTGCTGAGTTTGCTGGGATCCGATGGATTATGAGATTATGTTCAGATTGTGTGTGAGTAATATATTTGATTCACCTCTTTTATATTTATGTTCTTGAGTAATTCTTGCATGTTCTCCGTTGCTGTTTATTGCTTTGGCCAAGTAGTAGGTAGTAACTCCAAGAGGGAACGTTATGCTTGATTGTGGGTTCATGCCCCTCGATGACTAGTTTGAGTGACAGAAACATGAGTCTAGGGGATGTGTTGTTGCCACAAGGGGGAAAACAACGATGCTTGTACTTGCGGGTGCAAGGATTGTTTACTTTACGCAAAGTTCTTTTAATGCAGTTGTTTGTTGCTTTGAGTTTACACTTTGGGTGGGATTCGCAACTTAATACCAGCGAGATGTTCTGGATAGATATCTCAAGGTGGATGATTAGTAGTAGATGCAGATGGATTTCGGTCTACTTGCCTTGGCGTACCGCCCATGCTTTTGAGCCTCTACCTTTCTTTACAGCATAGTTAGCATTGGTTTGAGCACAAAATCTTGTCAATTGCCCAGCTGTAATTTGTTTACCTCGCTTAGCTGTTTTATCGTCTTTTGGGAGAGAGACATCACTAGTGAACATCATGGGACCCCGGTCCATATTACCACCACTGATCACACCCTATATTTACTTCCTGCTTTTATTTCCTAGTTGCAATCATAGCTATCGTTATTATCTCTTGTGTTTGATCCTTTGTAAACAGCAAGGCCGGAGGGATTGACAACCTCTCTGTACTCGTTGGGAGCAAAGTTATTTGTATCTGTGTGCAGGTCCTGTCAACCGCTAAGTATCTGGCGCCGTTAGCCATTGACACCTTCTTGTCGACCCTCGGAGTCTCACGGGATTCGATCCTTGGTATCTTGCCAAGGGAAACTTGTCGTTACGCTACATCTCAAACCTTCCACTTGGGGTAACCAACGAGGGGCGAGAAGCCATCAAGCAAAGTTTCTGGCGCCGTTTCCGGGGACTCCACTCTTCAAGATAGGGGAGTTGCATGCTATCTTTTATCTTTCAGTTTTTGCTTTAGTGTCCCTTATCAAAAATCACAAAAATAGTTATCTTGCTTGCTGCTGCTATGGGTTCCACCGAGAACACCAAGTTGTGTGACTTCACTAGTCATAATAACGATGACTTTATCTGCACGCCTATTGCTACACCTGCCACTTCAGCACCTTCTTATGAGATTAAACCTGCTTTACTGAACCTAGTTATGAAAGATCAATTCGCCGGTGCTGGAGATGATGCTGCTTTGCACTTAAATAATTTTGTTGAGCTCTGTGATATGCAAAAGTACAAATAAGTAGATAGTGATATTGTTAAGCTTAAGCTTTTTCCTTTCTTCTTGAGAGGAGGAGCTAAAATCTGGTTTCAATCCTTGCCTAGGAATAGCATAGATTCTTGGGATAAGTGCAAGGATGCCTTTATTGGGAAGTACTATCCCCCTGCTAAAATTATCCAACTAAGGAGTAACATAATGAATTTTAAACAATTGGATAATGAACACGTTGCCCAAGCTTGGGAACACGTGAAATCTCTTGTCAAGAACTGCCCTACTCATGGTTTGACTACTTGGATGGTTATCCAAACTTTTTATGCAGGCTTGAACTTTACCTCGCGGAACTTGTTAGATTCGGCCGCGGGAGGAACCTTTATGTCAACTACACTTGGTGCTGCCACGAAACTTCTCGATGAGATGATGACCAATTATTCCCAATGGCACACCGAACGCGCTCCAACAGGTAGGAAGGTAAAATCTGTCGAGGAGATTTCCTCCCTAAATGAAAAAGTTGACTTGATCATGTATCTACTTTCCAAGCAATCTTCTATTGATCCTCATGATGTTCCTTTAAATTCTTTGATTGCTCAAGATCAAGTAGATGTGAACTTTATCTCTAGAAACAATTTCAATAACAATGCTTATAGGAGTAATTTTGGTAGCAACCCTAGACCGTTCCTCTCTAATTCCTATGGGAACAACAATGCTTATCCTAGCACCAAGAACTCCACCCAAAGAGATAGAGACATGCCTAGTTATGAGAAACTTCTAGAAATAGAGAAGGCCACTAAGAACTACATGCACACCCAATATGAACAAAACAAGACCTTCTCGAGGCAATTAGATGAGCATACTGCTATCTCGCAAGACATTGGTAGACAACTGGAGAGCCTAAATATTGAGATTTCTAACCTCCAGACTAGGCTCACAATCACTGAGACCCAAGTTTCCAATATGTCCCACACACAAGCCACTTTAATAAACCAAATGGCAGCTAAACCCGAAGTGGTTGCACCCCTGAAGGAGGAAGAAGATAGAATTAAGAGCCTTCCTACCCACCACACTGTTGCTACTATCCAAGTCGTTGAGGATATCCATACTCTTAGCACCCAATGCACTCCTAGTCCCGTTGGACCTATTAATGGTGATGCTATGACCTCAACCGTAGAAGAAACTCCTATGACCATAGAAGCTACCAAACAAGTGAGCCTAAAGGACACCACTACCACTTTACTTGATAGTAGTGACCTTGATTTTGATAATTGCACCCTTTCTGAAGTTTTTGAGTTTCTTCACAAAATGTCTAGAGATCCCCACACTAGCACACTTAATCTTGCCTTCACGGAGCATATCACTAATGCTCTCATCAAAGCTAGGGAGGAGAAGCTTAGGGTAGAAGCCTCCATACCTAGAAAGCTAGAAGATGGTTGGGATCCTATGATTAAAATTAAGTTGAATAACTTCTCTTGCTATGCTTTATGTGATGTTGGAGCTAGTACCTCCGTTATGCCCAAAAGAATGTATGATATGCTTAAATTGAAACCTTTTGATCCTTGTTCTTTTGGTGTTCGTCTTGTTGATTCTTCCGTAAAGAAACCTTTGGGGAAGATCGACGATGTTCTTATCATTGTCAATGAAAATTATGTTCCCGTTGATTTTACTATTATGGATATTGAATGTGAACCTTCATGTCCAATTATTTTGGGACGCCCTTTTCTTCGCACCGTTGGTGCTATCATTGACATGAAAGAGGGAATATAAAATTCCAATTTCCTCTCAAGAAAGGGATGGAACACTTCCCTAGAAAGAAGATTAAGTTGCCTTTTGAGTCCGTTACACGGGCTAGCTATTCTTTTACTCTTGATAAAACTTGATCCTCTCTTTTTGCATCATGCCTAGCTTAAAGGCATAAAAGAAAGCGCTTTTGGGAGGCAGCCCACAACGAATAAAGTTTTATTTTGCTTTTCTTGTGTCTTGATGTTTGTTACTACAGTAGCATCATCATTGTATCTTTTCTTTTCAGCTTTGTGCCAAGTTTAGCCTCCGATTGCAAGAAAATTCAAAAGTTATGACGTGCAGTCCAGAAAACAGATTCTGTCCTTGGACAGAAAAATTGGTATAAAATCACCAGATCATCTTTTTGATCTGTTATTTTTTTGACAGCGTGCTCTATACAATTGGCTTTCGGGCGTCTGTTCTGAGTTTTTTAATTTGAGTTGCAGAAGTGCCCCGAAAAATTTATTTACTACCTGCTGGTCTGTTTTTTACAGATTCTGTCCTGTTTTGCCTTTTCTTCGTTTTGCAAACCTTGAGCTTGCTTTTTCTTTGCAAAAACCTTTTGGCAATCTTGAGAAACAGTAGCTCTTCAAGATTATCCTTATTTCCAATAGGGAAAAATTATTTTATTGTGGGTACTAACCTCGCTAATCAGATTATGATGAGTTATGTATGAAGGGAGTTTTCAAGTGTGCGAGGGAAGATGATAAAAGAAAACTCAGGAGGGTCAAACGCTCAAGCTTGGGGATGCCCCCGTGCACCCCCAAGAAATATTCAAGAAGACTCAAGCGTCTAAGCTTGGGGATGCCCCCGTGCATCCCCTTCTCCATCAACAATTATCAGTTCGTCTTTCGTTCCACTATATTTTAATCACTTCATGCGTTATGTGCTATGCTTGGAGCGTCTTGCTCTTAGTTTCCTTTTTAGTTTTCTTTAGCTTTGCTTGCTGTTCATAACAAGTTAGAACCCAGCTTTCTTTGTGTGGGAGAGAAACACGCTCCACTTCAACCTAGAACACAACATAGGATTTTCATGCTTATCTTTGATGTGTGTGTTCTTTGTCTTTCCATAGCTACTGTCATGTTTAGCTCTTAGTTTTCATGCTTTTTCTTTTTTAAAGAGCTTTTGTTTAGTTGGTTGCTGAACTCTCTTGAGTTTTCATGTTTATATTGTTAAGAGAGTTTGCCTGTTGCACTGAGTTGTGTGTCTTAACTTAAAGTAGGTAATTGAGGTTGCTATTTAATTTTAGTAGTAACTTTCATTAGTTTTGAGGTATTGCCATGAGTAATCTCTGAACTTTTGGTGTCAAGAGCTTTAGCCTATTGGTGATAGATGTCATATTTTGGGCAATCCGTGTTTATTTTCGAAAACCTACAAAATAGTTGAGAACTTTAGCTACTAAATGGATCACTAATCTTTGGAGGGATCGAATATTAGAGTACACTCACGTACCATGGGTCGAGGATGCGCAAGGGTAACGAAACCCCCATACACACCTCCTCAGGGTACTTGTCTCTTTGTGAACCTCCTAATTAGATTGAGAGTTACCGATAATAAATGCATGAGTTCTTCGGACTAATGTGAGTATTCGAAAGTTGACACTTCCACCTATCCATATTTTTCTAGCCTCTTCGGTACCGTGCATTGCCCTTTCTCACCTCGAGAGTTGGCGCATACTTCGCCGGTGCATCCAAATCCTTGGCACGATACGCTCTGTCATCATAAGCCTCATTATATCCTTCCTCAAAACAGCCACCATACCTACCTATTAAGGCATTTCCATAGCCTTTCCGACATACATTGCCATGCAACAGCCATCTTCTCATGACTTGATCTTCATGTCATACATGCTTTTTGCTTGATCGATGAGCCGCATGCTAGTTGGGCCTTGCCCTAATCATTGCTACATGACGCGCTAGTATCATTGCATATCCTGCTACACTGGCAGAGGCATACATTTGCATACATCATGATAGTTTCATTTTCTTTATGTTGAGTACTTTTGTAAAGTGTGAAAGATCTTCTATACTTCTTGTAATACATAGAGTGTTGCCCCTAAAGTGAGGAAAAGATCCCAAAGAGGACAAAATCAAAAGATCCCAAAGAGGACAAAATCAAAAGATCCCAAAGAGGACAAATGAGAGATAAATAGAAAGAGCCATTGAGGCCACAAAAAAATAAAAAAAAATAAAAAAAGAAAAAGAAATAAAAAGAGAGAAGGGGGCACACTACTATTTCTTTTGAGAGATCCACACTCGTACTCCATCTTATACCTTGTACTCCATAGAGATTATCATTCATGCATATAGCTATGTGGGGACCTTTACACTATAGAACTTGGCTTGTATATTCCAATGATGAGCCTCCTCCAAAGAGCTCTAGGTCTTCTTGAGCAAGCAAGTTGGATGCACCCCCACTAGTTCCATTGGAGAGCTTACCTTAGCTCATATGTGCATCCGTTGCATGGCAATCCCTACTCCTCACATCATATCTATCATTTGGCTTTCTCTCGCCGATGATTATCCTCATTGATGTGAGCCTTTCACACCTTTTTGTCTTCCCCCTCCAACATTTTTCTCTCTTTGCCATCCTAAGTGTCAACTTTCTTGCTTATGCTCATCCATTGCATGAGTGCTCAAAATATCGAAAGGGAGTGGATCATTTTGACTTGTACCTGGCTGACGGTCTGGGGATGAGTCAAGATAAGATTCCAAAGAAGACCAAATGTGAAACTTTAGTAGATTAAGTTCTCAACAATACAAAAACTATGTTTTACTCTCTCATATATCCCTATCCCCTTTCTTGCACGCAAACACCATTTGGAGACATTCGAGTCACGGACAGCGAGAGCTCTTGCACCTTTATGTTCTTATGTTGCTTGTTACAATGCTAATATAGACTCTTGCTTGTTATGACTTGAATTGAATTACATGCCTTGACTGCTTTACTTAAAAGTTCTTATATGGTTGATAGCATGTCACCACAGAAATTATGCTTGTTATCATTTACCTACTCGAGGACGAGTAGGAATTAAGCTTGGGGATGTTGATACGTCCAAAACGTATCTATAGTTTCTGCTTGCTCCATGCTTCTTTTGTGTGATATTGCTATGATATTTATGCACTTCCATACACTTTTGATCATATTTGGACTAACCTATTAACTCAGTGCATCACAGTGCCAGTTCCTGTTTTCTGCTGTTTTTCTATTTCAGATTTCCCCCATATTAAAAGTGCTCCAAAAATTCCGGGAAAAATACAGAAAAAATCAGCGTACAGGAAGCTTCGAGAAAAACCAAAGTGGGGCCAGAGGGGAGCCAGGGGCAGCCCAGGCGGCCCCACCCCTGGCCGCCCTAGGGGGGCGCCTGGGCCCCCCTCTCCGCTTCTGGTGACCCCCTTTGGCATATATATACTCCTCGCGTCCCGAAACCCTCGAGGACGGAACCCTTTTTTACGATCTCGCCTCTGTTCCGCCGCCGCCGCGCTTCCAAGATCGGGAGCACCAGGAGAACTCTTCCTAGCACCCTGCCGGAGGGGAGAACCACCATCGGGAGCTTCTCCACTACCATGGACGCTTCCCGGATGAGTCGTGAGTAGTCCACCTTGGACCATGGGTCCATGACCAGTAGCTATGTGATGTTCTCCTCCCCTCTTTGTTCTTCATGGATTAGACCTCGTGAGCTGCCCTACATGATCGAGGCACATATGTAATCTTTATGTTGTTGCTCTGCTGAGTTTGCTGGGATCCGGTGGATTATGAGATTATGTTCAGATTGTGTGTGAGTAATATATTTGATTCACCTCTTTTATATTTATGTTCTTGAGTAATTCTTGCATGTTCTCCGTTGCTGTTTATTGTTTTGGCCAAGTAGTAGGTAGTAACTCCAAGAGGGAACGTTATGCTTGATTGTGGGTTCATGCCCCTCGATGACTAGTTTGAGTGACAGAAACATGAGTCTAGGGGATGTGCTGTTGCCACAAGGGGGAAAACAACGGTGCTTGTACTTGCGGGTGGAAGGATTGTTTACTTTACGCAAAGTTCTTTTAATGCAGTTGTCTGTTGCTTTGAGTTTACACTTTGGGTGGGATTCGCAACTTAATACCAGCGAGATGTTCTGGATAGATATCTCAAGGTGGATGATTAGTAGTAGATGCAGATGGATTTCGGTCTACTTGCCTTGGCGTACCGCCCATGCTTTTGAGCCTCTACCTTTCTTTACAGCATAGTTAGCATTGGTTTGCGCACACAATCCTGTCAATTGCCCAGCTGTAATTTGTTTACCTCGCTTAGCTGTTTTATCGTCTTTTGGGAGAGAGACATCACTAGTGAACATCATGGGACCCCGGTCCATATTACCACCACTGATCACACCCTATATTTACTTCCTGCTTTTATTTCCTAGTTGCAATCATAGCTATCATTATTATCTCTTGTGTTTGATCCTTTGTAAACAGCAAGGCCAGAGGGATTGACAACCTCTCTGTACTCGTTGGGAGCAAAGTTATTTGTATCTGTGTGCAGGTCCTGTCAACCGCTAAGTATCTGGCGCCGTTAGCCGTTGACACCTTCTTTTCGACCCTCGGAGTCTCACGGGATTCGATCCTTGGTATCTTGCCAAGGGAAACTTGCCGTTACGCTACATCTCAAACCTTCCACTTGGGGTAACCAACGAGGGGCGAGAAGCCATCAGTAGCTTATCAGCTGGAGTTGCCAGAGTCTTTGTCTGGAGTTCATAATGTGTTTCATGTATCTCAGTTGAAGAAGTGCCACGCAGAGATGATGGATGTTCCATTAAGGGACACAGTGCCACTTGATGCTATTCAGTTGGAGAGTGATTTGACATATGAGTAGAAGCCTGTTAAGATTCTGGAGACAGCAGAGAGAGTTACTCGCACCAAGACAATTAAATTATGCAAAGTTCAGTGGGATCATCGTACAGAGGAGGAAGCTACCTGGGAACGAGAGGAAGATCTCAGGCACGAGCACCCACACCTATTTTCCTAGCCAGCCCGAATCTCGAGGGCGAGATTCATCTTAAGGGGGGTAGTTTTGTAACATCCCAAATTTTCTAAATTAGGATGTTATTAGATCATTCATATGCATCTCATATTTTTTATTGCATCATTTGCCATTCTTAATATTCAAATCATTATGCTACTAAAGGAAATTTATTGGAGTGGATATAACATGACTTCTCCCCTGTATTTAAAAATGTTCATGATGTGCAGAATATTGTTTCCAGTTCATATGATATGTTCTGGTAACTTTTGCAATCTGCAAAATATTTTATTTGAGTGTTTTGTTGCTGTTTGTGTGGCCCATTGCATAAAAACTATTTTACAAAATTGCATTAGATGTGGAACTACTGTTCCTGTAGTTTATCTTGATAGGGATATTTTTACTGTATGTCTAGGTATTTTTATCTAGAATCTATATTGTGTGTTTTATTTTATCTATTTTCTAATTCTGTTGTTGTTAAAAAAAAGGAGGCAACAGCCAGCCGGCGAGCCAGCCCAGCCAGCCAGCCGGCTGCGGCCCAGTACCCAGCCGCTGCGGCCCACCCCTTCGCCCAGCAGCGTGGCCCACCTAACAGCCGCACCACACCCTTCGGCCGAGCCCACTTCCCCCCGAAGCGGTACGCACCCGAAACCCGACCCGCACCGCACCCGAAACCCGACCCGCACCGCACCCGTCCCCTACCTCCGACCGGACTGGAGCGCACGACGCGACACCGAGGCCGAGCCGGATCGACCCGGCGCCCTAGTCGATCCCTTGCACCCTGGAGACGCCACGCGCGAGCTAAAACCCTAGGGAGATCTGCAGCCCCTTCTGCCCTTCTCCTGCAGCCGCACGCACGCGACCGCACGAGTTGGATCTCAGGAGGATCTCCGCCGACCATCGCCGTTCGCCAGAGGAATTCGTCGCTGTAAGGACACGCCGGGCTGCTCCGCTTGTTCTCCTAGAACCCCCTCTCAACTCTGCACCTGTTTGACATCTCTCTGTCGCCGTAAGCGCAGTCAATCGACGGGAACAAGCTCGACCGCCTTCGCCGGAGTACGCCGTGGTTCACCTCGTCGCCGTCGCCTACAGAGGGACCCTCGCCGCCGCCCGACCTCACCACTGCCTCCGCCACTCGACGCCACGTCCGCCCGTACCCTCAAAGTCGTCGGAGCACCGCCGGAGAAGCCCCGCCGCCGCCGTTTTTGTCATCTGGTGAGCAAAAATCTGGGCCAACCATGAGCTGCCACGTGGCAGTTTCTACAGGAGATCCCACAAGAGTTCCGCACAGTACCAGGCGATTTCTGTTGTTTTGTTTTGTCTTTTTCTTAGTTTTCCTCAAATCTTCAAATAGCTATAGTTTTTATTCTGTAAATCCTTTTTAGGTGATTCTTTTTCCTGTGCACTCACAAAAATCAGCTCTTTACCACAATACCAACTTTGCACATGTTTGCACTGTTCAAATTTGAATTCGTTCGAATTTGAATCAAACCTTCTGGAGGCCGTATCTTTTAAACCGTTTATCAGAATCGAGTGTTTCTTTTTGCATTGTGATCGTAGTGCTGTGTAGGTGATCTGTACATGTTGTTTTGATGTTGTTGATGAATTTAAAAATGATTTTCTTGCTGTTGGCTTTATTTTGGCTTTATTGGAGTTTCGGTGATTGATTTGTTATATTGTGTGAAATGTGTAGATTGTCCGGAGTGCGACGCGAGCTATTGTCAGGAGTGTGACTTTTTGAACCAGAACCAAGGCAAGTTACATGTTGATCATCCTTTACCTATTGTTTTTCTATGCATTTGTAGGTTATGCCACACTATAAATCTAGGCATTATAGGACTATTATAATTTGAGCTATGTTGTTGAGCTATCTTCCCGTCTTTTGCAAATCGTGGTAGTTGTAATTTGCTATGCTTTGTAGACGGGGGTGGTTCGTGTATTCATTGAGCTTATGTGAGGATTATATATATAACAATTGAGTAGTAACTCGGGATTTAATTCACATCTGGGCGGAATTGGTATTGAAGGGTGGTTTCAAGAACATCATGGTTTAAACCCTCGAAATGTAAGTGGACGGCCGCCCAGGCTCGAAAAGATCAGACAGACATAATGACTAGTAGCTTCCATGCGCGACCACTAGCTAAATGGGCTCTGTCTTAGTTGAGTAGGTTGTGGGATCCTCGCCTAGGTATGCTAGCAGATGTAGATATGGATAGGTGTACCGGCTGCCGGGGGTGGAGGTGACTAGTTCTGAAAGACTTCGTCTCAATCTTCGGGTTGAGTCTAGTGGGTAAAGTGTGTAAAACTCTGCAGAGTAATAAAACTAATCATGATTAGCCGTGTCCTCGGTTATGGATATTTTGAGCCACTATGCCATTACAGTTGTTGGATGATCTTGACAGATGTGACACTTAATAATATTTGTGGACATCTTAATAAATGGGTAGGTTGGAGTTGATTTTGCCAACTCAACCTTGTGCATTCAATTGTAGTAATAAAAGAACTAAATGAAAAATTGACTATTAGGTAGTTATGAGGACAAAATCAGCTTTCTGCAAAATAAACCCCCAAGCCTTCCTTTGTTGTTCTATGCATATACTTGTAGGTCTGCTTTATTACTTCTCATGTGTAACTTGCCAATACATTCAATGTATTGACCTATACGGCTGCAACGTCTCATGTTGCAGGATTTTCATACGAGGAGTAAGGTACCGTTAGGGTCACGAGTCTGCACTCAGCATCGCCAGTTGGGCTATGATGGGACTCATCGTTATTTTCTGCTACTTTCCGCTGTGTGATTGAATAATAGCTAGCCATGAGCTATGCAGATTTTTTATTTTATATACTCTGGATCTTATGTTGTAATAAATGAGGTACTTGTATTCTGGTATTCATCTATACTGTGTGTGCTAGCGAGTGCGATCCTGGAACTAGCACGGTAAGCACAGAGACTCAAATCCTTCGAGGTTTGGTCGTTACAAAAAAACAGAAACTTTTGCGCTCACGAGATTAGCTGCCATTTTTTTACCGGAGAGTGCTTTTTAAGATGATTCTTTTCTGCAGATGATTAATAGACAAATTACTCACGTCCACCAATTTATTTCAGAATTTTTAGAGTTACAGAAGTATTCTGTTTTTTGACAGATTCTGTTTTTCGTCTGTTGTTTACTTATTTTGATGAATCTATGAGTAGTATCGGGGGGTATGAACCATAGAGAGGTTGGAATACAGTAGGTTTAACACCAATATAAATAAAGAATTAGTTCAATACAGTACCTTAAAGTGGTGGTTAGTTTTCTTATACTAACGGAGCTCACGAGATTTTCTGTTATGTTTTGTGTTGTGAAGTTTTCAAGTCTTCGGGTAAGGATTTGATGGACTATGGAATAAAGAGTGGCAAGAGCCTAAGCTTGGGGATGCCCAAGGCACCCCAAGGTAAAATTCAAGGACAACCAAAAGCCTAAGTTTGGGGATGCCCCGGGAAGGCATCCCCTCTTTCGTCTTCATCTATCGATAACTTTACTTGAGACTATATTTTTATTCACCATATGATATGTGTTTTGCTTGGAGCATCTTGTATGATTTGAGTCTTTGCTTTTTAGTTTACCACAATAATACTTGTTTCACACATCTTTTGGGAGAGACACACATGTATCGTAATTTATTAGAATACTCTATGTGCTTCACTTATATCTTTTGAGCTAGATAATTTTGCTCTAGTGCTTCACTTATACCTTTCTAGAGCACGGTGGTGGATTTATTTTATATAAATTATTTATCTCTCATGCTTCACTTATATTATTTTGAGAGTCCTTTAGAACAGCATGGTAATTTGCTTTGGCTATAAAATTAGTACTAATATGCTAGGCATCCAAGAGTAGTATAATAAAAACTTTCATATAAAGTGCATTGAATACTATGAGAAGTTTGATACTTGATGATTGTTTTGAGATATGAGGATAGTGATATTAGAGTCATGCTAGTAGAGTAGTTGTGAATTTGAGAAATACTTGTGTTGAGGTTTGCAAGTCCCGTAGCATGCACGTATGGTGAACCGTTATGTGATGAAGTTGGAGCATGATTTATTTATTAATTGTCTTCCTTTGTCTGGAGGTCGGGATCGCGCGATGGTTAACTCCTACCAACCCTTCCCCTAGGAGCATGCGTTTACTGCTTTGTTTTGATAACTTGTAGATTTTTGCAATAAGTATATGAGTTCTTTATGACTAATGTTGAGTCCATGGATTATACGCACTCTCACCCTTCCACTATTGCTAGCCTCTCTAGTATCGCGCAACTTTCGCTGGTACCATACACCCACCATATATCTTCCTAAAAATAGCCACCATACCTACCTATTATGGCATTTCCATAGCCATTCCGAGATATATTGCCATGCAACTTTCCACCGTTCCGTTTATTATGACGCGCTTCATCATTGTCATATTGCCTTGCATGATCATGTAGTTGACATCGTATTTGTGGCAAGGCCACCATGCATAATTTTTCATACATGTCACTCTTGATTCATTGCACACCCCGGTCAACCGCCGGAGGCATTCACATAGAGTCATATTTTTTTCTAGCATTGAGTTGTAATTCTTGAGTTGTAAGTAAATAAAAGTGTGATGATCTTCATTATTAGAGCATTGTTCCAGTGAGGAAAGGGTGATGGAGACTATGATCCCCCCACAAGTCGGGATGAGACTTCGGACGAAAAAAAGACAAAAGAGAAAAAAAGAGGCCATAAAAAAGAGGAAAAGAAAAAAGAAAAGGCCCAAAATAAAAAAAAATGATAGAAAAAGAGAGAAGGGACAATGTTACTATACTTTTTCCACACTTGTGCTTCAAAGTAGCACCATGATCTTCATGATAGAGAGTCTCTTGTTTTGTCATCTTCATATAATAGTGGGAATTTTCATTATAAAACTTGGCTTGTATATTTCAATGATGGGCTTCCTCAAAATGCCCTAGGTCATCGTGAGCAAGCGAGTTGGATGCACACCCACCTAGTTTCTTTAGTTGAGCTTTCATACACTTATAGCTCTAGTGCATCCGTTGCATGACAATCCCTACTCACTCACATTGATATATATTGATGGGCATCTCCATAGCCCATTGATATGCCTAGTTGATGTGAGACTATCTACCTCCTTTTGTCTTCTCCAAAACCACCACTCTATTCCACCTATAGTGTTATATACATGGCTCACGCTCATTTATTGCGTGAAAGTTGAAATTTCAAAAAAATTAAAGTATGAAACAATTTCTTGGCTGAAACCGGGGTTGTGCATGATTTAAATATTTTATGTGATGAAGATAGAGCATAGCCACACTATATGATTTTGTAGGGATGAACTTTCTTTGGCCATGCTATTTTGGGAAGACATGATTGCTTTGTTAGTATGCTTGAAGTATTATTATTCTTATGTCAATATTAAACTTTTGACTTGAATCTTTCGGATCTGAACATTCATGCCACAATAAAGAAAATTACATTGAGAATTATTTTTAGTTAGCATTCCACATCAAAAATTCTGTTTTTATCATTTACCTACTCGAGGACGAGCAGGAATTAAGCTTGGGGATACTTGATACGTCTCCAACGTATCTATAATTTTTGATTGTTCCATGCTATTATATTATCTGTTTTGGATGTTTAATGGGCTTTAATATGCACTTTCATATTATTTTTGGGACTAACTTACTAACCAAAGGCCCAGTGCAAATTGGTGTTTTTTGCCTATTTTAGTGTTTCACAGAAAAGGAATATCAAACGGAGTCTAAACGGAATGAAACCTTCGCGAGGATCGTTTTTGGAACAAACACAATCCAGAAGATTTGGAGTACACGTTTGGGAAGCCACGAAGTGGCCACGAGGCAGGAGCACACACCCAGGAGAGGTAGGCGCGCCCCCACTATCGTGGGGCCCTCGGAGCTCCACCGGCGTACCTCTTCCTCCAATATATACTCATATACCCTGAAAACAGCCGAGAGCACCACGAAACCCTATTTCCACTGCCACAACCTTATGTACCCATGAGATCCCATCTTGGGGCCTTTTTCGGAGCTCCGCCGGAGGGGGAATCGATAACGGAGGGCTTCTACATCAACACCATAGCCTCTTCAATGATGTGTGAGTAGTTTACCACAGACCTTCGGGTCCATAGTTATTAGCTAGATGGCTTCTTCTCTCTCTTTGGATCTCAATACAAAGTTCTCCTTGATCTTCTTGGAGATCTATTCGATGTAAAACTTTTTGCGGTGTGTTTGTCGAGATCCGATGAATTGCGGGTTTTTGATCAAGATTACATATGAACAATATTTGGTTCTTCTCTGAATTCTTATATGCATGATTTAATATCTTTGCAAGTCTCTTTGAATTATCAGTTTGGTTTGGCCTACTAGATTGATCTTTCTTGCAATGGGAGAAGTGCTTAGCTTTGGGTTCAATCTTGTGGTGTCCTTTCCCAGTGACAGCAGGGGCAGCAAGTCACGCATTGTATTGTTGCCATCGAGGATAAAAAGATGGAGTTTATGTCATATTGCATGAGTTTATCCCTCTACATTATGTCATCTTGCTTAATGCGTTACTCTGTTCTTATGAACTTAATACTCTAGATGCATGTTGGATAGTGGTCGATGTGTGGAGTAATAGTAATAGATGCACAATCGTTTTGGTCTTCTTGTCACGGACGTGATGCCTATATACATGATCATGCCTAGATATTCCCATTACTATGCGCTTTTCTATCAATTGCTCGACAGTAATTTGTTCACCCACTGTAAGATTTGCTATCTTGAGAGAAGCCACTAGTGAAACCTATGGCCCCCGGGTCTATTTTCCACCATATTAATCTTCCGTCTACTAGCTATCTTTATTGTTCTTTTATTTTGCAATCTTTACTTTTCAATCTATACAACAAAAATACCAAAAATATGTATCTTATTTTCTCTATGAGATCTCACTTTTGCAAGTGGGCGTTAAGGGATTGACAACCCCTTTATCACGTTGGTTGCAAGGTTCTTAATTGTTTGTGCATGTACTAGGGATTTGCATGTAGTCTCCTACTGGATTGATACCTTGGTTCTTAAAAACTGAGGGAAATACTTACACTACTTTGCTGCATCACCCTTTCCTCTTCAAGGGAAAAACAACACATGCTTCTCTATTATGAGGACTAGAAAAAACTAGAACTAGTTCATGTCTAGATAAGAAACAAGAACTGCAAAGAGAGGGGGCGCCCGAGATCAAAAAAGAACTTGTGTGTCTCAAAGCCCCCCCCCCCCTCGCATATATATAGGAGATGCTAGGGCTACTTGGAGGAGGAAAATAATCTCCCTTGGGACCTGGCCAAGGATGAGTCCTCCTCCTCCAAATCCCTTGTGCCCCTTAGCTTGTCCAATAAGCTAAGGTGGGGCTACATGGGCCTTTAAGGCCCATTAGCTATCCACCAATAAGCCAATTGATATTTCCCTTACCCCATTGACTCTAAACAAATTCTAGGGACTCCTAGATCATTATCTAAGTTCTTTATTGTTTATATTAGGTCCCCATAAACAGTGCCCGCCTATATATCATTTCCCGACATTACTCGATACTCCTCAAAACTCTTCTGGTAACCCCAAAAAGCTTCTGGTTTCTCTCGAAACTATTTCTTTTATTCCCGAAACTATTCCAAGTATCTTTTATCATATTCCTCACTCCACCAATAAGTAGTATCTAGAAATGCCCTTAAGCGTGTGACAATATAGGTTCGATGAAACATAGACATGAGCAAAACTTCCTTTCGTTCAATGAAGCTTATAAAAGTGCCCACCTTCTAACTTGTCTCCAGCGTATCTATAATTTATGAAGTATTCATGCCATGTTTAAAACAATTTTATATGGTTTTGGTATGATTTGCATGGAACTAACCCGGACTGACGTTGTTTTCAGCAAAACTATCGTGGTGTTGTTTTTTGCGCAGAAATAAAAGGTCTCCAAATGCAACGAAACTTTTTGACGATTTTTTTGGAACAAAAGAGGCACTAAAAGCTTCATGGGAGGACCAGAAGGTGAAGGAGGTGAGCACAAGACACCGGGGCGCGCCCCGGTGGGTCTGCCCACCTCCAGGCCCATCTTTGCGTAATTCCAACGCTGAAAAATCCTATAAATACCAAAACCCCTAGAAATAACCCTAGATCAGAAGTTCCGCCGCCGCAAACCTCTGTAGTCCATGAAAAACCAATCTAGACCCGATCTGGCACCCTATCGGAGGGGTAAATCATCACTGGTGGCCATTTTCATCATCCCGGTGACCACCATAATGAGGAGGGAGTAGTCCACCCTCGGGGCTGACGACTTGTACCAATAGCTATGTGTTTAATCTCTCTCTCTGTCTCTGTCTCTCTCTCTCTCAATCTCTCTCTCTCTCTCTCTCTCTCTCTCTCTCTCTCTCTCTCTCTCTCTCTCTCGTTCTTCAGATGGCATGATCTTGATGTATTGTGAGCTTTGTTAATATAGTAGGATCATATGGTGTTTCTCCCTCTCTATCTTGTTGTGATGAATTGATTTTTCCCTTTGAGATTTCGTTCTTATCGGATTGAATACTTTTATGGATTTGAGGACACTTGATGTATGTCTTGCCATGAATACCCATGGTGACAATGGGGTATCATTTTGAGTCACTTGATATGTGTTTTGGCACTCAACTTGTGGATTCCCGAGGTGACATTGGGGTAATCTATGCATAGGGGTTGATGCACGTTCTCGTCTTTGTTTCTTTGGTAGAAATCTTGGGGCACTCTTTGAGGTTCTTTGTGTTGGATTGAGTATTATAAATCAGAAATTGTTTCATGCATATCGTATAATTAACTCACAGATCCTCGCGGTGACTTCGGAGTATCTAGGTGACATTAGAGTTGGTTGATGTGTATCATATGGTGTTATTTTAGTACGAACTCTTGATAGATCGAACGGAAAGGATAACTTGATGTTATTTTAAAACGAACTCTTGATAGATCGATCGGAAAGAATAACTTTGAGGTGGTTTCGTACCCTACAAACAATTTCTTATCATGTTCACCGCTATATAGGAACTTTGGAGTGATTTTTCATCGCACGTTGAGGGGTGGTTATGTGATCCAATTATATTAGCATTGCTGAGATATTGCACTAGCGAAAGTACGGACCATAGGCCTCATTTTAAAGAATTTCAATATTGTTTGTGTTCACTTTTGTTACTTCCTACCTTGCTATTTTTTGTTGTTACTATTACAAAAATCAATATCTACTATCCATATTACACCTGTATCACCATCTCTTCGCCGAACTAGTGCACCTATACAATTTACCATTGTATTTGGAGTGTTGGGGACACAAGAGACAATTTGTTATTCGGTTGCAGGGTTGTTTGAGAGAGACAATCTTCATTCTATGCCTCACATGGATTGATAAACCTTAGGTCATCCACTTGAGCGAAAATTGCTACTGTCCTACAAAACTCTGCGCTTGGAGGCCCAACACGAGTCTACAAGAAAAAAGTTGCGTAGTAGACATCAAGCTCTTTTCTGGCGCCGTTACCGGGGAGGTGAGTGCTTGAAGGTATATCTTTAGATCTTGCAATTGAATCTTTTAGTTTCTTGTTTTATCTCTAGTTTTGTTTATAAAAGAAAGCAAAAAAAATGGAATTGAGGATGCATCATATTGTTCATTTCGTGAAAATGATGGAAAGGAAAATTGTGCTCAATTGATAGAAGAAGAATTCTATAAAATGTTTGACAAAAAAAATCTTTGAATGATGAGCATGATTGCACTGTTGTTGTCATGAATTCTCTGAATATCCATGATGCTAATGATATGCAAAGCCATAAGCTTGGGGATGCTATGTTTGATGAAGATGATATTTTTAGTCCCCCAATATTTGATGTGCAAATTTGTTATAATGGTAGCATGCCTCCTATCTATGATGATTATGAGGATGACATGTATGCTATAGAGAATAACTATAACCATGAAACTTTTCACCATGATTTTACTGCTCAAATTGATCATGCCAATCAAGTGTCTCATGATAGTTATTTTGTTGAGTTTGCTCCCACTACTATTCATGAGAATAAATTTGCTTATGGGGGAGTAGCAAAATTTCTATGCTTATGCATCATGAAAAGAATGCTTTATATGATATCCATATTGTTGAATTCATTCGTGACGCTACTGAAAATTATTATGAGAGAGGGACATATGCATTTACATATCTCAATAATATCAAGTTACCTCTCTTTATGTAGAATGTTTCGAAGTTATGCTTATTTTGCCTTCCTATGCTACTTGATTCTTGCTCCCATAAATTCTTTGCTTACAAAATCCCTATGCATAGGAAGTATGTTAGGCTTAAATGTTCATGTCATGTGATTAATGATGCTCTCTTGCATGTTTCAATTCATATCATTTATGTGAGCATCATTGAAATCATTGTGCCTAGCTAAAAGGCATTAAAGAAAAGCGCTTGTTGGGAGACAACCCAACATTTACCCCCACTATTTTTGTGTGTTCACATGGTTAAGCTAATGCATTAATCATGTTTTACATGTTTTGTTTCAATAAAGTGCCAAGTAAAGCCTTTGGGATTGCGTGAATGATAGTTCACTTGATTCTGTGAAAAAACATAAACTTTTGCGCCCAGTGCTGGAATTTCTGTGCTTCACTAGAACGTGATAAAATTTTGATTTTGTTTTTTACATATGATTGATATACAGATTGTCTACGCTGTCCTAATGTTTCAGAATTATGGGAGTTGCATACGTATGTGATCAATTCAGATCTCTACAGTCTGTTCTATTTTTGATAGATACGGTTTTCAATGCATAGTTTGCTTGTTTTCTAGTTTATATGGCTTATATTGGTAGATATAAATTGTAGAAATGATATGGTACAACAGGCATTGTGTGAGAAAAATTGTGAATCTTATCTTTGACATTACCCAAAGTGAATGATTTGTTTTATCATACTAACCCATCTCATGAAGTTCCGTTAACTTTTGTGTGATTGAAGTTTTCAAGTTTTGGGTGAGATGTCGATATGAGGAGAATGAGGAGTAGCGGTACCCTAAGATTGGGGATGCCCAAGGCACCCTGCTAGGTGGCTTCTCACCCCTCGTTGGTTACCCCAAGTGGAAGGTTTGAGATGCAGTGTAGCAGAAGTTTTCCCTTGGTATTACCAAGGATCAATTTCCCAGAGACTCCCAGTTTCAACAAGAAGGTGTCAACTGCTAACGGCGCCGGATATTAGCAATCAACGTGGACCTGCACACAGATACAAATAACTTTGCTCCCAACGAGTACAGAGAGGTTGTCAATCCCTCCGGCCTTGTAGTTTACAAAGGATCAAACGCAAGTGATAATAGTGATAGGTATAATTGCAATAGTAAGTAAATAGCGGAAAAGTAAATAGCGGATGTGATCAATGATGGTAATATGGACCGGAGTCTCATGATGTTCACTAGTGATGTCTCTCTCCCAAAAGACGATAAAACAGCTATGTGAGGTAAACGAATTACAGCTGGGCAATTGACAGGACCATGTGCGCAAACCAATGCTGACTACATTGCAAGAAAGGTTGAGGTTCAAAGCATGGGCGGTACGCCAAAGTAAGTAGACCGAAATCCATCAATATCTACTACTAATCATCCACCTTGAGATATCTATCCAGAACATCTCGCTGGTATTAAGTTGCGAGCCCCACCCATAGTGTAAACTCAATGCAACAGACAACTGCATTAAAAGAACTTGGCGTAAAGTAAACAATCCTTGCACCCGCGGGCACAAGCACCGTTGTTTTTCCCCTTGTGGCAACAGCACATCCCCCAGACTCATGTTTCTGTCACTCAAACTAGTCATCGAGGGGCATGAACCCACAATCAAGCATAACGTTCCCTCTTGGAGTCACTACCTACTACTTGGCCAAAGCAATAAATAACAACGGAGAACATGCAAGAATTACTTACGAACATAAATATAAAAGAGGTAGATCAAATATATTACTCAAACACAATCTGAACATAATCTCATAATCCATCGGATCCCAGCAAACTCATCATAGCAACAGCATAAGGATTACATATGTGCCTCGATCATGTAGGGCAGCTCACGAGGACTAATTAGTGAAGCACAAGAACGGGAGGAGAACATCACATAGCTACTGGTCATGGACTCATGGTCCAAGGGAGACTACTCACAACTCATCCGGGAGGCGTCCATGGTGGTGGAGAAGCTCCCGGTGGTGATCCTCCCCTCCGGCAGGGTGCCGGCAAGGGTTCTCCTGGTGCTCCCGATCTTGGAAGCGGCGGCGGCGGCGGAACAGAGATGGGATCGCGAAAAGAGTTCTTGTTTCGAGGGTTTCGGGAGACGCTTTAAATATATGCCAAAGGGGGGCATCGGAGGAGCCTCGGGGGGCCCAGGCGCCCCCCCGGCGCGGCCCGGGGGGGCGCGCCGCCAGGGCGCCTGGAGCCCTGGTGCCCCCCCCCCCGGGCTGTCCTTCGGGCGCACGGTAGGTTCTGGAACGCTGATTTTTTATATAATTTTTCTGGATTTTTCCTGGCAGTTCTCGTAACGTGAAAACGTGAAATACAAAAATAGCCGAAAACAGAAACTGGCACTGGGGTGCACTGAGTTAATAGGTTAGTCCAAATATGATCAAAAGTGTATGGAAGTGTAGAAATATCATAGCAATATCACCCAAAAGAGGCATGGAGCAAGCAGAAATTATAGATACGTTTTGGACGTATCAACATCCCCAAGCTTAATTCCTGCTCGTCCTCGAGTAGGTAAATGATAACAAGAATAATTTCTGTGGTGACATGCTATTAACCATATAGGACTTTTTCATAGTCATATGACAAAAGCTTACTGAGACAATGAATCTGTAGTAATTAAGTTGCCTCATGAGAAAATTACAAAGAAATGAAAGTTTTACAATATGATACTGAAACATCAAATAGATTTGCAATGAACATGATGTGCAAATATGATAAAGTGATATCTAGCTTGCCCCCTTTAATGAAGCATAAATGCAGGGGCACCTTCAAGGTTTAAGTGATGACTAGATACAATGATTTCAGAATAAACGATATCACAATCATGCAAAAGACAATGCTACTTTGGGACAATGCACATTACACTCAGAATGACAATCATGCTCTCAGTAGTTGGTGCTTTTAAAAGAAGGTGGAGACTCAACATAAAAGTAAAAGAATGGCCCTTCGCAGAGGGAAGCAGGGATTACTCATGTGCTAGAGCTTTTTATTTTGAAAACATAGAAACAATTTTGTCAACGGTAGTAGTACTTCATATGTGTTATGCATAAGACATCCTATAAGTTGCAATCCTCATGTATCGAATACCAATAGTGCTCGCACCTTGTCCTAATTAGCTCGGATTTCCATGGATTGTCATTGCATTACATATGTTTCAACCAAGTGTCAGAAAGGGGTACCTCTATGTCACCTGTATAAAGGTCCAAGGAGATAGATCGCATTTGATTTCTCGTTTTTGATAGATCTCAACTTGAGGACATCCATACCGGGACAACATAGAAAATAGATAATGGACTCCTCTTTAATGCTTAAGCATATTCTCATAAGAGATTGAGGATTAATGTCCAAGCTAAAACTTCCACCATGATACATGGCTTTGGTTGGCGGCCCAATGTTCTTCTCTAACAATATGCATACTCAAACCATTAAACTCATGGCAAATCACCCTTACTTTAGACAAGACGAACATGCATAGCAACTCACATGATATTCAACAAAAGTGTAACAGTTGATGGCGTCCCCAGAAACATGGTTACCGCTCAACAAGCAACTTATAAGAAAATAAGATACATAAGCAACATATTCTTTACCACAATAGTTTTTAAGCTACTTTCCCATGAGCTATGTATTGCAAAAACTGAAGGTTTTAAAGGTAGCACATGTAAATTTACTTGGAGTGGCGGTGAAATACAACATATAGGTAGGTATGGTGGACTCGTATGGCATAATTGGTTTAAAAGGATGTGGATGCACAAGCAGTCAGTCCGCTTAGTACAGGTGGAGGTTAGCAAAAGACTGGGAGCGACCAACTAAGAGAGCAATGACGGTCATAATCATGCAGAGCGAGAAAGCAACATTGAATCAGGCATGGAAGTTATATCGCTACTCAGAAATAAAAGATCATCAAGGCTTGACAGACTTTCTTTATAGTCTTAAATATGCGTGAGCATACACCAAGTCAATCAAAATAAATTCTTGAAGGAAGATATTACTAAACCATACCACATCATTGGCAAACAAATCATGTTGGTACCCCAATAACACATTGGGAATCCCCAAGCTATTTGAGACTAACCATAAGAAAACCTGAACTACCAAGCGCCATTATGCACGTAGCATCTTTATCATAGGCATATTAACCAATGCAATGGAAGCAAACTCTCTTAATGAGGTGAGCATGGTAATTAAAGAGAGTTCAAGCAACCAACTAAACAAAAGCTCTTTAAAAAGATAATCATGAATACTAAGAGCAGAGCATGATAGTAGCTATTAAAAGACAAAGAACACACACAGCAAAGATAGTCATGAAAATTCTATGTTATGTTCTAGGTAGAAGTGGAGCGTGTTTCTCTCCCACATAAAGAAAGCCGAGTTCTGACTCGTTATGAAAAACTAAAAAGGTAACTAAAAACAAGACGCTCCAAGCATAGCACATAACACATGAAGTGATTAAAATATAGTGGAACGAAAGACGAACTGATAATGTTGATGGAGAAGGGGATGCATGGGGGCATCCCCAAGCTTAGACGCTTGAGTCTCCTTGAATATTTCTTGGGGGTGCACGGGGGCATCCCCAAGCTTGAGCGCTTGACACTCCTGAATCTTTTTATCATCTTCCCTCGCACACTTGAAAACTCCCTTCATACATAACTCATCATAATCTGATTAGCGAGGTTAGTACCCATAATAAAATAATTATACCTTGCTGGAAATAAAGATATTCTTGAAGGTCTACTGTTTATCAAGATTGCCAAAAGGTTTTTGCAAAGAAAAAGTAAGCTCTTGGTTTGCAAAATGAAGGAAAAGCAAAACAGGACAGAATCTGTGAAAAACAGAACAGCATGTAGTAATTGATTTGTTCGGGGCACTTCTGCAACTCTAATAAAAAAACTCAGAACAGACGCACGAAAGACAACTATATAGAGAACGCTGTCGAAAAAATTCGGATCAAAAAGATGATCTGGTGATTTTATACGAATTTTTCTATCCAAGGACAGAATCTGTTTCCTGGACAGCACCTCACAACTTTTGAACTTTCTAGCAATCAGAGGCTATACTTGGCACAAATATGAAAAGCAAAGATACAATGATGATGCTACAGTAGTAACAACATCAAGACACAACAAAAGCAAAATAAATTTATTCATTGGGCTGCCTCCCAAAAGCGCTTTCTTTTATGCCTTTAAGCTAGGCATAGTGCATAGAGATTTAAGTTGTATCAATTGAACCATCATCAAGATCATCAAAAAGCTCTTCAATAATACAACTAGTCTTAAGAGGACTTTCAAATAAAGGCCTCATAGAGATACTTCTAGGTAGAAGACCAAAAGGATAAAAGTCAAGGGAAGATTCATTTATAAATTCATCAAAGACAGGTGTTTCTTCCAAAGTCTTTACAGTTTCAACCCCTTTGGCAATAGATGGATTACTTTTGGAACGGGGAGCCTTTGGAACGTGAACGAACTTAGGCTCCCTCTTTGCCGGAGTTTCTACCTTTTTGGTTTTGATCGAGGAGAAGGTAGTTCCTAGGGTATCAAATATTTCCTCAATCTTGTCTATCCTAGAAGAGTCCAAGTCATGGAATTTGACGGTCTCCAAAATTTTGAAAATTTTATGCATGGAGCTATCAAGTCTATTCAAATTCCCTTGGATCTTACGATCCAACTCATTTATCTTATTAATGCTTGGCATCTCTAGCTCTATTTTTTCAAGTTTTTTCATAATGTGAGCTAGGGTGATGTCCTCTCGAATGCTAACAAGAGGGAGATTCCCAACAAGATTTTCAATAATACTAAGGGACTCCCAAACTGGGGCCTCTAGGAAATTCCCATTGATAGCAGTATCTAGAATAAACCTATTCCAAGAAGTAATTCCAACATAAAAATTTCTAAGCATGATAGTAGTAGGTTGCTTCTTGGCGGCTCTTTTTTGTGAATCATTAATTCTATACCAAGCATCTTTCAAACTTTCCCCACCTCTTTGTGTAAAGGTGAGAACTTCTGCCTCGTCAAAGACAAAAGGACCCGACATAATGACAACTAAAGAACGAGATAACTATTTTTGTGATTTTCGATAAAAGATACTAAAGCAAAACTGAAAGGTAAACTAACAAGACTAAAAGCAAAGGTAAAATATAGCGTGCAACTCCCCTATCTTGAAGAGTGGAGTCCCCGGCAACGACACCAGAAATTGCTTTGCTAGGTGGCTTCTCACCCCTCGTTGGTTACCCCAAGTGGAAGGTTTGAGATGCAGTGTAGCAGAAGTTTTCCCTTGGTATTACCAAGGATCGATTTCCCAGAGACTCCCAGTTTCAACAAGAAGGTGTCAACTACTAACGGCGCCGGATATTAGCAATCAACGTGGACCTGCACACAGATACAAATAACTTTGCTCCCAACGAGTACAGAGAGGTTGTCAATCCCTCCGGCCTTGTAGTTTACAAAGGATCAAACGCAAGTGATAATAGTGATAGGTATAATTGCAATAGTAAGTAAATAGCGGATGTGATCAATGATGGTAATATGGACCGGAGTCTCATGATGTTCACTAGTGATGTCTGTCTCCCAAAAGACGATAAAACAGCTATGTGTGGTAAACGAATTACAGCTGGGCAATTGACAGGACCATGTGCGCAAACCAATGCTGACTACATTGCAAGAAAGGTTGAGGTTCAAAGCATGGGCGGTACGCCAAAGTAAGTAGACCGAAATCCATCAATATCTACTACTAATCATCCATCTTGAGATATCTATCCAGAACATCTCGCTGGTATTAAGTTGCGAGCCCCACCCATAGTGTAAACTCAATGCAACAGACAACTGCGTTAAAAGAACTTTGCGTAAAGTAAACAATCCTTGCACCCGCGGGCACAAGCACCGTTGTTTTCCCCCTTGTGGCAACAACACATCCCCTAGACTCATGTTTCTGTCACTCAAACTAGTCATCGAGGGGCATGAACCCACAATCAAGCATAACGTTCCCTCTTGGAGTCACTACCTACTACTTGGCCAAAGCAATAAATAACAACAGAGAACATGCAAGAATTACTTACGAACATAAATATAAAAGAGGTAGATCAAATATATTACTCAAACACAATCTGAACATAATCTCATAATCCATCGGATCCCAGCAAACTCATCATAGCAACAGCATAAGGATTACATATGTGCCTCGATCATGTAGGGCAGCTCACGAGGACTAATTAGTGAAGCACAAGAACGGGAGGAGAACATCACATAGCTACTGGTCATGGACTCATGGTCCAAGGGAGACTACTCACAACTCATCCGGGAGGCGTCCATGGTGGTGGAGAAGCTCCCGGTGGTGATCCTCCCCTCCGGCAGGGTGCCGGCAAGGGTTCTCCTGGTGCTCCCGATCTTGGAAGCGGCGGCGGCGGCGGAACAGAGATGGGATCGCGAAAAGAGTTCTTGTTTCGAGGGTTTCGGGAGACGCTTTAAATATATGCCAAAGGGGGGCATCGGAGGAGCCTCGGGGGGCCCAAGCGCCCCCCGGCACGGCCCGGGGGGGGGGGCGCCGCTAGGGCGCCTGGAGCCCTGGTGGCCCCCTCCCCCCGGCTGTCCTTCGGGCGCACGGTAGGTTCTGGAATGCTGATTTTTTATATAATTTTTCTGGATTTTTCCTGGCAGTTCTCGTAACGTGAAAACCTGAAATACAAAAACAGCCGAAAACAGAAACTGGCACTGGGGTGCACTGAGTTAATAGGTTAGTCCAAATATGATCAAAAGTGTATGGAAGTGTATACATATCATAGCAATATCACCCAAAAGAGGCATGGAGCAAGCAGAAATTATAGATACATTTTGGACGTATCACACCCCGAGGTAATATTCAAGGAACAACCAAGCAACTAAGCTTGGGGATACCCCGGAAGGTATCCCCTCTTTCATCTCCAACATTATCGGTAAAATCACTTGAAGCTATATTTTTATTCGTCACATGATATGAATTTTTCTTGGAGCATCATTTTATTTTGGTTTGATTTGATTTTTGCTATTTGGAATAATGTTTTCCATCTTTTATTTCAATAAAGATGTCAAGTATAGCCGTTAACATGCTTATTCTGCAAGTATATATGTTGTTGTTTGAAAACAGAAAGTTTTCTATCATTGTCTGAATTCTTCTGGATAGTCAGAACGTGATAAAATCTTGAAATATTTACACAATGAGCACTAATATGTTCTCTGTAACGTGGCATTTTTTCAGAATTTTTTGAGCTAGGGAAGTATGAGGAAAATTGCACTCTTTACAGACTCTCCTGTTTAGACAGATTCCTGTTATGTTTGCATTGTTTGCATATGTTTGCATGTTTCATGATTCTATTTGAGGACATGAGTATTAAATATACAGAGGCATTTAGTATGCAATATTAAATTATAATTTTAGTGATTTGCTACAGTAAATAATGATAAGGTTATGCATTGATTTGTACTAACTAATATCACGAGTTCTTGTTGAGTTTTGTATGGATGATTTTTTTTAAGATTTAAGGAAACTGTGATATAAAAGGAACTAAGGAGACACAAAAGCTCAAGCTTGGGGATGCCCAAGGCATCCCAAGATAATATTTCAAGATGTCTCAAGCATCTAAGCTTGGGGATGCCCCGGTAGGCATCCCACCTTTCTTCATCAACATTTTTTTGACCAGGAAACCGTGGGAGAGTCTCTCACTGTGATTTTCTATTAAATGAATAAATGTCTATACATATTACATGTTACATCTCCTGTCCATTTTTGGGCCAGTGTGAAACAGAAGAAAAACTCAATCAAAGAGGCTACAAAGTTGTTTAAGAAATCTTTATTCTTTTCTTTGACCCTATGAGTCAAAAGGGAGAAATCTTCAATGAAACTTCTCCTCCAAGTCAGGAAACTTGGTCGGAATCCTCTGAATTGTTTGCCATTCCTTTCTTTCCAGATACTCCAGGATGCCACAAGGAAAACCTCCATGAAGAGGGGTCTGCCCCAGGAGCATGTGTGATCCAGCCTAGTCTTAAGCCTGTGGAAGACCAGCCGACGCCTAGATATTCCTAGCATCTTTTACTGAAGTCGCATGTAAAGATCATATGCTCAAGTGTCTCCTCCATCTGTCCTATGCAGAGCAGGCATTCAGGGCCATCATCAATGTGTTAGTGTCTTCTAGCCAGCATGTTTTTGGTGTTGAGTCGGTCACACATGAGTAGCCAACCAAACACTTTAATCTTCATTATGCATTTTGATTTCCAAAGCCATGTGTATGATTGATGTGCCTGCATATCTCTGTAGTAGTATGCATAAAATTGAGCTGTCGTGTAGCCCCCGTTCCCCCAAGTGCAGACCCAGGCATCATGCGTGTTGTTGTGATCATCCAGTTCCACAATTTGAGTATCTCTTTGCAGGCTGCAGACTTCTTCAAATGCTTGTGGGGAGAGGGGAGTATGGAAGGTCAGGTTCAGAGTTGTGGTTGCCAGAAAGTCCTTCACCGGAATATCCTCTTGTTTTGCAAAAGAAAATGCTCTTGGGTATTTAATTTCGAGTACTTCATCTAGCCACATGTCTTTCCAAAATAGTGTGTTTGAGCCTTCTGTCACTTTGACATTTGTTATCCCTCTATAGATTGGCATCAACTTGGCCACATCCTTCCACCAAAAAGACCCACACAAGTCATAAGCATGCGGAGTTTTGTTTGTGTAATAGGTTGACCATATGAGCTCTACCCAGGGCACATCTGCATGGTTATAGAATTTGTGTAAGAGTTTGAGGAGTAATGCTTCACTTTGAATTATAAGGTTAATGAATCCCAGTCCTCCTTTCTTTCTTTGGTCTACAAACCATGTCCCAAGCAGCAAGTGAGTTGCATTTATCCCCCTAATCTGTCTTTTTTCCATAGGCGGCGTCTCTGGATCTTGTCTAGGAGGTCAATGATTTTCTGGGGGAACTTAAGTGTGCAAAGGGCAAATTAAATGAGGGAAGTGATTACCGAGTTAAGCAATGAAAGCTTCCCTCCATAGGAGACCATTGTCCAAGTAGCTGAGAGTCTTCTTTCGACAATGCAGACCAGAGGCATGAGGTCCTGGACAGATGGGCGTGTGGTTCCAAGTGGAAGACCGAGGTATGTAAAGGGCATTATCCCCACCACACATCCAAATATGGCAGCAATCTCAGCACTAGTGGCAGATCACAATTGATGGGTATGAGGGTGGATTTATGAAAGTTGATTTTCAACCCAATGGAAGTTGCATGGTCAGTCAGGATGTTTTTTATTGTGATGGCTTGTTCTGCAATCGCTGGTAGGAAGATGATTATGTCATCGGCATATAGGATCACCGGGTATTCCTCTTGTCCAACCCTTCAAAAGGTAAGTGGCTTTCACCACGGCGAAAGGCATTGTTCACTGCTTCTTGGAGGAGGTCAGCTACTAAAACGAAGATCAAGGGTGACAAGGGGTCCCCTTGCCGAACCCCCTGCTTGCAATAAAACTACCTCCCTGGAACTCCATTGAGAAGCACAGAAGATTTTCCAGGGGGAAATAGGCATTTGATCGAATCTAGCCAACGATCATTAAACCCCATGTTTTTCATAATCTGAATCATGGCCTCATGATCAATAGTATTGAAGGCTTTGGCAAAGTCTAGCTTCAGGAGTACAATAGGGTTCTTTGAAGTTTGGCATTGGAATATATATTCGTATGACTAGGCCAGACAATCTTGGATGGCTCGTCCTTTAAGGAAACCGTATTGGTTACGGTTGATGATCTTTAGTATCACTTTTTGCAGATGGTTGGCCAAGAGTTTAGTGATGACTTTGAGGCAACAGTTCAGGAGTGTAATTGGCCTATAATCATCCATAGTGACAGGTGAGCTTTTCTTGGGGATCAAGGTAATGAAGCCCTCATTTATGCTCTCAAGATTCAGTTTTCCATCATAGAACTGTTCACACAGCTTGTAGAAATGTTCCTTGATGATGTTCCAACATGCTTTAAGTAATGCACAGAGAAACCATGTGGGCCCGGGGCTCTATCAGGTGGCATTTCTTTAATAACTCTATCAATTTCCTCATGTGAGAAGGGAGTGGTTAGATCTTCAAGACCTTCAACGCGCTTGATAATTCTGTCAAGGTCAAATTTCATCTCATGGTTTGAGGAGGTGCTCAGTCTCTCCTTGAAAGCTTGGAAGATCATAGATTCTTTGCCAGTGCGGTCTTCAATACACTCGCCATTCTAAGAGGAAAAAGAGGCAATATGATTTCTTCGGTATCTTTCAGAGGCCATGGCCTGAATTTTTTTGGAATTCTCATCTCCAAACTGGACCCACCTTATAGTACGTCTTTTTTTACAATACAACTTCTGATAATTGAGTATACTGAGGATGTGAGCTTTGAGGATGTTTATGAATTTGATTCAGGTCTGGTTAAAGGTCTTTTATTTTCAAGTTCATCAAGTGCCAGTAGAGCTCTGTTGGAATTGTCAATAGCCACAGACAATTTTGAGATGTTTTTGCTCCAAGATTTAAGATCGTATCTCAAAGTTTTGAATTTTCTACAAAGGATGGTGGCTGCATTGTTGGCCTTGACAGGTTTATTCCAAGAGGTTTGGACCGTCTCCATAAAGCCAGCATGGCTAATCCAGTAGGATTCAAATATGAATAACTTGGACATTGGTATCTTGGTCTTAGTTGTGACAATACAAGGTATGTGATCTGACACTGATTTACCGAGTGGTTTGACCATGGTGTTGGGGAAAGAGTGAGTCCAATTATTAGAAGTCAGGAACCAGTCAAGTTGCTCTAGGAGAGGGTGTGTTTGCATGTTACTCCAATTATATGATCCACCCTTTATTGGCAATTCAATGAGTTGTTGGTGCCTGATGAAATCATTAAAAGTTATCATTTCAGAGATACTTTCTCGAGGCTTGTTCCTGTTTTCCGGCCCTCTAATGTAATTATAGTCTCCCACTAAAAGCCAATCTTCACTAGGGGGTATGTGGAGGTCAAAAAGACATATAGTATACTCAGTTCTGGCATCACCTTGGCATGGACTATATATATATATATATATATATATATATATATATATATATATATATATATATATATATATATACTAGTGTCTAGGTTTGGGTCGACTGTGTGGAGCAAAACCTAATGCCCAAGGCAAATTCTTCATTCAAAAGCATGTTTCCATAGAAGATGGAACTATTCCATATGGTTACAATTCCACCAGAGGCTCCTCTTGAGGGGGAAAAAGCAAATTTATGAAATTGTTTGGGACAACAAGACTTAATGAAAGCAAGGTCAAACTCATATTTTTTAGTCTCTTGCAAACATATAACAGCAAAGCCACCGGTAGTAAGTACAGAGAGGTAGATGTTTCCCATCAGCATTGATACCATGAATGTTCCAGCACAAGACATTCCAATTTTGGAAAAGTACCATATCAAAATTAAATGGAAGGAGCAGGGGGGTCTTCGATCCCCATTTCATCCCTGGAAGAGGAGGTTGGACCTGCAAGAAGGGCTTCGTCAGTGAGCTCATTTGTAGGGATGCCACATTGGTTGACGCCCACATGCTGCAGCAGAGGGATTGGGTTGGTGGCGGTATTTCCCCATCTTCCAGCTCTTCAATGATTACAGAGGAGCTAACAGATGGCTCCATTCTTGGTTTAACTTTGGACATCTTGGGGCATGCATCAGTAGGCTGATTAATCTTGAAACCATTGTACTTGTTGCTCCTCTCACTACGGCGTAGGGTGATGAAGCAATCTGAAACTGAAGTTTGTTCTTTTTACCCCTGGGCTTGGAAGGCCCATGAGCAATCAGCGGCCCATCATCAATTAGGATGGAAGTGAGGCCCACATTATGAACTTGGTCAAATGAAAGACTCCCTCTAGGACTAACAGCGGGTTGGGGGCTAGCAGGATTATCCAACATGGCTGCATCTGTGCAAGCAGAGCAGTCATGTGCGGGAGGGCAATGGGGAGGCCCTGCATGTTCTTAGTGATCATGTCAAAGTTGGTTGTGGTGATGGTGCAGTCCTGGGCAGTGATTTCAGTGGTGGCAGAGTACTGAATTTCCTTCTTGTCCAGTGGCAACATGTACATTCAGAGCAAGATGATCATAGGAAAATCCATAACCGTTGGCCCACGGGCCATAGGTAGCAATCATTGGCATCAAGGTCCTTGACAGGAATGTGTTGACATGTAGCACTGGTATGAAGTCATTCACAAGTAGAGAGGTCAGTGGAGCTCCTTCAAAGGTCATAGTGATCTGCATTCCTTGCGCTGAAAGAGATACACCAATATCTAGTGATCTCGGCTGTTCTATGACATAAGGAGCCATTGGTAGGAGGGCAGCTGAGCCAGAACCAACAGAGTCTGAATCAACAGAAGATGACATGTTGGAAGGAGTAATTGCATCATTCCAAGCACCCTCGGGATTGTCTGTTAGATTACCTGGTGAAGGGTGAATGCCATAGTGAAACTAAAGACCTTCAGGTGCCAACCACTGTTAAAAGTTGATCAAAGCCGGGGAGCGGGCGGGCTAGGGGGAGCCGGCCACATACCCCAAGCTTCCTGCATCTGGATGTCAGCTGATGGCGGTGGTTGAGCCTGATTGACCGGGCCTTGAGGGGGGGTGCTGCATTCTGGATGAGCCAATTAGCAAGTTGGTTTTGATAGATCTATTTAGCCATCAGGCTCTCTCCATGGAGAGGGTGTGGAATTCCATCCTCGGGCAAAGGGTCCTCATTAGCAGGAGGCACATCAGGGATATGTGCATTCCAGTCAACACTGCGCAGAATGGTAGCACAGACAGTCCAAGAAAAACAAGCCCCTCCCAGCTGACGCACAACAAAACTCATGGGTATGTATTTCATATGAATCACACAAGCCTTAACTAGAACAACCCTTCTATCCTCCATGGGCTGGTGCCAAGTAATTAAATGACCATAACCTTCAGGTGATTTTCTAGATGTAATGCATGGTTTTATAATCATCAGGGAAGCCAATGTAGAGCAACCAAACTTGATGACCAAATGAAGTGACACACATGTTAATAGCAGCATCATGTGGCACGAAAGAGACAATAGTTTCCTCATCATCTAACTCAAAGGTGGTCCCAACTACGTGATCTCGAGAAAAAGAGTCCACAAAGGAGAACATATTGATGCCTAGAGGATGATCAATCACCTCTACGGGGTGAATCTCTAACTCATGAAGAAGGCATGTGATGGTGTTGCGCATGTCCTCCCGTTGCTGGATTGGGATGAAGCGATTGGTCTCAGTGAAGGCTAGGAAATCGTGGCTAAGAGCAGGTTCAGGGTGAACCACCATCTCTCCATGGATCTTTCTATCCGGCGGGCCTGGGTCAATGGTCATGCCTGGGAGGATCAAGGGGAGTGGGTTGCAAGAGTAGTTCTCCATTGCCGAAGGTGGTGGTGGAGCGGCGAGCAGTGGAGAGATGGTGACATGGGAGGCTGGTGGTAATGGTGAAGCGACAGCGAATGTGTCACGCTAAGCATGGGAGGAATGTGTATCGACAGCATCAAGAGTTGCCTTGGGAATCCATTTCCATCGCTTGGCCCGTTGAAGAGCGAAACAAGATTTTGCCATGTGTCCATAATGCGCACACACATCACATCGGACGGACGGGCGATGGTGGGTAGGTTTGGGGTGAATTGGCTCAAGTTTGGAAGTGAATAATCTAACTTTGGTAGCTTTAGTAACTAGGGAGGGGTGATTTGGTTTCCGATGGCCGCTGATTTGACTGGACACGAGTTAAATGCAGTGCAAGAAGCATCTTTATGGCCCGACCCAGAACATTTAAAACAAATAACTCTATTTTGGCACATTGAGACGTGGTGACCCCATTGTAAACATTTGGCGCAGAGTACACCCCAGTGACATGCCATGCTAGCCAATTCATCAGCGTCATACCCGGCTCGCTCAAGCTCAGCAAGTTGATGCGTGGGCGGCGAGGGTGGCCAAGAAGAGTAAGGTGGTGCATATTTGTATGCAGATTTGAGGAATCAGAGCGGGGTATAAGAGAGTGGGCCTGACACACTGAAATGGAAGGAACCAATAATAAGAAAATCCCCTTCATTACTGTCCATAATGGGATTAGCCGGAGATGAATGTGGAGGTAATGTCGGTGTCCCTGCCCGATCAGCGGCTTGAGTTGCAATTTGAATCTTTGACGAAGAAGCCTCATGAGCATTCTTATATGAAAAACCCATATGATCAAGTTGCCTGAGGTTAGGATGGCACTGGTCCACATATGTATGTTTCGAAGAAGAATAATCATGTAACCAAATTTTAACAGCTCAGAAGATGAAGATTTGTCTTTAGAAGCACTTTTCACGAGAAAATCTAGAGAGGACTCGATTTCCATAGGGCTTTGGGCAACAATTTCTTGAAGCGGCTCATCCGCATTCCACTCATTAGCAAAACGATTCCAGCAACTATTGTAAAGATGAAAGTGACAGATAAAATCAGGCCAAATTCTAACCTTCAAACCATAAATGAAATGCCAAACTTTGTTTGAAGCCATGGATAATCTGAATGAATGCTTATTTAGCCTCTTGACGTGAAAACCATCCTTGCGGCCGCCAATGCAACATTGTAAAGCCAAACCCATAGATTCCTCAGGTAGAGGGAATGAGGCAGAATAAAAAGAAGCCACGAGGAAAAAAGGGGTGCCTCGACATGGGGATGGAACATGGACCGTGGAACCAAATTTTCTTTGTACCTGATCGGCCACTCGGATGCCTGGCCAAAAATCCCAATGGATGAGCTCCTCCATGAAAACCTACCATGCTAGAGATCTCCATGGATGGTGCTTGGGTGTGTGGGTGTGGGAGGGAGGAGGGAGGAGGGGTGGAGAGGAGAGGAGGGAGCCATTATTAAAAAAATCCGAGAGGAGTTCTTCATCAACAATTATCGGTTGAGCCTAAGTTTTTGCCTCTTCACATGATGTGTGCTATTCTTGGAATGTCATTTTATTTTTTCTTGCTTGCTTTTTGAATAAAATACATAGATCATAAAGTTTTTAAATGAGAGAGAGTCTTCGAATAGCTACCCTTTTACTTAACTACTCATGTGAACTTAACTTATATCTTTTTGGAGTAGTTTGCCATTTACTCTTGTGCGTCACTTATATTATTTTGAGAGTTGATAATAGTGATACAAATTTGCACAAGCTATGAAATTGGTCCTAATATGATGAAGATCCAAGAAGGACATAATAAAAACTTTCATGTAGATAATTGGATATGCTAAGTTTGATTCCTTGCAATAGTTTTATGATATGGAGATGATAATATGTGTCTCATGTTAGTGAGTAATAGTGATTTAGTAAGAATATTGGTGTTAAGGTTTGTGATTCCCTATGCATGCACATCAAGTCAATAGTTATGCAATGAAATTATATCCTACTTGTCTTGGATTATTCGGTGTTAGTTATGTTTAATGTTCGTTTATGATGGTTTTCATTCCTTTGTTGGTCGCTTCTCAATCTATTTGCTAGCCTTCACCTTGTACTAAGTAGAAATACTACTTGTGCATCCAAATCCTACAACCCAAGTTGTGCCAAAATGAGTCCACCATACCTACCTATATGCGGTATTTCCGAGCCGTCCTAAGAAAATTTCTATGTGCCAATTCTAATTTGAAAATAAACTTCTCTTTTGTGTTCCCGTACTGCTCATGAGGCAGTGAGGGGTGGCCTATGTTTTTCCATGCTAGATGTGTTATTCTAAAGATGTGTTTTTATTCACTTTTCATTGCATGAGAGTATGACGAAAGTATTAGGGATGCCCAGTCCCGAAATGAAAAAGAAATTTACTTTATGTTGTCAAATAATAAATTCCTTGGAAAGTGTTGGTATGGACGGTACACATGGATACGGCTAGCCGGGGAATGTGAAAGTATGGTGGAAAAATGAATAAACTTTATTTTATGTATGGGAACCGCCTATGATGTATCTAGCATGGAAAGTATTGGGAACTCTTAGTCATTCTCATTGACGAGAAAAGCATGCCACTCAAAATAATTTTATCTCTCAATTTAAACTTTGAGCTCTAGCACCTCTACAAATCCCCGCTTCCCTCTATGAAGGTCCTATCTATTTACTTTATGCAATTTTTATTTTTATTTGAGTCTCATCTTCTCTTATAAAGCACCAACTACGGAGCACTATTATCGCACTTGAGCATTGGATGTAGCTAATATTTGAGTGTGTTTCAAGAATGGATCAATGATTCAGCATAAAGAGATAGGGATAGCTTTCTTTAGTATTGATATTTTGAAAGACATGGTTTCTTATTAGTATGCTTGAGTATTGATGTCTTCAAGTCAAATTATAGACTGTTGCTTTGAATCATTCAAGAACAAATGTTCATGCTACAAAAGAAAGAGTGTACGATGAATATGATAAGTAGCATTCCACATCAAACATTCCATTTTCATGTGCTACTTTATCATGATGAGTTTTGTGAGAAAAAGTTGTTATGATGCTAGGAAAAGTGATTGAAATTATCATTGATCAAACTTATGCACTATGCTAGCATTCACACTTCATAAATAATTTCGTTTATCATTTACCTACTCGAGGACGAGTAGGAATTAAGCTTGGGGATGCTGATATGTCTCCAACGTATGTATAATTTAGGAAGTATTCATGCCATGTTTACAACAATCTTATCTGGTTTTGGTTTGATTTGCATGGAACTAACCCGGACTGACGTTGTCTTCACCAGAACTATCGTGGTGTTGTTTTTTGTGCAGAAATAAAAGTTCTCCAAATGCAACGAAACTTTTTGACGGTTGTTTTGGGAACAGAAGAGGAACTAGAAGCTTTGTGGGAGGACTAGAAGGTGAAGGAGTTTAGCACAAGACATCGGGGCGCGCCAGGAGGCCCACGCGCGCCCCAGTGGGTTGTGCCCACCTCGAGGCCCAACTTCGCATGATTCCAATGCTGAAAAATCCTATAAATACCCCCCCAGAAATAACCCTAGATCAGAAGTTCCACCGCGGAAAGCCTCTGTAGTCCATGAAAAAGCAATCTAGACCCGTTCTCGCACCGTGCCGGAGGGGGAAATCATTACCGGGGGCCATCTTCATCATCCCAGCGCCACCATGATGAGGAGAGAGTAGTCCACCCTCGGGCCTGACGGTTTGTACCAGTAGCTATGTGTTTAATATCTCTCTCTCTCTCTCTCTCTCTCTCTCTCTCTCTCTCTCTCTCTCTCTCGTGTTCTTGAGATTGCACGATCTTGATGTATCGCGGGCTTTGTTAATATAGTTGGATCATATGGTGTTTCTCCCTCTCTATCTTGTTGCGATGATTGAGTTTTCCCTTCGAGATTTCGTTCTTATCGGATTGAATACTTTTATGGATTTGAGAACACTTGATGTATGCCTTGCTATGAATACCCATGGTGACAATGGGGTATCGAATCGATTCACTTGATATGTGTTTTGGCACTCAACTTGAGGATTCCCGAGGTAACATTAGGGTAATCTATGCATAGCGGTTGATGCACGTTCTCATCTTTGTTTCTCTAGTAGAAATCTTGGGGCACTCTTTGAGGTTCTTTGTGTTGGATCGAGTATTATGAATCTGAAATTGTTTGATGCATATCGTATAATTAACTCATGAATCCTCGCGGTGACATTGGAGTATCTAGGTGACATTAGAGTTGGTTGATGTGTATCATATGGTGTTATTTTAGTACGAACTCTTGATAGATCGAACGGAAAGGATAACTTGATGTTATTTTAGTACAAACTCTTGATAGATCGATCGAAAAGAATAACTTTGAGGTGGTTTCATACCCTACAAACAATTTCTTCTTATGTTCTCCGCTAGATAGGAACTTTGGAGTGATTTGTCATAGCACGTTGAGGAATGGTTATGTGATCCAATTATATTAGTATTTGTAACACCCCGGACACACCCGCCGGTGGTCGTTACTCCTGGCGGGATCTAGACTGGCCTCACATATCACTACTAGTCTTTTATGCACACTTTGTCCTCAGCCGTGCGCACCCGGGAGCAACTTCACGGTTGGTCACCCATCCTGAAACTACTCCAAGCTAAGCACACTTAACTTTGGAGTTCTTTCCGAATGGGCTCCCGGAAAAGAACGAATTCCTTATTGATATGAGTAGTCTATCGTCCCTAATATGCGAGGCTATCACATACACCCCCACTCAGAGGAACCGACGTCCTCGTCGAGCCACAGGAACGTTCCCTCTTGCACAAACGTCTGTGCATCCAGTCCAGTACATGTGCCATGTCGTGTGCTATGATATGTCTCCATCGTATCTATAATTTTTTATTGTTCCATGCCAATATTCTACAACTTTCATATACTTTTGGCAACTTTTTATACTATTTTTTGGGACTAACATATTGATCCAGTGCCCAGTGCCAGTTCCTGTTTGTTGCATGTTTTTTGTTTCGTAGAATATCCATATCAAATGGAGTCCAAACGGAATAAATATGGACGGAGATTTTTTTTGGAATATATGTGAATTTTGGGAAGCAGAACCAACATGAGACGATGCCCGAGTGGGCCACGAGGCAGGGGGGCGCACCCACCAGGGGCAGGCGCGCCCTGGGCCCTAGTGGCCACACCGTAAGGCGGTTGATGCCCTTCTTTCGCCGCAAGAAAGCTAATATCCGGATAAAAATCGTGTCAAAACATCAGCCTAATCGGAGTTATGGATCTCCGGGAATATAAGAAACAGTGAAGGGCCAGAATCTGGGAACGCAGAAACAAAGAGAGACAGGGAGACAGATCCAATCTCGGAGGGGCTCTCGCCCCTCCGCCGCCATGTATGCCATGGACTAGAGGGGAAACTCTTCTCCCACCTAGGGAGAAGGTCAAGGAAGAAGAAGAAGGAGGGGGGCTCTCCCCCCTCGCTTCCGGTGGCATCGGAGTGCCACCGGGGCCATCATCATGTGATGGCGATCTACACCAACACCTCCGTCATCTTCACCAACATCTCCATCACCTTCCCCCATCTATCTACAGCCGTCCACTCTACCGCAACCCGATGTACCCTCTACTTGAACATGGTGCTTTATGATTCATATTATTATCCAATGATGTGTTGCCATCCTATGATGTCTGAATAGATTATCGTTGTCCTATCGGTGATTGGTGAATTGCTATGATTGATTTAAATTGCTTGTGGTTGTGTTGCTGTCCTTTGGTGCCCATCATATGAGCGCGCGCGTGGATCACACCATAGGGTTAGTTGTATGTTGATAGGACTACGTATTGGAGGGCAAGAGTAACAGAAGCTTCAACCTAGCGTAGAAATTGATGCATACGGGATTGAAGGGGAACCAATATATCTTAATGCTCTGGTTGGGTTTTACCTTAATGAACATTATTAGTTGTGGATGCTTGTTAATTGTTCCAATCATAAGTGCATAGAATTCCAAGTAAGGGATGGCATGCTAGCAGTGGCCTCTCCCACATAAAACTTGCTATCGGTCTAGTAACGTAGTCAATTGCTTAGGGGCAATTTCGCAACTCCTACCACCACTTTTCCACACTCGCTATATTAACTTTATTGCTTCTTTATCTTAACATCCCCTATTTTATATTTGCGTGTTCTTTATATTCTTGCAGACCTATCCCACAAAAACTACAAAGTACTTCTAGTTTCATACTTGTTCTAGGTAAAGTAAACGTCAAGCATGTGTATAGTTGTATCAGTGGTCGATAGAACTTGATGAAATATTTGTTCTGCCTTTAGCTCCTCGTTGGGTTCGACACTCTTACTTATCGAAAGAGGCTACAACTGATCCCCTACACTTGTGGGTTATCAATACCTTTTTCTGGCGCCGTTGCCGGGGAGCAATAGCGTGGGGTGAATATTCTCGTGTGTTCTTGTTTGCTTTATCACTCAGTAGATTTTTTTTGCTGTTCTAAGTTGTTCTCTATCTTTAGTTATGGATATGAAACACGAAATACCAAAAAACTTAGGTGTACTTGCTACTCATGGAGATGGGGAACCTCCTAAAACCCTCGATGCTCATTATGTGAAAGATATTATGTACTACTTTGATAATCCTAAGAAAACCCCATTCAACTATGTAATGTGAGTAATGTTGGATAAACGTGAATACTTTAGGGATTATCGCTTGACACAGAAAGGGAAACTGTTATGGGATCAAATTCATTTGTTGCATTGGTATGCTCGGTGTCGGTGTACTAAAGTAGGGGTACCTTAGTATCCTGACTTGTGCACGGGCAATAGCAGCGTCCCGTGGCAGGGCTTGCCACGCGCCCGCCAAGGCCCGCTCTGGATCCTTTAGAGCCATTCAAGAACAAAGTATTCAAGTTAAAGAAACAAGACCCCGGCAAGAGGAGCTTGCCGGGAAGGCCCTACCAGGCTCAAGACCACCCCTTCGGCACAAGGCCCTGGCAAGAGGAGCTTGTCAGGAAGGCCAAACATGGCATTTCAGAAGACTTGCCGCAACGCTCCGCGCATCGCGGCAAGGCCCGGAGAGCGACAAGCTTCCGGGCGCGGCAAGGTAGCGACCGCGACAAGGCGCTTGCCGTGGTAAGCTCCCACTACGTGCCCGCGCTCCAGCTCATCCGGCCACGCGTCACCCTGGGGCCCTTCCAGGTGCACGTGGCGGAAGGCTATGCAGCCTGGGGTACACCGTGGCGAGCCGCGATGACGAGGCCACCTTCGTGGCGAACGGAGACGCCCTAACGGACACTTTTTGCACTGTTTGGGGCGACGGTGACGGGCATTCAATGCCCTTGTCCCCCACCGTCAGGGTTAGGTACAAAACATTGTACATACACTGTTCCAACTACCACCATTTTTACGTTTTTACCCTCACCTACGTTGCCACCTGTCGGTGACCCCTTCGACCTATAAAAGGAGGCCCATGCACAACGTAGGGGAGGTTCCGACCCTTGATCACTCTCACGCTCGGTGTAGCTAGCAACCAGCTCTGTAGCTCTTCGTGCTCCCGAGCCAAGAACACAATACAACCAAGGCAGGAGTAGGGTTTTACGCATCCGTGCGGCCCAAACCTGGGTAAACTGCCCGCGTGCTCGCCTCGATCTGCTCTTCGTGCGCCCCCCGCTCCCTTGCCGTACCGAAAAGGGGCTCCGGTCCCATAGGTGTTCGTGGGCGACCAGTTTCCCCGACATCTTTGGCGCGCCAGGTAGGGGGCGTCGAGGTTGTGCGAACCTGATCCGGCGTTCACGCGGGCGGAATCTTCATCAACTTCGTCAACTTCATCGACATGCCGCCGAAGAAGAAGGCTTCGGAGGTAGGAGGCCCGTCTGCGTCGGTCCCGCCACCACCGGAACCAACGATTGGTGGGGTAGACGCAGGCGGAAGGACGGACGCCGGCGAGGAAACTCACGGCGCCGCCAAGTCCAAGGACAAGACGGACGACCGGGCGCATTCCAAGGCCTCGTCGTCCGTGCACGCGCCGTGCCCCTCTCAGGAGGTGCCGGAACGGCAGCGGCGTGGTACGCAGGGTACCATCCGCTTGCTTGGTCAAGGACAAGTTGGCGGGTCGCGGGACGCTCAAGGCCAACGTGCTGGCACGAGCAAGGCGCGGTCGCCGGGACGAGACCCTGCTCCTTCTAACGCAGTTAGAAGTCCGAGCATATCTCGTTCCTCGCACCGCTCGCCACCGCTCCCCTCCACTCCAGCAGAAGCTCTAGCTCGAGCTCAGCTGCTCCTCGATTTCCCTCCAGCGGCGGACAAGGCCGAAGACTGGAGGGGCACCATCCAAAGCCTCATCGTCTTCGCCAACAACGACACGTCGCAGCAGCCGACGACGTCGCGGCCGCGGCAAGTCAGCCAGGCGCGGGCTGATGGGGACAAGACCGCCGGGGGTGCAACTACCGTGCACTCCCCGCCCCGAAGGCCGAAGTCGCCGACTCGCCGGATCAACGTCGACGACGACTCCACGGCGTCGTCGGATCCACGAGCTCGCCGCGATCAACGCCAAGTCCTCGACGACGGACGACAAGAAGACGCTCGAACCCGCATCGAGCGTCGAAGAGAAGCGCGACGACAGTCCGACCAGCGCACTGGGCCCGCTGTCGACATGCACGCGCCCGGAGAACCGGGCGACTTGTCGTACGCGGCGGGTTGCCCTGCGTTCACCCGTGAGCTGCGGCAAGTCCAGTGGCCCAGCATGAAGAACTTCAAGCTCGACGTACCCGAGAAGTACGACGGCAAGACCCATCCCTCAGAGTTCCTCAGCATCTACACCATCGCGGTGCAGGCTGCCGGGGGACGCGACGAGAAGATATTAGCGAACTATTTTCCGCTCGTGCTCAAGCCGAACGTCAGATCTTGGCTCATGCACTTGCCGGAGAACTCCATCTCTTCTTGGGACGACCTGTGCCATCAGTTTGTCGGCGCCTTTACGGGCGGGCACAAACCCCATGGCCAGGAGAGCGACCTGCATATACTCGCCCAGAAGGAAGGAGAGTCCCTGCGAAAGTACATCCAGAGATTCAGCCGCGTCCAGCACAACATCCCGGACGTCCACCCTGCCGCAGTTATTAGCGCGTTCCACCAGAACATGCGTAACCGCCGCATGAGGGAGGAAATGGCGATGTGTAAAATACGAGACGTTAGCGAGCTTTATGCCCTGGCCGACAAGTGCGCGCGTGCTGAAGAGGGGAGGAGACTCCCCGGAGAGGATACTGGAGCAGGAGGAACGGACAGTGAGGATGCCGCCCCGGCAAGGAAGAACCGGCGGCGGAACAACAAGAAGAAGAAGAACAAGGAAGTACTGGCCGTCGAGCAGTCCGGCAAGGAGGCTGGCGCCAATAAAGCTCACGCTGGTGGCTTCGGCAAGGAAGCCACCACTGTAGCGGCCGCCGACAAGCAGGACGGCTCCGACAAGCAGTACTGCAAGATCCACCGCACCAAGGGCCACGATCTCCAGAACTGCAAGAGGGTCGAATACCTCGTCGAACAGCAGAAAGCTGAGTACGAGCGACGCGACAAGGAGAAGGCCCAGGGAGGCGGAGGAGAGTCCGGCAAGAAGCGGCCATTCAACGGCCGGGGAGGACGCCGCGGCAAGGCCAAGCAGTGGCAAGGAGATAGACCTCCCCGCGGCCACGAAAAGGACGAAGACGAAGACGACGACAAGGACATGGACGACGGAGACAACAGCGAGCAGGAGTTCCAGAAGGCCACAGAAGTTCTGTGCGTCGATGGAGGTGCCTCTCTGCATACTTCCCACCGCCAACTCAAGCAATGGGTGCGGGAAGTTAATGCAGCAGAGCCACCCGTCGAGTCGCGCAAACTCCTGAAGTGGTCCAGCACGCCCATCATCTTCGACATTGAGGATCACCCTGACCGCACAACTGCGGTCGGGTGTTTGCCGATGTTGGTTTCGCCAACCATCCGCAACCTCAAGGTCACCAAGATGCTGGTTGACGGCGGGGCCGGCCTGAACCTTATCTCCTCTGCTGTGGTCCGGAAACTACAGATCCCCGACAGCGAGCTCGAGGAAACCGGAACATTCCAAGGGATCAACCCGGGAAGGAGCAAGCCGAAGGGGAAGATCACACTGCCAGTAACTTTTGGCGGAGAGCTGAACTTCAGGACCAAGAGGATCACCTTTGACGTTGCCGATATCCCATTGCCTTATAATGGGATACTTGGCCGTCCAGCGCTCGCCAAGTTCATGGCAGCCTCTCATTACGCCTACAACATGCTCAAGATGCCAGCCCCGATAAGCGTCATCTCTGTCCCCAGCGACAAGAAGGACGCGCTTATCTGCGTCGACAAGATCTACCGGGATGCAGCAGCCGCAACAGATAACCAAACACTTGCTGCTGAAGCTCCCGGGGGAAGAACAAGACCAGGTCCGGCAAGAGCTCTGGGGCCCACTCCGGCAAACGCACCTCTTCGGAGTGCTGCGCTGCCGTCGAGGACGCACCATCGAGCTCCACCGGCAAGTGCAAGAAGGGATTGGCAGCTCCACCTGCAACCAAGAAGGTGTCCGCCAAGGAGGACGGCACTGGTGGTACTTTCACCATCAGTGCCACGCTCGATCCTAAATAGGAAAGCGCGCTCGTTGCTTTCCTGCGGGCGAATGTCGACGTGTTTGCATGGCAACCGTCTGACATCCCCGGTGTTCCCAGGAAAGTAATTGAGCACAAGCTTGTCGTTTGTCCTCACGCGCGGCCCGTCAAGCAGAAGGTCAGGAAACAAGCGGTGGAGCGCCAAGAGTTTATTGCCGAGGAAATCAAGAAGCTGGAAGCGGCAGGCCTCGCTAGAGGTGTACTTCATCCCACGTGGCTGGCCAACCCTGTTGTCGTGCGCAAAGCTAATGGGAAGTGGAGGCTTTGTATAGATTTCACTGACGTGAATAAAGCTTGTCCCAAAGATCCATTTCCCTTGCTGCGCATCGACCAGATCGTTGACTCCACGGCTGGGTGTGAGTTGCTTTCATTCCTTGATGCATACTCCGGATACCACCAGATATTCATGGCTGAAGAGCATGAAGAGAAGACCGCGTTCATTACTCCATGTGGCACTTACTGCTTTATACGCATGCCCTTTGGATTGAAGAACGCCGGTTCAACGTTTGCGAGGGTAGTCCACACTGCTTTTGAGCCACAGATACACAGGAACGTAGAAGCTTACATGGATGATATAATGGTCAAGAGCAAGGACAAGGATACCCTGATTCAAGACTTAGATGAAACTTTTGCGAATCTGCGCAAGATACAACTCAAGCTTAACCCCGAGAAGTGCGTGTTCGGAGTCCCCTCCGGCAAACTTCTCGGGTTCTTTGTGTCTCAGAGGGGGATTGAAGCCAATCCCGACAAGATCAAAGCCATCGAGCAGATCCAAGCTCCAAAGCGCGTCAAGGATGTACGAAGGCTTGCCGGCTGCATGGCTGCTCTCAGCAGGTTCATTTCTAAGTCCGCAGAACGCGCCCTGCCGTTTTCAAAATCTTAAAAAAGGCGAGTCCAATGAGATGGACTCCGGAAGCGGAGGCAGCACTGCAGGACTTGAAAGGATACCTATCCTCCACTCCAATACATGTCGCACCTAGGCCACAAGAGAAATTGCTGCTATACTTAGCAGCAACCAATCAAGTGGTTAGTGCTGCATTGGTAGCGGAAAGGGAGGCAGATGAGGAGCCCACAGCCCCGACAAGCAAATCCAGCGACAAGCAGGGGGCTTCCCCGACAAGCTCTGGCCCCGACAAGGATGAGTCTGCGCAGGCGCAAGAAGAAGTGCGGAAGAAGATGGTACAGCGACCAGTCTATTTTTTCAGTTCCCTCTTGCAGGGGGCTAGGTCAAGATACTCTGGGGTGCAGAAGTTGCTTTTCGGCCTACTTATGGCCTCGAGAAAGCCGCGCCACTACTTCCAAGCACATGAGATAACGGTGGTCACTCGCTTTCCGCTGAAGAGGATATTGCAGAATCCAGAAGCAACAGGCAGGATTGTCGAGTGGGCACTGGAGCTGTCAAGCTTTGGCCTCAAGTTTGAAAGTACCTCAACTATCCAGAGCAGAGCATTGGCAGAGTTCATAGCAGAATGGACACCAACGCCAGACGAAGAGATTCCAGAGACAAACATCCCCGTCAAAGAAGCAAACAAAGAATGGATAATGTACTTTGATGGCGCCTTCTCGCTGCAAGGCGCTGGCGCTGGCGTGCTGCTTGTCGCGCCCACCGGCGAGCACCTCAAGTACGTCGTCCAGATGCACTTTCCCAAGGAGCAAGCAACGAATAATACTGCGGAGTATGAAGGTTTGCTTGCCGGCCTCAGAATCGCAGCTGAACCTGGGATCAAGAAACTGATTGTGCGGGGAAATTCGCAGTTGGTTGTCCGACAAGTAAACAAGAGCTACCAGAGTCCGTTGATGGAAGCCTACGTCGATGAAGTGAGGAAACTTGAAGAACACTTTGAAGGTTTGCAGATGGAGCACGTTCCAAGAGCTCAAAATGACGTCGCAGACGGCCTGTCAAAGTGTGCTGCACTAAAGCTACCTGTGGAACCAGGGATCTTTGTGCTCAAGTTAGCTCAACCATCTGTTACACCATCAATTGGACAAAGTAAGAAGAGAAAGTTGGTCTCTGGTGACTACTTGCCAGCAGATTTCCCTGAAGCCGCTGCCAAAGTCCCCAAGATCGACGACAAAATTGCTGAGGAACAGTCTGCTCCTGCAGACCCAAGGGTTTGTACAGTTGAAGTAGGCGTTCCTGACAAGCTTTGCCCCGGCAAGCTTGCCGGGGAGCGTCAAGCTCCGGCCGAGCCACAGGTTCTTGCCGTAGAAGCTAACGTTCCCGCAGCAGCACTGATACCCTTAGTCCTTGTTGTCGAGCCTCAGGCTCCAGCATGGGCACAGCAGATTGTCCGTTTCCTTCAAACAGGAGAACTTCCCGAAAAGCTAGAAGAAGCAGAAAGAATAACCCGACAGTCAAGTATGTATCAGTTCGTCGGCAATGAACTATACAGAAGAAGACTCAACGGTGTTAGACTGAAGTGCATTCCCTTGGAAGATGGGCAAAAGCTGTTGGCAGAGATACATGGAGGCATATGTGGCCACCACATTGGCGCAAGAGCGCTTGCCGGCAAGGCGTTCCGGTAAGGTTTCTTTTGGCCAGAAGCCCTCCAAGATGCAACTGCACAAGTAACCAAGTGTGAAGCGTGCCAGTTCCATGCCAAGCAAATACATCAGCCAGCTCAAGCTCTCCAGACGATCCCTTTGTCCTGGCCTTTTTCGGTCTAGGGGCTCGACATCCTCGGCCCTTTTCCCCGCGCAGTCGGGGGCTTTGAGTACTTGTACGTCGCCATCGACAAGTTCACAAAGTGGCCGGAAGTGGAACCAGTGAGAAAGGTGACCGCACAGTCAGCAGTCAAGTTCTTCAGGTCAACTGTTTGCCGTTTTGGAATCCCTAACAGGATCATCACCGACAACGGCACGCAATTCACAAGTCGCACCTTCATGCAATACGTCCAAGACCTTGGCGCCAAGGTCTGCTTCGCTTCTGTTGCTCACCCAAGGAGCAATGGTCAAGCAGAGAGGGCAAACGCTGAAGTGCTGCGCGGGCTCAAGACAAGAACTTTCGACAGACTACACAAATGCGGAAGAAACTGGATTAAAGAGTTGCCGACGGCTCTTTAGTCAATCAGAACGACACCAAATCGAGCCACCAGACAGACACCCTTTGCTCTTGTCTATGGAGTAGAGGCAGTTCTCCCCACGGAACTCGTATACGGATCGCCTCGAGTGCTCGCTTACGATGAGCTCGAGCAAGAGCAGCTGCGGCAAGATGATGCACTGCTCCGCGAGGAGGACCGTCTTCAGGCTGCTGTACGAGCTGCTCGATACCAGCAAGCTTTGCGCCGCTACCATAGCCGCAAAGTTAAGGCCAGAAGTCTCGAGGAAGGCGACCTTGTTCTTCGGCGCGTTCAGTCCGCCAAGAATTCCAACAAGTTGACGCCGAAGTGGGAAGGCCCTTATCGGGTGAGACAAGTTACAAGGCTCGGCGCTGTCCACCTTGAGACCGAAGAGGGCTTACCGGTGAGCAACTCCTGGAACATTGAGCACCTTCGCAAGTTTCACCCGTAAGGCGCGGTTGCCGTGATCCGCTCCGGCAACCACCTTTTGTACAAGTCTTGCCGCTGTTGCATGTAAACCTTTGTACAAAGCCGGGCGCAGACCCCGTGCATCAGTAAAGCTTTTGTGCCTTGCACAACTTGTCATTTCATGCATTTTTCTCTTTTACTTGCATGTATTATATGACACCTCGTGCAGCACACACCTCCGGTAAGCAATAACGAGCCGCAAGGCTCCATATCTATGTTTCCTCCCTTTCTTTTTTTTCTCAAGCAGAAGAAGGATTCCTCGCGCACAAGTTTGCCGGGGGGGAAGGAGACAGTGGTATGGACCAAGTGCCGTTCAAGAAAGCCTCGTCTTGCCGGGAAGCAGACCATACACAAAAGCTAAGTTACCAAAGTTTGAGCATTCAAAATTTTAAATTTTAAAGTTATCTTCCTTGAACGACCACGCTTTGTATGGAAAACCTGTGCGCGGAGGAACCTACCTATAGCTAGCCGCGCCCTTACTTTGTTTCGAGCACGCTCAACGGTTTAAGTGCGCTGCGACAAGTGGCGCGCCCTTACTTCGTTTTCGAGTTCGCTCAACAACCTAAGTGTGCTGCGACTAGCTGCGGCAAGGTTTCTTGCCGGTAGAGGCATTGCCAGCAGGCTGCTGAAGTTCCGCACTCAGCACTCGCGGCAAGGGCCCCTTTGCCGGCAAGTTCCCTAAAAGCGTAGGGTAAAAGCATACAAAGTAAAGGAGTCGAGCAAAGGAAATAACGCTGCATTAACTACCCAAAATAAAGTTATATTACAAGATGACTTGTCGCTGTTCTGATAAACTACTGTCCATAACGTGATTGGCAGCAACAAGGGAAGCAAGAAGGAAGGTAGTCTAGTCCACGCGGTCGCCGTCGACTCTCCTGATCTTGCCCACCTTGGCCACGATGGGGGCGACAAGGGCCTTCAGCGCCTCCTGGTCGGCGTCGGGCGGCAAGGTCCTGAGGACGTTCTCGAGGTTGAGCCCGGGGTTGCGGTAGACTATCTTCGTCAGCACTCTCTCCACAACTCCCGTGCAAAGCGTGCGCGCCTCGTTCGCCAGCTGCGTGGGGATCCTCTCACAGAGCTGCTCAAGGGCCGGTGCCACTCCCCTGAAGAATAAGCTCAGCTTGGCGCTGTGAGGGAGGTTCGCGTCGGGGGAGTACCCGAGGTGCTCTGTACCCAGCCCTGCCAACTCTCTGTCAATGTCAGCGGCGGCGGCGACAAGCTCCTCGGTCCACTGCTCCACCGTCTGCCTGAAGTTGTTTTGCGTAAGGGCGGCGCTGTCCAGCAGTGCCCTCTCAGCCCGGAGGTCCTCCTTCAGCTTCGTCTCCCGGTTCCTGGCGCTGTCAAGTGATGCAGTGAGGGTGGACAGCTTCAATTCCATGTCCGCGACAGAATCCTTGGCGATGGCGAGCTCCTTGCCCTTGTCGGAGAGACGGACCTGCAGCTCCGAGTGGCTGTGGGCGTCTTTCTCCCTCTCCAATGTGAGCGCGGCAACCTTCTCCTCACTCGTCCTCAAGTTGATCTCCAACTGTGCCACCCTCGCCTCCAAGTCTCTCTTGGCGGTCTCTGCAGCTGCAGCGGCGTCCCTCGCTTCCTGCAGAGCCCCGCCAAGGGACTGCTCGCGCGCGGTAAGGTCGTCCTCATGGCTATCGAGGTCGACCTTCCGCTGCCTCAGCTCACCTTCCCGCCGAGACAGATCTTCGGCGGCGAGCCGTTGCTGCTCCTCTGCTTCGGCCTTTTCGAGGATGAACGCCTGGTGCGCCTCGGCAAGCTCCTCCCGCTCCTCCGCCAAGGATCGGAGGGCCGCCTGGTTGGCGGCGTGGAGCTCCTCGGCGCGCTTCTCCAAATCGACGCCTGCCTTGGCAGCCAGAGCCTCTCGGGACTCCAGCTTGGCCTGCCTGGCATGGTACAGGGCCAGAAGCCGGCGTAGAAGTTGCTCCTCCTCGGGCTCGTTGCTGCTGCCGGGCGCTTCGACAAACTTCGGCCCCGCGGAGGCGAGGACTTCCCCATCGAAGACCTCCCCCTCCGCGGGCGCCCTTGACGAAGAAGCCCACGGAAGTTGGATGAAAACCCCGTTTCCGGCCTCCAAGTAGGCGCCAGTTCCGGCCGTGGCAGCGGCAGGGTCGGCGGTCGGCGCAGCGTCAAACGCTCCTGCGGCCTCAGGGCCGTCAGTGCAATTGCCGGTCCCCTCCTCAGCCGCCGCGTTGGCGTCCCTGGTTGCCTCTTTGACGGCGGGCTCCTCGGTGCCGACCGCCTCTTCGGTAGCCGCGGCATCGCCAGCGTTGCCGCGCGCGGGCTCCTCGGTGGTGGCCTCCGTCTCCATAGGCTCTGGAGCGGACGAGTCTGAAGACAAGAAGAAGAAAGAAGAAAAACATTGTCAAGCAAATATCTAAAAAGAGAAGTCCAAGAGAAGAAAACTACAAGGGTTACCTGCGCGGGCCTCTTCTTCAACGAGGTTCCTCGCCGGGGGGTCCTCCCTCGGCGGCGTGGTAGTAGCCCCCGCCGGCGGAGGGCCGCTGGTGCCTTCCCTTGGCGGGGTGCTCACCCTTGGCGGGGTACTCGCCCTTGGCGGGGTACTCGCCCTTGGCGGAGTACCCGCCCTTGGCGGAGTATTCTCCCTCGCCGGGGAGCTCCTCCTTGGCGGAGAGGTTGGGGCGTGCGGCTCCTCGGGAGCGGTTTCTTGGCGCTCCTGAGGCTGCGGCTCCACTTCTGTACAAGTCAACAAACAGGCAAAAATATTAACAACGATAGGAAGCCACACGCGCACCCGACGGGCGAAAGAGTGAACAGACGACTTACGCTGGGGGCTGCGCTGGGGGCTGCTCTGCGGAGCAGCTGGCTGATCCGGCAAACCTGTCGCAGGCGCATCTCCTGCTGCTGCGACGGGCTCGTCCTCGAGGTCAACCACCGGGATCTTGGCCCTCTTCGCCACCCTTTGGGCCAGGGTCCTGGAAGACGGACATCAAACAGAACCAGACAAAGAAGATTCAAGGCAAGAACAGTAAATTGAAGAAAACAAGAGTTGCTTTACTTACTCTTCCTCCTCCTCGTCGGAACTAAGGACGGAGAAGTCGAAATCCGCCTCGGGCGCCCCGGCGCGAGGGGCTGGAGGGGTAGCCTCCCTCGGGCGCTTGGCGGGCGCTGGAGCGGTGGTCTGAGAAGATCCCGCTCCGGTTGTCGCCGAGGCCCGAGGGGCGGAAGGAGCGATGGAGCCCGTGCGGGAAGATCCTTCTCCAGCCGCTGCTGAGGCGCGAGGCGCCCCCTTGGCGGCCTTGCTCGTCGTGGTGGCGCGCATCGAGCGGCGCTGCGGCTGCTAGCCCACCGGCTGCCTCACCGCACCTGCGGCCTTGCGGAGACGCTTCTTTGGTTGAGGCGGAGGACTTGGCAGCGGCGGTGAACTTCCCGAGGATGAAGAAGAGTCAAGGTTCAGAGACCCGCCCGAGTCTTCGGCAAAATCGCTTGATTCATCGCCCTGCTCGGCGGGCTTGCTCGACTCCGTCCCTTGCCCAGTGGCCTCACTCGTCTCGGCAGGCTGCCCGGCAGGCTTCAACAGTTTGAGGATCTCTTCCTCCTCGGCCCGACTCACTGCCTCCGCTGCGTCTGCCTCCTCCATGGTATACCCAAATTCACCCGCGGCCGCAGCTGCGGCTGCCTCCTCCAATCGGGTGGCTATATAGGCCATCTCCCGGTCGGTGGTGTCGTGGGTGAGGCCTTTCTTCTCGTCGGGATCGATTGGCAGCTCCACCAAGTTATCGAAGAATGTTTGCACGGCTTCGTCAGAGGGCGCCAGCCAAGTGGGGTCAATCCCATGGGAGTCGCACCACGGCATCGCCGCGCGGATAGCACTGAGCGACGAATTGTTGCATAGTGGAACTACCCCCCACGGCAAGGTGAACCACTCCGGGTGCTTGGCGTCGTGCTTGAATAGCTCGCAGAGCATCCCTTTGAGCTCCAGGACAGTAAAATTATAGTTGAGGCCTGGGCACAGCCTCATACAGTCTGCCGCATTACCAAATTCCCAAGCAGGCCTCTTCCTCTCCTGCAAGGGGGCGATGCGGCGGCGAAGGAAATCTGCTCCGACAGCCCCTACAGTGAGTTTGGCTTGCCGGAGGCGAAGGATCCTAGTAATGGCTATCTTCAGCTTGTCGTCCTCCGGGGCCAGGTCACTCCAGTCCTTGCCGCGCACTATTGCGGCTCGGCGTGGGGAAGTGAACTGCTGGGGTCCATCCTCCATAACCCAGCACCAGTTGGCCCTCCACTCCTCCCACTTGTCGCGGAGTTCCTCAGTCAAGTATGCCTCTTTCTTATTGAGTCTAAAGATCCAAGAAATCCCGCCGGATAAAGGAGAACCTGACTCTACTCGGGGCGTGAAATAATGGCGGAAGAGAGCTACGTTGGGATACACCCCGACAAAGTTTTCGCACGGCCATGGTCAAGACTGCGTTCGGGGTGAAATCAAGAAGATGAAACCCGTAGGTGTTCATAACATCGCAGAAGAATTCGGAGTATGGAGGGCAGAGTCCTCAATGGAAGAACGGAGCGAAATAGGCATACCCTCCCGGAAACATGTCGCAGGCTTCGGCGGGGAGTACCCTGGTGCGTGGGTGAGCTTTCGTCTCCCTCGACCAGAAGAGGTAGAACTTGTCCTTCAGCTCCCTCGCGCCAAGCCTCGGCGGGAAGACCACCATCTTCTTCCGCATTGCTGCTAGTTTCTGCGCCCGGTCGGTCTTCGCGGCTTTCGCCTTGTCGCCCTTCGGGGCCATGGCGGGGACGGCGAGGGAGGTCGACGGTGCTGCAGAGGCTGGCGGCGGCGGAGGAAGGGCGGAGCGCTGCTCTCTTTCAACCTTCGAGGAGGGAGGAGAGCGGCGGGGGTTTCTGGAGGTTGAAGAAGCAATGAGCGAATGGGGAGGGACTGCCCCTGTTTCCCCTGCTTTTAAGGGGGAGAGGGCGACGTTCCGCATTTCCCCCATTAAAGAAACAGGCCACGATCTCTCCCACGACGCCGCAATCGACGCGTGCCGTTAGGGAGGGGCGCGGCGGATACGGAGTGGGATACGGCGCGCCTTGGGCCACGAGTGCCCGTGCACTGTTTTGGGCCTGGCCCAACAGCGCTCGGCACCGTGTGTGGCCCAGGCCCGGGGGCTCCTGTCGGTGTACTAAAGTAGGGGTACCTTAGTATCCCGACTTGTGCACGGGCAGTAGCAGCGTCCCGTGGCAGGGCTTGCCACGCGCCCGCCAAGGCCCGCTCTGGATCCTTTAGAGCCATTCAAGAACAAAGTATTCAAGTTAAAGAAACAAGACCCCGGCAAGAGGAGCTTGCCGGGAAGGCCGTACCAGGCTCAAGACCACCCCTTCGGCACAAGGCCCTGGCAAGAGGAGCTTGTCAGGAAGGCCAAACATGGCATTTCAGAAGACTTGCCGCAACGCTCCGCGCGTCGCGGCAAGGCCCGGAGAGCGACAAGCTTCCGGGCGCGGCAAGGTAGCGACCGCGGCAAGCTCCCACTACATGCCCGCGCTCAAGCTCATCCGGCCACGCGTCGCCCTGGGGCCCTTCCAGGTGCACGTGGCGGAAGGCTGTGCAGCCTGGGGTACACCGTGGCGAGCCGCGATGACGAGACCACCTTCGTGGCGAACGGAGACGCCCTAACGGACACTTTTTGCACTGTTTGGGGCGACGGTGACGGGCATTCAATGCCCTTGTCCCCCACCGTCAGGGTTAGGTACAAAACATTGTACATACACTATTCCAACTACCACCATTTTTACGTTTTTACCCTCACCTACGTTGCCACTTGTCGGTGACCCCTTCGACCTATAAAAGGAGGCCCATGCACAACGTAGGGGAGGTTCCGACCCTTGATCACTCTCACGCTCGGTGTAGCTAGCAACTAGCTCTGTAGCTCTTCGTGCTCCCGAGCCAAGAACACAATACAACCAAGGCAGGAGTAGGGTTTTACGCATCCGTGCGGCCCGAACTTGGGTAAACTGCTCGCGTGCTCGCCTCGATCTGCTGTTCGTGCGCCCTCCGCTCCCTTGCCGTACCGAAAAGGGGCTCCGGTCCCATAGGTGTTCGTGGGCGACCAGTTTCCCCGACACTCGGCAACTATGCTTGAGATATGATTATACTTGTTGCTCTAGGATGAAGGCTCCACACCTTCCCTTTTCATGCAAATTTAATGATAATGAAACCTTAGCTTCTTATGATAATGGTATATATGATTATTATGATGTGGAACAAATAGAAGAATTCGTTGCTTTTAAGGGTGCTTATGAAATTGAATCTCTGTTTAAAAAGAATGATGCTTTTGATGATGATGTTTATAGGCCTGAAAATCTTGCTATATTGAAATATTGCTAGTTGAATTATGAATATAACTCCAATATTGATGCGTTTATTGAGAAAGTCTCCGCTGTCCAAGAAGAGACTAATATTTTGCAGGAGTCTATGGAAGAAGAAATCAATGACATTGTGAGCTCATTGGATGAAAAAGATGAGGAGGAGAGCGAAGAACAAAAGGAGGAAGAGCGGATTAGCTACCCGTGCCCACCTTCTAATGAGAGTAACTCTTCAACTCATACATTGTTTAATTTCCCTTCGTGTTTACCGAAGGATGATTGCTATGATCCTGTTGATTCTTTTGAAATATCCCTTTTTGATGATGTTTGCTATGCTTGTGGCCAAGATGCCAATATGAATTATGCTTATGGAGATGAACTTGCTATAGTTCCTTATGTTAAACATGAGATAGTTGCTATTGCACCCACACATGATAGTCCTATTATCTTTTTGAATTCTCCAAACTACACTATATTGGAGAAGTTTGCACTTATTAAGGATTATATTGATGGGTTGCCTTTTTCCATTACACATGATGATTTTGATGAGTATAATATGCATGTGCTTGTTGCTCCTACTTGCAAATATGATGAGAGAGGAACTACATCTCCGCCTCTCTATGTTTCCAACATGCTAAAATTGCAAGAAACTGCTTATACTATGCATTAGCCTTTACTTGATGTGCATGAATTGTTCTTGTATGACATGCCTATGCATAGGAAGAGAGTTAGACTTAGTTGTTTCATGACACATATCACTTTGTGCTCACTACTAAATGCCAGATCATTGCTAATTAAAATTGACTTTGATATACCTTGGGATCCGGGTGGATCCATTACTTGAGCACTATATGCCTAGTTTAATGAATTTAAAGAAAGCGCTGCCAAGGAGTCAACCCGGAAGTTTTAGATAGTCATTTATTTCTGTTGTGTGCTTTTATAAAGTTTAAAAACAAAAATAAAATAAAGAGGAGAACCTAAAACTTTTTCAAAAAGAAAAGTGAAAGTAAGAAGGACCAGCACTGTTGAAATGGGGGAGCTCCTTGAACTTTGTTCATGCTCATGGAAACTTTGCAAATCTTGAATTACAGAAACTTTTCATCAAAAATAATTATCCCCTTGTACAATTCCATTGTATTATAAAAATAATGTGCCAAGAGTTTCCTTTAGGATGATTAAACTGCTTGTTGGTTTGTGCGGTGCAAAAACAGAAACTTTGGCTATAGTGCAAGATTTTACATTTTTTGCTGGAACGTCGAAAGGATCTGAAACTTTTTGCAAAGTCTTGCTATACAAAATTTTTATTTTTCCTAATATTTCCAGAATTTTTAGAGTTACAGAAGTATGGTTAATTTTCAGATTACTACTGACTGTCCTGTTTTCATAGATTGCTGTTATAGCTTCATTATTTGCATATGTTTGAATTCTTGTTGAAGCCTCCTTGACTTGGGGCCATAGAATTGTGATAGCATACAGTGGGTAATGTTTGTTAATAATTATACAATAATGTTAGAGCAGTACATGATGGGATTTTATTGATCATATGCACTAACCCCGCCACTAAAAGTTCAGTTAAGTTTTGTGTGGATGAAGTGTTCGAAGATCGAGGAGGTCTCGATGCGAGGAGAAGGAGGAGAGGCAAGAGCTCAATCTTGGGGATGCCCGAGGCACCACAAGTAAATATTCAAGGAGACTCAAGTGTCTAAGCTTGGGGATGCCCCGGAAGGCATCCCATCTTTCTTCAACAAGTATCGGTATGTTTATGGATTCGTTTCGTTCACATGATATGCGTAAACTCTTGGAGCGTCCTGTGCTTTTTCTTTTTCTTTTAATAAATGCACCATGCTGGTATGAGATAGTCCTTGGTTGATTTATAGAATGCTCTTTGCACTTCACTTATATCTTTTGAGTATGGCTTTATAGAATGCTTCATGTGCTTCACTTATATCATTTGAAGTTTGGATTGCCTGTTTCTCCTCACATAGAAAACCGCCATTTGTAGAATGCTCTTTTGCTTCACTTATAATTGTTAGAGCATGGGCGTAACTTTTGTAGAAAGAATTAAAACTCTCTTGCTTCACTTATATCTATTTAGAGAGTTGACAGGAATTGGTCATTCACATGGTAAGTCATAAAATCCTACATAAACTTTTAGATCTCTGAATATGATATGTTTGATTCCTTGCAATAGTTTTGCGATATAGAGATGCTAATATGTGGCAGGTACTAGTGAATGATTGTGGTCTAGTAAAAATATTGGTGTTAAGGTTTGTGATTCCCGAAGCATGCACGTATGGTCTCCTAAATATGTAACCAAATTGGCACGCATTGTATTTTGATTGTTTATCTTTGCGTGAAGGTCGGGGGCGCGCGATGGTTAACTCCTACCAACCTCCCCCCTAGGAGCATGCGTCGTAGTATTTTTGCTTCGAGGGCTAATAGATTTTTCGCAATAAGTATGTGAGTTCTTTATGACTAATGTTGAGTCCATCGATGATACGCACTCTCACCCTTCCACCATTGCTAGCCTCCTTGTACCGCGCAACTTTCGCTGGTACCATACACCCACCATATACCTTCCTCAAAACAGCCATCATACCTACCTATCATGGCATTTCCATAGCCATTCCGAGATATATTGCCATGTAATTCCACCGTTCCGTTTATTATGACACGCACCATCATTGTCATATTGCCTTGAATGATCGTAAGATAGCTAGCATGATGTTTCCATGGCTTGTCTGTTTTTAATGTCATTGCTACACTAGATCATTGCATATCCCGGTACACCGCCGGAGGCATTCATATAGAGTCATATTTTTGTTCTAGTATCGAGTTGTAAGTAAATAGAAGTGTGATGATCATCATTATTAGAGCATTGTCCCTTGAAAAAAAAAAGAAAAAAAAAGGCCAAAAAACGAGAAAGGTCAAATAAAAAAAAGGAAGGCCCAAAAAAAGAAAAAAGAAAGAAAAAAGGGGACAATGCTACTATCTTTTTTCACACTTGTGCTTCATCATAGCACCATGTTCTTCATATAGAGAGTCTCGTATGTTGTCACTTTCATATACTAGTGGGAATTTTTCGTTATAGAACTTGGCTTGTATATTCCAACGATGGGCTTCCTCAAATGCCCTAGGTCTTCATGAGCAAGCAAGTTGATGCACACCCACTAGTTTTCTTCTGAGCTTTCATACACTTATAGCTCTAGTGCATCCGTTACATGGCAATCCCTAGTCACTCACATTGATATCTATTGATGGGCATCTCCATAGCCCATTGATACGCCTAGTCGATGTGAGACTTTCTCCCTACTTTTGTCTACTACCACATTATATTCCACCCATAGTGATATATCCATGGCTCACGCTCATGTATTGCGTGAAGAGTTGAAAAAGTTCGAAAAAGTAAAGTATGAAAACAACTGCTTGGCTGACACCGGGATGGGCATGAGGGGTACCTTGTGTTAAGAAAAGGGAGCATAAAAGACTATATGATTTTGTAGGGATAACGTTCTTTAGCATTGATTTTTTGGAAGACATGATTGTTTGTTGGGATGCCCGAGTATTAAATTCTTTTATGTCAAATGATAGGCTATTGCTTGGAATCACTCGTGTCTAAATATTCATGCCATGATTAGATTACATGATCAAGATTATGCTAGGTAGCATTCCACATCAAAAATTATCTTTTTTATCATTTACCTACTCGAGGACGAGCATGAATTAAGCTTGGGGATGCTGATACGTCTCCGTCGTATCTATAATTTTTGATTGTTCCATGCCAATATTCTACAACTTTCATATACTTTTGGCAACTTTTTATACTATTTTTTGGGACTAACATATTGATCCAGTGCCTAGTGCCAGTTCCTGTTTGTTGCATGTTTTTTGTTTCGCAGAATATCCGTATCAAACGGAGTCCAAACGGAATAAAAACGGACCGAGATTTTTTTGGAATATATGTGAATTTTGGGAAGCGGAACCAACATGAGACGATACCCGAGTGGGCCACGAGGCAGGAGGGCGCGCCCTGGGCCCTCGTGGCCACACCGTAAGGCAGTTGATGCCCTTCTTTCGCCACAAGAAAGCTAATATCCGGATAAAAATTGTGTCAAAAAATCAGCCCAATCGGAGTTACGGATCTCCGGAAATATAAGAAACGGTGAAGGGCCAGAATCTGGGAACGCAGAAATAGAGAGAGACAGAGAGACAGATCCAATCTCGGAGGGGCTCTCGCCCCTCCGCCGCCATGGAGGCCATGGACCGGAGGGGAAACCCTTCTCCCACCTAGGGAGAAGGTCAAGGAAGAAGAAGGAGGAGGGGGCTCTCTCCCCCTCACTTCCGGTGGCACCGGAGTGCCACCGGGGACATCATCGTGTGACGGCGATCTACACCAACACCTCCGTCATCTTCACCAACATCTCCATCACCTTCCCCCATCTATCTACAGCGGTCCACTCTCCCGCAACCCACTGTACCCTCTACTTGAACATGGTGCTTTATGCTTCATATTATTATTCAATGATGTGTTGCCATCCTATGATGTCTGAGTAGATTATCGTTGTCCTATCGGTGATTGGTGAATTGCTATGATTGATTTAAATTACTTGTGGTTGTGTTGCTGTCCTTTGGTGCCCATCATATGAGCGCGCGCGTGGATCACACCATAGGGTTAGTTGTTGATGGCTTCTCGCCCCTCGTTGGTTACCTCAAGTGGAAGGTTTGAGATGCAGTGTAGCGGAAGTTTTCCCTTGGCAAAGATACCAAGGTTCGATTTCCCTGAGACTCCCAGTTTCAACAAGAAGGTGTCAACTGCTAACGGCGCCAGATATTAGCAATCAACGTGGACCTGCACACAGATACAAATAACTTTGCTCCCAACGAGTACAGAGAGGTTGTCAATCCCTCCGGCCTTGTCGTTTACAAAGGATCAAACGCAAGTGATAATAGTGATAGGTTTTGCTGCAAATAGTAAATAAAAGCGAAAAGTAAATAGCGGATGTGATCAGTGATGGTAATATGGACCGGGGTCCCATGATGTTCACTAGTGATGTCTCTCTCCCAAAAGACGATAAAACAGCTATGTGAGGTAAACGAATTACAGCCGGGCAATTGATAGAATTATGTGCGCAAACCAGTGCTAACTATGTTGCAAGAAAGGTAGAGGTTAAAAGCATGGGCGGTACGCCAAGGCAAGTAGACCGAAATCCATCTGCATCTACTACTAATCATCCACCTTGAGATATCTATCCAGAACATCTCGCTAGTATTAAGTTGCGAGTCCCACCCATAGTGTAAACTCAAAGCAACAGACAACTGCATTAAAAGAACTTTGCGTAAAGTAAACAATCCTTGCACCCGCGGGCACAAGCACCGTTGTTTTCGCCCTTGTGGCAACAACACATCCCCTAGACTCATGTTTCTGTCACTCAAGCTAGTCATCGAGGGGCATGAACCCACAATCAAGCATAACGTTCCCTCTTGGAGTCACTACCTACTACTTGGCCAAAGCAATAAATAACAACGGAGAACATGCAAGAATTACTTACGAACATAAATATAAAAGAGGTAGATCAAATATATTACTCAAACACAATCTGAACATAATCTCACAATCCATCGGATCCTAGCAAACTCAACATAGCAACAACATAAGGATTACATATGTGCCTCGATCATGTAGGGCAGCTCACGAGGACTAATTAGTGAAGCACAAGAACGGGAGGAGAACATCACATAGCTATTAGTCATGGACCCATGGTCCAAGGGAGACTACTCACAACTCATCCGGGAGGCGTCCATGGTGGTGGAGAGGCTCCCGGTGATGATCCTCCCCTCCGGCAGGGTGCCGGGAAGAGTTCTCCTGGCGCTCCTGATCTTGGAAGCGCGGCGGCGGCGGAACAGAGATGAGATCGCGAAAAAGGGTTCCCGTCTCGAGGGTTTCGGGACACGATATAAATATATGCCAAAGGGGGGCATCAGCGGAGGCCTGGTGGGCCCAGGCGCCCCCCCGGCACGGCCAGGAGGGGGGCCCGCCACCAGGGCGCCTGGAGCCCTGGTGGCCCCCCTCCGGCTCTACTTCGGGTGCCGGGAAGCTTCTGGAACGCTGATTTTTTATATAATTTTTCCGGGATTTTTCTGGCAGTTCTCGTAATGGGAAAACCTGAAATACAAAAACAGCAGAAAACAGAAACTGGCACTGGGGTGCACTGAGTTAATAGGTTAGTCCAAATATGATCAAAAGTGTATGGAAGTGTATAAATATCATAGCAATATCACCCAAAAGAGGCATGGAGCAAGCAGAAATTATAGATACGTTCGGACGTATCAACATCCCCAAGCTTAATTCCTGCTCGTCCTCGAGTAGGTAAATGATAACAAGAATAATTTCTGTGGTGACATGCTATTAACCATATAAGGATTTTTCATAGTCATATGACAAAAGCTTACTGAGACAATTAATCTGTAGTAATTAAGTTGCCTCATGAGAAAATCACAAAGAACTGAAAGTTTTACAGTATGATATTGAAACATCAAATAGATTTGTAATGAGCATGGTGTGCAAATATGACAAAGTGATATCTCGCTTGCCCCCTTTAATGAAGCAAAACATAAATGCAGGGGCACCTCCAAGGTTTAAGTGATGACTAGATACAATGATTTCAGAATAAACGATATCATAATCATGCAAAAGACAATGCTACTTTGGGACAATGCACATTACACTTAGAATGACAATCATGCTCTCAGTAGTTGGTGCTTTAAAAGAAGGTGGAGACTCTCGAACCGTGGCTTTTGTTGGCAAGGTTGAAAACCCGTAGTCGGAAACAAAGACAAAGCATGTACCAGAGCTCTTGGTTTTAAAAACGGAGGTAATAATTATTTTTTTGATTATGCATGTTCCGTCAACGAATGCTAGCAGATAACTCAATCACTTCTTGAGATGGACAAGTTTCGAGGAACGGCTCCCGAATGAGGACGATCACATCATCTTAATCTCCTTTGTTTATCACTGCCAAAGTTTTCTGATTTCTCATGAACAAAGCGTGAAGGAGGGTTTGTTTGTTATATTAATTTTGAGTCGGGCGCACTCAATGCCAGTTCCTTCTCGTGTTATGGGTTTGCACATTAGACATGCAATCCCGGGGTGAAGCTTGTCCAACTTAAAAAGATCATGAATTAACTACTACTTCCTCATGAACTTAAAACAGAGGCACAAAATAGGAATGCATTTTTTCTTTTTGAATAATTTCGAGATGGTACATGAAAGTCTTCGTTAGGAATGGCAGGTAAATACCATGTAGGAAGGTATGGTGGACTCATACGGCATAACTGGTTTAAAAGAATTTGGATGCACAAGCAGTCAGTCCGCTTAGTACAGGTGGAGGTTAGCAAAAGACTGGGAGCGACCAACTAAGAGAGCAATGACGGTCATAATCATGCAGAACGACAAAGCAACATTGAATCACGCATGGAAGTTATACCGCTACTCAGAAATAAAAGATCATCAAGGCTTGACAGACTTTCTTTACATTCTTAAATATGCGTGAGCATACGCCAAGTCAATCAAAATAAATTCTTGAAGGAAGATATTACTAAACCATACCACATCATAGGCAAACAAATCATGTTGGTACTCCAATAACACATTGGGAAACCCCCAGCTATTTGAGATTAACCATAAGAAAACATGAACTACTAAGCACCATTATGCACGTAGCATTTTTATCATAGACATATCAACCAATGCAACAGAAGCAAACTCTCTTAATAAGATAAGCATGATAAATAACGAGAGTTCAAGCAACCAACTAAACAAAATCTCTTTAAAAAGATAAGCATGGAAACTAAGAGCTAAGCATGATAGTAGCTATTAAAAGACAAAGAACACACACAGCAAAGATAGACATGAAAATTCTATGTTATGTTCTAGGTGTAAGTGGAGCGTGTTTCTCTCCCACATAAAGAAAGCTGAGTTCCGACTCGTTATGAAAAGCTAAAGAAAACTAAAAAGGTAACTAAAAGCAAGACGCTCCAAGCATAGCACATAACGCATGAAGTGATAAAAATATAGTGGAACGAAAGACGAACTGATAATGTTGATGGAGAAGGGGATGCACGGGGGCATCCCCAAGCTTAGACGCTTGAGTCTCCTTGAATATTTCTTGGGGGTGCATGGGGGCATCCCCAAGCTTGAGCGTTTGACACTCCTGAATCTTTTTATCATCTTCCCTCGCACACTTGAAAACTCCCTTCATACATAACACATCATAATCTGATTAGCGAGGTTAGTACCCATAATAAAATAATTGTTCCTTGCTGGAAATAAGGATATTCTTGAAGGTCTACTGTTTCTCAAGATTGCCAAAAGGTTTTTGCAAAGAAAAAGTAAGCTCTAGGTTTGCAAAATGAAGGAAAGGCAAAACAAGACAGAATCTGTGAAAAACATAACAGCATGTAGTAAATGATTTTTTCGGGGCACTTCTGCAACTCTAATCAAAAAACTCAGAACAGATGCACGAAAGACAATTGTATAGAGCACGCTGTCGTAAAAATTCAGACCAAAAAGATGATCTGGTGATTTTATACGAATTTTTCTATCCAAGGACAAAATCTCTTTCCTGGACAGCACGTCACAACTTTTGAACTTTCTTGCAATCAGAGGCTACACTTGGCACAAAGTTGAAAAGCAAAGATACAATGATGATGCTACTGTAGTAACAACATCAAGACACAACAAAAGCAAAATAAAATTTTATTCATGTGGGCTGCCTCCCAATAGTGCTTTCTTTTATGCCTTTAAGCTAGGCATAATGCAAAGAGATCAAGTCTTATCAAGAGTAAAAGAATAGCTAGCCCGTATAACGGACTCAAAAGGTAACTTAATCTTCTTTCGAGGGAAGTGTTCCATCCCTTTCTTGAGAGGAAATTGGAATTTTATATTCCCCTCTTTCATGTCAATGATAGCACCAACGGTGCGTAGAAAAGGACGTCCCAAAATAATTGGACAAGAAGGTTCACATTCAATGTCCATAATAGTAAAATCAACAGGAACATAATTGTCATTGACAACGATAAGAACATCGTCGATCCTCCCCAAAGGTTTCTTTATGGAAGAATCAACGAGACAAATACCAAAAGAACAAGAATCAAAAGGTTTCAATTTAAGCATATCATATATTCTTTTGGGCATAACGGAGGTACTAGCTCCAACATCACATAAAGCATAGCAAGAGAAGTTATTCAACTTAATTTTAATCATAGGATCCCAACCATCTTCTAGCTTTCTAGGTATGGAGGCTTCTACTCTAAGTTTCTCCTCCCTAGCTTTGATAAGAGCATTGGTGATATGCTCTGTGAATGCAAGGTTAAGCGTGCTAGTGCGGGGATCTCTAGACATCTTGTGAAGGAAATCAATAACTTCGGTAAGAGTGCAATTGTCAAAATCAAGGTCACTACTATCAAGTAAGGTGGTAGTGGTGTCCTTTAGGTTCACTTGTTTGGTAGTTTCTATAGTCATAGAATCACCATTAATAGGTCCATTGGGACCAGGAGTGCATTGGGTGCTAAGAGTTTGGATATCCTCAACAACTTGGATAGTAGCAACAGTGTGGTGGGTAGGAAGGTTCTTAATTATATCTTCTTCCTCCCTTTCTCTAGCCCATCTCTCTTTAAGTTTAGCCAACATCCTAATGTTTTCATTAATTTGCACTTGAATAGCATTCATAGGAGTGACCTTCCTCTCCTCAAGAGGAGAAGTTCTAATTTTAAGCAATTCTACCTCATTGGCTAAATTGTCTACCTTCGAAGAGAGATCATCTAGTTTGTTTAGTTTTTCTCCTACACTCTTATTAAAGGCTTTTTGGGTAGTGATGAAATCTTTAAGCATAATCTCTAGTTCAGTAGTGGAGTTCTTGGTGCTAGTATAAGCATTGTTGTTCCCATAAGAATTAGAGGGGAACGGTCTAGGATTGCTACCAAAATTACTCCTATAAGCATTGTTGTTGAAATTGTTTCTAGAGATAAAGTTCACATCTACTTGTTCTTGAGCAATCAAAGAATTTAAAGGAACATCACGAGGATCAACAGAAGATTGCTTCGAAAGTAGAGACATGATCAAGTCAACTTTTTCATTTAGGGAGGAAATCTCCTCGACAGAGTTTACCTTCCTACCTGTTGGAGCGCGTTCGGTGTGCCATTGGGAATAGTTGGTAATCATCTCATCGAGAAGCTTTGTGGCAGCATCAAGTGTAGTTGACGTAAAGGTTCCTCCCGCGGCCGAATCTAACAAGTTCCGCGAGGTAAAGTTCAAGCCTGCATAAAAAGTTTGGATAACCATCCAAGTAGTCAAACCGTGAGTAGGGCAGTTCTTGATAAGAGATTTAATACGTTCCCAAGCTTGGGCAACGTGTTCATTATCCAATTGTTTAAAATTCATTATGTTACTTCTTAGTTGGATAATTTTAGCAGGTGGATAGTATTTTCCAATAAAAGCATCTTTGCACTTGTCCCATGAATCTATGCTATTTCTAGGCAAAGACTGAAACCAAATTTTAGCTCCTCCTCTCAAGGAGAAAGGAAAAAGCTTAAGCTTAACAATATTATCATCTATTTCTTGGTACTTTTGCATATCACAGAGTTCAACAAAATTGTTTAAGTGTAAAGCAGCATCATCTCCAGCACCGGAGAATTGATATTTCATGACTAAGTTCAATAAAGCAGGTTTAATTTCATACGAAGGTGCTGAAGTGGCAGGTGTAGTGATAGGTGTGCAGATAAAGTCATCGTTGTTGTGACTAGTGAAGTCACACAACTTGGTGTTCTCGGTGGAACCCATAGTAGCAAGCAAGCAAGAGAACTATTTTTGTGATTTTCGATAAAAGATACTAAAGCAAAATACTGAAAGGTAAACTAACAAGACTAAAAAGCAAAGGTAAAAGATAGCGTGCAACTCCCCTATCTTGAAGAGTGGAGTCCCCGGCAACGGCGCCAGAAAACTTTGCTTGATGGCTTCTCGCCCCTCGTTGGTTACCCCAAGTGGAAGGTTTGAGATGCAGTGTAGCGGAAGTTTTCCCTTGGCAAAGATACCAAGGATCGATTTCCCTGAGACTCCTAGTTTCAACAAGAAGGTGTCAACTACTAACGGCGCCAGATATTAGCAATCAACGTGGACCTGCACACAGATACAAATAACTTTGCTCCCAACGAGTACAGAGAGGTTGTCAATCCCTCCGGCCTTGTCGTTTACAAAGGATCAAACGCAAGTGATAATAGTGATAGGTTTTGCTGCAAATAGTAAATAAAAGCGGAAAGTAAATAGCGGATGTGATCAGTGATGGTAATATGGACCGGGGTCCCATGATGTTCACTAGTGATGTCTCTCTCCCAAAAGACGATAAAACAGCTATGTGAGGTAAACGAATTACAGCTGGGCAATTGACAGAATTATGTGCGCAAACCAATGCTAACTATGTTGCAAGAAAGGTAGAGGTTCAAAGCATGGGCGGTACGCCAAGGCAAGTAGACCGAAATCCATCTGCATCTACTACTAATCATTCACCTTGAGATATCTATCCAGAACATCTCGCTGGTATTAAGTTGCGAGTCCCACCCATAGTGTAAACTCAAAGCAACAGACAACTGCATTAAAAGAACTTTGCGTAAAGTAAACAATCCTTGCACCCGCGGGCACAAGCACCGTTGTTTTCCCCCTTGTGGCAACAACACATCCCCTAGACTCATGTTTCTGTCACTCAAGCTAGTCATCGATGGGCATGAACCCACAATCAAGCATAATGTTCCCTCTTGGAGTCACTACCTACTACTTGGCCAAAGCAATAAATAACAACGGAGAACATGCAAGAATTACTTACGAACATAAATATAAAAGAGGTAGATCAAATATATTACTCAAACACAATCTGAACATAATCTCACAATCCATCGGATCCCAGCAAACTCAACATAGCAACAGCATAAGGATTACATATGTGCCTCGATCATGTAGGGCAGCTCACGAGGACTAATTTGTGAAGCACAAGAACGGGAGGAGAACATCACATAGCGCCAAAGGGGGGCATCAGCGGAGGCCTGGGGGGCCCAGGCGCCCCCCCCCCCCCCGGCGCGGCCAGGAGGGGGGCCGCGCCACCAGGGCGCCTGGTGGCCCCCTCCAGCTCTACTTCGGGTGCCGGGAAGCTTCTGGAACGCTGATTTTTTATATAATTTTTCCGGGATTTTTCTGGCAGTTCTCGTAATGGGAAAACCTGAAATACAAAAACAGCAGAAAACAGAAACTGGCACTGGGGTGCACTGAGTTAATAGGTTAGTCCAAATATGATCAAAAGTGTATGGAAGTGTATAAATATCATAGCAATATCACCCAAAAGAGGCATGGAGCAAGAAGAAATTATAGATACGTTTTGGACGTATCAGTTGTATGTTGATAGGACTACGTATTGGAGGGCAAGATTGACAGAAGCTTCAACCTAGCGTAGAAATTGATGCATACGGGATTGAAGGGGGACCAATATATCTTAATGCTATGGTTGGGTTTTACCTTAATGAACGTTAGTAGTTGCGGATGCTTGCTAATATTTCCAATCATAAGTGCATAAAATTGCAAGTAAGGGATGACATGCTAGCAGTGGCCTCTCCCACATAAAACTTGCTATCGGTCTAGTAATGTAGTCAGTTGCTTAGGCGCAATTTCGCAACTCCTACCACCACTTTTCCACACTCGCTATATTAACTTTATTGCTTCTTTATCTTAATAGCCCCTATTTTATATTTGCGTGTTCTTTATATTCTTGCAAACCTATCCCACAAAAACTACAAAGTACTTCTAGTTTCATACTTGTTCTAGGTAAAGTAAACATCAAGCGTGCGTAGAGTTGTATCGGTGGTCGATAGAACTTGAGGGAATATTTGTTCTGCCTTTAGCTCCTCGTTGGGTTCGACACTCTTACTTATAGAAAAAGGCTACAACTGATCCCCTACACTTGTGGGTTATCATGCCACGACGGGTCACAAACGTCATGAACAACATGCACGCGCACCTGTCCGCAAACATCCATGTAACCGCGAGGGTCGGCTCTGATACCAACTTGTAACGCCCCGGACACACCCGCCGGTGGTCGTTACTCCCGGCGGGATCTTGACTGGGCTCACATATCAATACTAGTCTTTTCTGCGCACTTTGTCCTCACTCGTGCGCACCCGGTAGCAATTTCCCTGTCGGTCACCCATCCTGAAACTACTCCAAGCTGAGCACGCTTAACTTTAGCGTTCTTTCCGAATGGGCTCCCGGAAAAGAAGGAATTCCTTATTGATATGAGTAGTCTATCATCCCTAATAAGCCAGACTATCACAACATTGTTGAGAGATTTCACTAGCAAAAGTACGGACCCTAGGCTTCATTTTCAAGCATTGCAATATGATTTGTGGTCACTTTGGTTACTTGCTACATTGCTGCTTTTATTGTTACTATTACAAAAGTCAATATCTACTATCCATATTACACTTGGATCACCATCTCTTCGCCGAACTAGTGCACCTATACAATTTACCATTGTATTTGGTGTGTTGGGGATACAAGAGACTCTTTGTTATTTGGTTGCAGGGTTGTTTGAGAGAGACCATCTTCATCCTACTCCTCCCACTGATTGATAAACCTTAGGTCATCGACTTGAGGGAAAATTGCTATTGCTCAACAAAACTCTGCGGTTGGAGGCCCAACACGAGTCTACAAGAATAAAGTTCGTAGTAGACATCACCTTCTTAAAGAAAAGGTTAAAATGTGGCATGACAGAAGGATTCATAAACTTGTGTGGGAGATAAAGTTTTACTTTCAAATTCTTGTTTAAGAATGTTTCCAAGTAAACTAAAATCTAGGTGGGATGACACCTACGTAATTGATTAGGTTTACAACACGATAGCCATTGTGCTGTGAGGAGGGAAAGGCCCTCCATGGATCATGAGCGGGCAACGATTAAAACCATACCTTGCCGATGATAAACAAGAAGTCAGAGTAATTGCGTTCATCATGCTTGAGAAGCCATAGATACCTAGTTACCTACCCTTCATCATAATAAATAAGTTACAACGGTTTAAAGTTGTAAGAATGCCTCGGATAATACTAGGAACCTCTTAACCAAAATATTGATTTTTTTAAATAAATATAGGCTTTTGCAGGTGGTACGACCGCTGATATGAACGTCCTTGCTGGTATCAGTGGTCGTCTTCCGCTCTGCACACCCTGGCAATTTCAAGCACAAGCAGTACACCCTATGGTACGAGCGCCCCCGATCGTACCATAGGCCGTCTAATGTAGGGTGAAACCCTAGGTGATGATATTTTCACTCTTGGAGGGGGAAAAGGATGAACACAAGAGAAAATCACTCAAACAAGATCTCAATCACACATCCATTAGAACATAAAGGTTGAAATCCACAAGAATACAAGAACAATCCAAGGAAACAAGCACAAATTGGTAAAGTATCTTCCCAAATCCGAAAGAGTTGGAGTCTTGATGATCTAGAGAGATCCTTCCCTTGTAGGGGTCTTGATAGACACTAGGGATCTTCTCCTAGGAGGCCTTGATCTCCTAGAGGAGCGATACAAAGAGCAACGCTCTCTCGAATATCATATTATACTTTGTTAACCCTAACATATGTCTTAGACCTGAAATATATAGGTAGAGGGAGGTAGGGGACGACTTGGGAGGCAAGGAGGGGCATCCACGGTCGGAACTCGTGCGGCCCGTGCACATGGGGCGCTACAGCAGCCAGGGACTGTGCGCATGGGGTCTGGAGCCCATGCGCATGGGGTTGCGCGTCCCTGTTACAGAAGCCTCCTGGGCGGCTCGTGCACACGGGGTCTTGGGGGCCCGTGGACACGGGGTCGCCTGGGAGGTGGTGCCTTCATCTTGTTGCTCTCCTTCTTCTTCTCTATGGCCCTGGGACCTTATCCTCCTCCCTTGTTGTGTACCTTAGATGCTTGGTGATGTTCGTTTTCATACCTAATGACACATAGCATGTTTGGTGAGGTAGCATACAAGTTCTATTCATATGCATGTTGAGATCGTATAGGAGTGAGTTCATCTTTGTCTCAATGGCCTTTGCGCGATGCCTTGACATAGGTCCGTTTGTAGCTTGAGGAGCCGTAATAGAGTCCATGGGGATGGTCGAGGGATGCTCCGCATCACCGTCATCCTCTTTGAAATTGGAAGAGACTTTTGCGTCACGAAGTACATGCACGGGTACGATCTCGTCCTCTTGTGCCACTAGTCGCCTTCTGCTCTATAGCCTTGAGCCTGCCCTAAATGAATTGGTACGACCAATAATACGAGCAACTAGGCTCCTACCACTAGCGGTCATCCCTTATGCCACTTCAGAAGAACTTTGTGGAAAAAAGCATGGTGACGATTCGCACGTAACTTCCTGATCAGCATGCACGCGTTACTCCATCCTAAAAGAGCGCTTTTCGCCACACAACCCTCTGTGACTAAGGTTCCCACCTTCCAAATGGTGTGTATCACTCGTCTATCTTATGTTTTTCATGATGACAATCATGCTCATCTTCCAATTTTGTCGATCAAAACAATGACAACATGTATACAACATTTCTCCTGTGACCATGACATGTCGCACCAGTGACGCTCTTTTGGCCCACAAAATTCTCATCAAAGTATGTTTAACAACAAAAAGTTTGCCCTTTTTGCGTCCCCCAAGCGCCGAAAGAACACTATCGATATCCACATGTGACGCCATTCGACAATTGATCTTCTTGCAACCGAAACTTTCTAAAGAAAAACAATAATCGATAAGATATTGTCATCTACATTTTGTACACCTCTCATCAATACGTAAATTAACTATGAACAAAGCCATACATAATCACAAAATCCAGCATTTTCGTGATGTTGTTTTGGTTAATCTTAAGGAGCTTGTTGTTTGTGCTTATGTTAGGGATCTAGCATTTTCTTTATTTTTATCACTTTTTGGGACGGTAACAAGCTTGAAATACCCGATTACTTTTGGCTTTTGGTTGTAATGTTCTTAGTTGCTTATTTCCCTGTAGTGAACTTTGTAAACATTGATGGTTTCGTGGATGCATGAGGTTACCTTTTTTATAGATAAATATATTTTTTAAAGATGGTCGATGTGAAGCCTACTGAAACCATCATATTTTGGTATACACCCGTGTTATACACACTCATAGATTTTCCTTTATATTCACGAATCATCATGTCATACCGCTATCAAGTAAGTGATGAGTTGAAGGCGACCTTGGTTTTTTAATATGCATGTATAACATCACCCTAAGGAGTGGGTTTTTTTGTTTGACCCTTTTGTGGATAGGGTCCTTACCTTCCATATTACCCACGTAATAATATAGATTTCACAACGAAGTTTGTGACAACTTTCAGTTTCCTCCATCCCATGACAAAGTGTATATATATTTTACCTACAAACTTGAAACAGTATACCAATAATGCTACATGAATCAACAAAATCCTCATGGAAGCGTCTCTAACATCCAAAGTTATGCCGCCTTTTGCGTTGATATAGGCGCCCAAAGAACAATTGCCAGATGAGCATGCACGTGTGGCGCCATCCTAAAGAGCGCTTTCGGCATGAAGACCCTCTGTATCATACCTTTTCCGTGATGACAGTCTGCCATAGGTTTTAGGTTCATCAATTAAAGCAATGACAACCTGCATATACTAGTGATGCTATTCCATCCATAAAATCCTCGTCAAAGTATCTCTAACATAAACTAAAAAATATATATCTCTAACATCCAAATTCCGCCCTTTTTTACGTCCTCCAAGAACCGGGAAAACACTAAATGAAACTTCTTCAACGTGTGGTGTCATTTGACAAACAAGGTATTTTGAAACTGAACCTTTCCAACCAAAGGGTAATACTAACTTCCTTTGGGTTTACTAGTCTCTTTCGTATTTTATGCCGAATTTTAACCTTACATTTGATTAGCAAAATATAATTTACATCTCCATAATTATTTTTGCAGGGTCCATAATAATTATATTATTAGGTTAGTCTTTGAAATAAGTTTTCAATGATATTATTTTTATTACATATGAATTATATTTTACTAGTTAAATCTATGATCAGAATTTAACCCGAAATGCGAGGTGACTAATAAACCCGGACAAAGTAGTAATCTAAAATATTTACATCTATTTTGCGCATCCCTCGTCAAGGAGCAAATAGACAACGAACAAAGCCATACAGTCACGAAATTGCAATGCTTATCGTAGAACTCTTTTTTCTGCCAAAAGAAATAACTACTCCTAAAAAAAAATGGCCTTCGACTGTCCGGTTCTCCTCCCATCCCATGTGCGGGAAACGTCCCCACCTCTTTCCTCCCAGCTTTAAATAAGCAGCACCCCCACTCTCCTCCCTTCCCCACCACCGCTTCCCACGCTTCCCACTCCCACCTCCCCCCCTCCCCCAAAACGCCAAAACCCAAACCCCACCCGGCGAGGAAGCGGCGCAATGCTGGAGGCGGCGATCCCTGCGCTGTGGAGCACCGTCCACGGCTGGTTCACCCCATGGGTGCTCTTCCTCGTGCTCAACATCGTCATCGGGACCATCGCCGTCACCTCCAAGGCCTCGTCCCCGGCGGGGGGCGGGGAAGGGGGTGCGGCTGCGGCCGGCGGCGAGAGGAGGACCCTGTCCCGCGTGCCCTCGATGGCGCTGGACCGGCTGCGGTCGTTCAACATGTCCCGCTTCACCGCCCCCGCCCCGGAGGCCCCGGTGGCCGGAGTGCTGGATCTGGGGTCTGACGAGCAGCTGCCGCCGCTCGAGACGGAGCCGGAGGCTCAGGGCGAGCTCGAGCCCGAGCGCACGCCCATGGAGAGGAGCATGTCGGAGGCGGCGGCCGAGGCCGAGCTGCCGCGGCTCCCGGCGCGGCTGCGCAAGTCGGCCAGCGACAAGTCGGCGTTCGCGCACTTCGTGGCCGAGGAGGACACCGAGGTGGTGGAAGCGCGCAGGCCCGCGACGGCGAGGGACGGGCAGCGCCGCCGCCCCCTCGCGGCGGAGCCGGAGGAGCCGGTGTCGGAGGAGGAGATCGAGGAGGCCGGCGGCGAGGTGGACGCGCGCGCGGACGACTTCATCAACAAGTTCCGCCACCAGCTCAAGCTGCAGCGCATCGACTCCTTCATGCGCTACCGGGATACGCTCCGCCGGGGGCAGCCGACGACCGCGGCGGCCGCCGAGCAGTAGAGCCAATCCGGCGAGGCCCCGGGCGGGGGCTAGATGCAAGGATGCAAAGAAATGCGGGGAGGAAGAAGAGGAGACGGTAGTTTCTTCCTTCCTCCCCCCTTCTGTCTCGTTTTTTTTTCTTTCTTTGCCCTGCTTGGATGCTAGTAATATATTCTAGTTTTGGATAAAAAAAACTCTGCAATGTGGAAGTGGAACCATATGGTCCTGTCGATCGCAGCTCCTCCAAGGCGTCCCCGAAAGAAATTAGCAGCTAAATCATCATATTCATCTGTAAATCCCTTGCCCGTTCTTCACATGGTGGCTCGGTTCTGCAACTTGGCCAGATGAACTAACCAATTTCTGCAGGGTTCTGGCTGAGCGTATGTGAGTAGCAGGCACGCACGGACGATTGCAGTTATTAGTTCGCAGCAATGGCAACCATCGCCGGCACCGGAAAATCGCCACCGAATTCCTCCGTGCCAGGAGCACGCGTGCTTAGTAGTCACCGAAGAACACTTGTGCAGGTGGCTGACACTGTTTTTAATGATTTATTATCATTGCATACGACATGTGTTGCTCGTCATCTAATCATGGCGGTGTCATGCAAAAGTTTATCTGAATATGCATTGTACTTGTACTACACAAACACGATCTCTCTGGAAGGTACGGTCAGGTTTAACTCGCTAATCACACATAGAGTATTAGTAGTGTACTAGCTCCTTGGTCAGTCATCGCCCTGCGCCACACGTCTGGTTCAGCTTGAGGGGAGGGGGAGGTGTCCCCTGCAACGACCGGTCTACCCTACGCCGTCGTGTTCGGTCGCTTTCTCCTTATTTAAGCCGCCTCGGCTCGGCGGTACAGTCTGGTCTGGGGGGTTTCACATGGCCTTCAGGTCGGCTTAATCTACCACCACTGTCCATTTGTGACACCTGCTGCTCGGTTACGCTTCTTAATGCGCCTGATGCGGACTGCGGCGGTATCGTAATACGGTTAGGTGGAGGCACAGTCTGGGGGTTTCACATGGCGACGGATCAGGCCGGCTTTAATCTACTGTCCATTGGTGACACGGTTACGCTTAGCTTGAGGCGCTTCTGGCACCGCCCGGTCGGTCGGCGCCTGATGCTGCCTGCGGCGGTATCGTAATACGGTTAGTAGTTGGTGGCGTTAATCTTGAATGTTGATTGGGATATGTGTGGCTGTGATGCTTTGGCGAGTGGCAGCTGGTCGTAGAGTGAACGGGACCGGGACCCTACCCCCACCACCCTCGGTGCGATGTCGACGGCGTCCAGAGATGCGTGCGTGCTGTACTGCTGCTGCTTGGAACTAGAGCAGGAACTGTGCTCGGAAACAGTACATCCCGCTTGTAGCCGAGCGCCTCCGCTCCTATGAATCTCCGAAGTTGAGACTGCACGTTCCGTCACGAAATACATAGTACTCGTACAAACTATCGCACTTACATTGCACTACTCTAGAAATCTAGATAGACGCTAGAGATGAGTCTAGCAAGCCCAGTCCGGTCATTTCTGCTTTAGTTTTCCCGCCTCCTTTAATTACTAGTCACTTCTACAAGCTCTTTCAGTCCGTTCTTTTCTCATGTAGCAACACAATTCGTTAGCCTTTATTTAAACCACATGTCCGTCAGGTCACAAGGGCTATACCACAACTGTGCTCTGGATGGCTGTCTATGCGTGTCTGTTGTTTGTTTCCCTACCTAGTGTAGTTCTCTAGTTTGTGGTGCACATGCGAGCTATAAACATCGGATGCCCTGCGCCTGGGCGCAATAAAACCAGACGGAATGAAGGCTGGTGTCTTTTGATTAGCAGATGCTGCTTTCTGGCAAAAGGTCGTTAGCGGGTGCTGCTGAATGATTGGGCCGCATTGGATCTCTGCTCCTGTTCTCCCCCCTCCTAGGTTTGGAAGATCGTGAGAGGAGAATACCTGGACGCCAATCATCTTATAAACTACTTCCTCCGTCCGAAAATACTTGTCATCAAAATGGATAAAAAGGGATGTATCTAGATGTATTTTAGTTCTAGATACATCTCCTTTTATCCATTTTAATGACAAGTATTTCCGGACGGAGGGAGTAGTAGAGGATAACCTCATTGTTGTGCAAACGAAGCTACGCACGCGACATGCAGCCGACACTCATATCAATCGGCGGAGCATTTTTTTTTTTGAAAGCAACTTGGCTTTATTACTTAACTGAGTTTGGGCATGTCTCCCAAAACACAGACACCCACTTGGGCTGGTACATCATGTTCCCACTGCATACAGTGGTGTGGCTCATACAACCGGCCTATATTGGCCAATTCGTGGGCTACCGAATTTGCACTTCTCCTACAAACCGAAATAGAAAACTCGGAGAACCAGACTTTCAGTTGGTATTTCATGTCCTCAATCACTGCCGCATATGCCGAGGAGTCCACCTTCCCCATATGAAGAGCTTCTGCCAGGAGCTGTGAATCAGTCTCGAACTCCACTCGTGTCATGCCCAGATCTGCAGCAGTATTTATTGCTTGGGACATAGCTAAAGTTTCTGCCGCAAAAGCATCACTTATGTTTTCTCCTCGTCCAGCTCGCGCACACAGCACGTGACCTTCTGTCGATCTTATCACAACTCCCCAACCACCATGTTGCTGTCCAGGGATGAAGGATCCATCCATGTTGGCTTTGTAGATTGTTTCCTTGGGAGGGCGCCATTTTTCCGGTGGAGGTTTGTTCTCAGGTTGATGAAAAATCTGCAAGTACTCAATGACAGAGGCCCTTGCTCGACTAGCCACCACTGCCGCGGTAGTAGGCAACTCCCCTTCTCGAAGTTTATTCCTGTTAGACCACCATAACCACCAAAAGGTTAGCACTAAGAGCCGTTTTTTTTCATCCAGGTCCCAGAGGAAATCAAGCATTGCATGCACGGACGTGATGCGCTCCAGGGCAGCCCTTTCTCTCTCCATGGCCAGTTCCCTCCAAACTTCCTTCGCATTCTTGCACTTGATAAACAGATGTGCCCCATCCTCATCAGCCCTGCCGCAAAACAGACACTTTACATCCTCCACTGGAATGCCTCGGCGGGCCAAGTTAGTTCGCAGGGCCAGAGATTCGTGTTTTAATCTCCAAGTAAACATCTGTATCGTCTTAGGGCAGGGTAACTTCCAAAGCCGCTTCCATGAATCGTCGTTGGCCCTCTCCAGGCACCCTGGGTTGGAACCGCTGGCCCCCAAGTCCCCCTCCCTCTTGGTTTTCTCGAGCTGTTGGAAGAGCTTGTATGCCGCCGTGTAACGGATGGCGCTATCTTCAGAGTCGTCCACAAATCATGTGTTTAGGGTAGTGTGTGTAGCAGGTTTATTGGAAAGTACACAGGTTCATTTTCATATCCTGACCCCTTGTTCTTTTAGTCGGAAAACTTACCCTGATAATGATGCTATTCGGTGTACTATGGTGAACAAATTAATTAAACAAATTTTTTTCCGAAGCAACGGCGTACCAGGTACCACAATGTTCAGCTTTCGTATTAAAGATGTGCATTGTGGATCTATGGCCATGCACGATCATCGCCCCAGATCCAGATTGTCTAGAATCCAATCCAAGATTGGCGCCCGCGTTGTAACTCGTCCGAACGGTCAAAACCACCACCACTCTATATTGTTATTCTAAAGCCCACCAAATGACCATAAGTTGCAGCACAAATTTTCCAAAAAAACTACAATCCCTCTTATAGTATTTTTTACGAGAAAAGCTTCTGATCTATTCACCGAACATCATGTCAGTACAAAGAACACCAGAACTAACAAAAAATTGTACCAATGTTCATAAACCACCTAGCGACGACTAGAAATGCTGGAGCCAAAGAGGCGTTGCCGTCATCGCCTCTCCCTCACTAGAACCGGGGAAAACATTGTTGTAGTAGACAAACAGTCGTCGTGCTAAGGCCCAAAAGGACTAGCGCACCAGAGTAGCAACTGCCGTCGATGAAGAGAAGCATAAATCGGAAGGATCCAACCTGTACACACATGAACACGGACGAATGATGACTGAGGGAGTCCTGTATTCAGGGGTCCTCAGGCGTCCGGGTCGATGAAGTTGGGCCATGTTGATGGGCCACGAAAGTAGAAGCAGAAGACTCTCCCCCCGTATTCGGTCAGGACTCCTATGTACGTAGAAAGACAAGCGTAGTGTCCGGATGTATCTATTACTTCCTCCCCAAGTCACCCTTGTAACCCTAGGCCCTCTCTGGCGTGTATATAAGCCGGGGGGTTTAGTTCGTAGAGGCGAACATCAGAATCATAACTTCCTCATAGGCTAGACTTTAGGGTTTAGTCATTACGATCTCGAGGTAGATCAACTCTTGTAATCATATTCATCCAGATTAATATAGCAGGAAGTAGGGTATTACCTCGATCGAGAGGGCCTGAACCTGGGTAAGCATCGTGGCCCCAGTCTCCTGTTACCATCAATCCTCAAATGCATAGCTTGGGCCCCCAACCCGAGATCTGCCGGTTTTGACACCGACAATGGTGCTTTCATTAAGAGCACCGCTGTGCGCTCGCGATGAGCGATCGATGGCTCGTCTCATCATCAGCGATGAGATCACCCTCGAAAACAACTTGGCCATTGGCTAGGTTCTCCAGCTCGATGGGTTCGCTGTATGCGCCCGCGTGGCCTCAGGGTCGGCCGCACTCCCTGAAGTCATCGAGCACCACCCTTATGTTGACTCCGGCCACTTCGATGACGCGACCTCGGCAGATCTCTCGCCTTTAAACGAGCTGCTGGATTGCATCGCCGCCCTGGGGCTTTCATTGTGAGGAGATCAGATCGGACCTAAATCCGGTCATGCTGAGATCAATCCCATCCCGATCACTCATCTAGTGGCAGCAGTCGAGGACCGAGCCGAAGAGACTCCCCCACTTGAGACGGAGACCGCCGTAGTTCGGATCTCCGACCCCATCAAACCGAACACGCCCCTGTCGGGTGACACTTTGTGTCTTCCGAGCTCTGGGGTTGGCGCCAGACTCATGGAACGTTTAGATCCTGCTGAGTCTGGATCGTCCACATCAGAGGTTGTCAAAACCCCGAATACCACTTTGGACCGGGACTCAAAATTACCAACACCCACCCACCCTGAAAAAAAACTCTCCAAGTAAATCCGGATCCCCGGACATAAATGATCTTGCGAACATAGAACAGCATCCCGAGGAAACAGTCAACCACTTCTGGGCCAGATTCCTGCTTGTCAAGAACAAGATTAAGGACTGCTACGACGACGAGGCGGTCTCCCTATTTTACCGCAATTGTACGGACGAGGGAGTCTTGAACGCCCTCAATCGACGTCGTGTTCCGAGTTTCACAGAACTGTCGCATTTAGTACGAAAGTACTGCGCAATGGAAAACACTTGGAAAGCCCAGAATACACCTCTCGAACGGTCCGTATTCGGACAACACACTGTTAAGGCTAAACAGACATATCCTAGTAGGTCATCCGATAATATGCCTATTGGCAAGAAGAACAAACCTTTTTCAGGGCGCAGGTCCGTACTGGACGAACTGCTCGATAAACCTTGCCAAATAGACGCAGCTTCGGACAATATCCCAAACCACTGCCTTAGGGCATGTTGGGTACTCCGACAGGTAGCAAAGAGAGGTGCAGCAATCCTTGCCACCGTCGTATCAGAGGAGAAAGACGTCGGTGTTTTCACTGTCTTCGAGACATTCTCCTCAAATAACCGCCGCAAGAGAGCGAATCGCGAACTTGCTGATGTCTACCAAATTAGCTCTGCAAGCCCATGGAGCGACACGGCAATTAGTTTTTCTGCCGAAGACGCACCTCGAGTCCGGCCGATCCGAGCAACATCATGTAATGCCCCGGATGTAATACTTTCCCTTTTGGGCTTATAATAAATCTCCGGCTTCATCTATTTCCATTTCGGGTTCTTTGTCTTTCGGGCTTTCGTCGTTTTGTTGTGTGAGTGTGTGGCATTCATTCATATCATGTAGACATGTGCATTGCATTGCATCTGTGTTGTGGGTTGCATCCGGTTCGTGGCGTTTCTTCCCGTTGTCCGTTTCGTGTTCCGGAGCTCCCTCTCGTGTCCGTGACGTCCCGTAGGCCTTCTTTGTTGTTCGGGCGTTTTTCGTTACCGGTGTGCCGCGAGGTTGTGTTGTGTGTTGTTGTTTTGTTGTGTGCAACCTGCCTCTCAAATCTCGTCTCGTTTGGACTCCGTTGACTTTTCCCTCCGTTGCCCGTGTGGGTCCGAAGTGCCCTTACTTCGTGTCCCGGGAATAACCCTGCTGCAGTCTCTTTTCTCCGTCTGGGCCTTTAAAAATCATCCCGCGATCGGATCCGTTGGATCCAGATCGGAGGGCTCCTAGACAACCTCTATCTCCAAACCCTAGTCTGACTGCTATATATAGACCCTCTAGTCTAATTGGACATTCCTTCTTCTTCCTCCCCTCCCCTTTCTTTTTTTTTCCAGTTCTTCCAGATCCAAATCAGATCCCGAGGAGATCTCCTCGATCTCCTCCAGCCGCCGGCCGTGCCCTCGATCTGGCGAGGTCAACGCGACCGCATCGCCAGGCCGGTCGATCCCCCAGGCTGGGCGGTTTCGCCGTTCGGTCCTCGACCGGATTCCCCCCTCGATCGCGCCGTCGGGGCCCAGCTCGCCGCGCGTGGGCCGTACGCCGCCGCCAGCCCAAGGGTTGGGGACCAGATCGCCGGTCTCCCCCCGCTGGGCCTCTCCCTCCCGCCGGCCCGTTCGCCTTCGCCACCGCACCAGGCGCCCGCATCCACCGGGCCGCGCCGCCGCGCCGCTGGGCCTCCCCACTCCCGCATCGCAGCCGCCTCTCCGCGCCGGCTCGGGCTGGGCCTCGCACCAGCTCCGCCGAACCGCGGTGGGCCGCCGGACGCCCTCGTGGGCTCCCTCTCCTTCGCGCGGGCCTCGCCTCCTTCCAGCCTCCGCGGGCCGCCGCGCACTGTTCCCCCGTGGGCCGCGCCGCCGCCGAACACTGTTCATCCCCCGAGGACCAGTACTGTTCACCGGATCTGAGAGGTTGACCTAGATCTCTGTTTTCTCTGTTCTGATATGCCTAGTTTGACCATGCATAACTTTTTACCTGTTGCTCCGTTTTGAGCATGTGATATGTCCAGATGTTCGTGGAGATGCCCTCTACGTTTTACCTGTTGTTGTCATGCATGTTAGAGATCATCTAGGGCCTTGTTTTGCTGTTGCAAGAGTGTATGATGATATAAACTGCTGTTACGTGTTATTTTTGTGCCACCTTTGACATGTGATATCTTTTAGCTCGTTTGTCCAAACGAAGCAAATGACATGTCCACGTGTTCGTCTTGTCACGAACTACGTGTTGCTTGAGATAGGTTGCATGGTAGATGTGTTGTTTCCTTGTTATCATCGTTGCAAGATGCCATGTTCATATGTTGTGTTTTTACTTGTTATGAAATGCCATGTTGTTGAGCTCGTTGTAATCGGTGTGTTCACCACTATGAGGCATGCTTGTGTGTTTCGGGATCACCGTCATATGTATTTTGATGAGGTGCTTACCCTTTGCCATGTTTAGTTCCGAGGTGACTTAAACATGCTCTTTTTGTTGCTATGATGATGTTGCTGTTTTAGGACTTAGTGAAATTTCACTAAGTCTGAAATCTGTAACGTTCCGATGCCATGTTCGTGTGATGTTGTAGGACAAAGCATGATAGTTTTGGGGTGGATTTTGATTGTTCCATGAAGTATATATTGTTGTCTTTCCATCCATGTCCTCACATGTCCATTTGAGGTGCTGTAGCATGCTTATCTTTTGCTCCAAACTTTCAATAAAATTCTGCTGCCAGAATTTTGTTTCAAAGTTCAATATGTCCAAGATCATTGCTATTGATCCGTGACTCCGTTGGGGGTGCACTTTGGACCTAGTTGCTGTACATTATATCTAGTTTATGTTCAAGTCCTTTGCCATGCTTTTTGGGTGCTGTAGATTAATTATTTTGTGCTCCCAAGATGCTATGTTGCTGTAATTTGCAGTTTTCGCTCAAATCTTGTTTCGGGCATAACTTTTAGCCCGTAACTCCGATTTCAGCGATCTTTATATCAAACTTGGGTGTTTTTCTGTGTAGATTAATAATATCAGGTTGTTATCTTGTTTTAAGGTGTTTTGCTTGAGTGATGTTTTACGTGCTCCATGTGCATCTCTAGTGCATCCATCATGCATACATGTTTTTCGAGTGCGCATTGCATCGTGTTGATTGGTGCTTGGTGTGTTTGTCTTGTTTAGAGCACGAAGTTGAGCACGAGTTTTCCAACGAGGTTGAGCACGAGGTTTCCAACGAGTTTGAGCAAGAGGACCCTTCTTTTGATCCGAACTTCTTCTCTTCAGGCAAGATGACCGAACCCCGATAACATTACTATCTTTGTCTATTGCTAGTAGTCTCGATCTTTAGTTTGCCTCGATGCCCATGTTCTTCTTGTCAGCCTCCTACTTGTAACCAAATGCCATGTTTAACCACCCTACCTATGCAAACCGTTGCTTGGCTAAGTACGCTTCGCTCAGCCCTTCTTATAGCGTTGCTAGTTGCAGGTGAAGTGAAGATGCTTGCTCCATGTTGAAGTTTGGTTGGGTTATATCACACTATATAAATGCTTTAATTGAAATCACCTATATATTGGCAAGGGTGGAAGGCTAAGCCTTTCGCTTGGTGTTTTGTTCCACTCATGCCGTTAGGATCCGTATAAGCCGGTTTTATGTTCCTTGATTATGCGTTCCTAACACGGTTGGGGTGTATGGGACCCCCTCGATAAACCGCTAAGTGCTAAGTCTTTTCCAGCAAGTCCCAACATTGGTACTATTCGCCTAACACAACTAAAACCTTTCCGAGGGAGTAATTAACCCGAGGCTTAATTAATTCAACCCCCCTGGGCCAGTGCTCGATTTGAGTGTTGGTCCAAACTAGAGTCGTGTGCGGGGCCCCCCTTGGCAACTTGGGTTTCGGCCACTGTACGCTGTGCTCATCCGGTCGTGGCCTGAGACGAGATACGCGCGGCTACTATCAGGGTGTCGGCACGCCGGGAGGATTTGCTGGATTAGCCTTACCTTAGTTCGGTTTAACGTGAGCACGGGATTCCGAGGATACTCGGGTCTTCCCACTTTGGAGTTGCGACTCCGCGGATCGTGGGCTTTTAATGGGTCAAGTTGGAACACCCCTGCAGGGTTTGAACTTTCGAAAGCCGTGCCCGCGGTTATGTGGCAGATGGGAGCTTGTTAATTCCGGTTGTAGATAACTTGACACAATGATGCTAATACACTACCAGCGTGTGTTCCGTGACTGTCAATTTCCGAATAGGGATTCGGGAGTTGAACACGGAGGGGTTATGTTTGTGAACTTGCAGCTAGGATCACTTAGTGATCACTTCTCGCTTTGCCTTCTCTTCTCGCTCTCTCTCGCGTAAGTTAGTGCTAGTTGCTGCTGCAGACTCTTTGTTGTTCCTTCACCTCTTTCTTTCTTCAGCCTTTCCCTCACCTAAAGGCTTTGATAGTTCTGTTACCCGGGAACGGGATTGCTGAGTCCTCTGTGGCTCACAGTTACTTCACACCAGATGCAGGTCCAGCCGTGAGCTATCCAGGAGATGGCACCGAGCTGGATTGGGAGTACGACGAGGAGCGTAGTCGTTACTACGTGCGCTACCCGGACGATCAGTAGTGGAGACTCTTACTAGGATTCGATCCGCCTGTGGTTGTTTTATTTATCTGAGTTTGGTACTTTGACATTTGGATTTTGCCCTTAGAGGGTTGTAGTGATCTTTTGTATGATGTTTGAGACTTGTACTGTTATTCTGTGACGTGGCGATTGTAAGCCGACTATTTTTAAGTTTACCATCCCTCTTTTACATGAGTTGTGCAAAGATTACCAAACTTGAGATCATTCTAGGATGGACTTATGCCTTTAAGTCGGGCCTCGACCCGTAGGAGGTATAACTCCATCCTGGGCATTACAAGTTGGTATCAGAGCCTTCTCCGACCTAGGAGCCCCCACTGTTTGATCGAACCGTTGACGGTTGAGTCTAGGCACACACTGAAAACTTTTTGAGTCCTATATTATATCGGAGAGTAGGATTCTTTGCTTCTCATCCCCTTTCTCTCTGGTGAGGACTCCTGACGTCTACTCTTGTCTCTCCTATCTTCAAAATTTGCACAAAATTTTTTTTAGGAATCTCGCGAGTATTCTGGGATTGTTTCGATGTTCTTGTGACAAGGATATTGTTCCCGATGCCTCCTGTTACCGAGGAGTTGAGCTTCGGGGTATCATTGTAACAAGCATATCGCGACAGTACTAAATACTTAAGACGGCCGACATCGAAAATCTCCCCTATACGGCCAGTGGCACGATAACCCCGACATCACCCAGTACTGGGGAGGTAGTTCGGGAGTATTGCCATAGCTTGTTATAGTGGATGCTTTTCGAAGGTCCGAGGTACACAGTTTCCGAGAAAGACTGGTTATGTGTTGAAGGATGGATACACCTGGATGTAGGTTAGAGTTGATTGCGCGGTGCTTCCCGTGTATCCCCAACACCTGATTGCATAACTGGAATCTTTCGGAAAGCTATAGGTGGGTTTTATCCAATAGATCGTAGGCATTCTTCCAACGAATGCAGGTTAGTGAGTTCGGGGTTCGACATTGAGTGAAGAGGTTATATGACCGAGGTTACTATCAGGAGTTGCATCTTAAAGGGTCCTTGGCTATGCTGATCCGGGGATTGCAAAACCTTTTCGTAACGCGTTCATATGCTTTCAGCACAAAGATGTTAGAACGAAACTCCTCTCTTGTGTTTGTTCCTTTCCGTACCTTGTTGTTTTATTTATTTATCCTTTTGATCCCTATGTGGCTTCTCGTGAAGACTGATGTTATCATTTAACTAAGAAATTCATTCGTTCCTCTTGTTCGGATGATTTCATTCGTTCTTATTGTTCGAATGATTATTGTGAAGACTTGTTGCAATTCATTCCATTGATTCAGCTTATTCCTTTTGTCAATCAATTGCTGATTCGTGGTCATCTCTTACAGGATGGCTCCGAAGAGGGTTCCGAATGCCAACCCAGAGGGTGAAGAGGTTCCAGAACGTCCTCCTTCACCTCCTCCTCCGCCTGAGGCTTGGAGAGCAATTATGCAGACTACTGCTCAGAACACTCAGTTGATGATGCAGATGATGCAGATGATGCAAGCTAATCAAGCTAATCAGGGCATTCCAATGAACCAAGGCAACTTCTTCCAGCAGCACCATGCTACCCTCAACCAGTTCTTGGCCAACAATCCTAAAGCTTTCAGTTACTGTGTCGACCCTCTTGATGCTGAGGATTGGCTGACCGATATCAAGAAGCATTTTGAGTGCAGTAACGTGAAAGAAGATGACTATGTGAAGTTTGCAGCCTTCCAACTGAAAGATCAAGCAGCCGATTGGTGGCAGCAGTATAAAGACTCAAGGCCGGGTCAAGTGATCTCGTGGGAGAACTTCTGCAGGGATTTCCGCTCGCATCACATTCCGACAAGTGTTATTGAGGGTATGCGTGAGCAATTCCGCAACCTCAAGCAGGGCTCCATGTCAGTCTATCAGTATAATGTCAAGTTCCAAAACCTCGCTCGCTATGCAAAGCAAGACATACCTGATGCAAAGAGCAAAATCTATCAGTTCCGTGGAGGTCTCAAAGATGAACTTCAGCTTGCTCTCACTCTGTTCGAGCCAGATGAATTTGATAAGTTCTATAATATGGCTTTGAAACAAGAAGCAGCTCAGCTTAAGATGGAGGCTTCTAAGAAGAGAATTCGAGATGCTGTTCACTCTACCTCATCGTCTCAGTTGGCTGCGAAACAACAGAAATTCTGGCTTCCTCCTCCTCCAATGATTCGAGCTCCATACAACAACTCCAGCAACTTCAACAACTCCAACAACAAGAACTCTAGTGGTCGTGGTTTCTCCCACCCACCCAACCCAAGCAACCAGTCGAAGAAGCAGATTCAGTCTCAAGGCTCCAAGTCCAGTGGCTCTCAGTTCCGTCCTCTCTCAGAAGTGACTTGCAACAAATGCAATCAGAAGGGTCACTATGCAAACAGATGTCCGAATCCGAAGCGTCTTCCACCTCCTCCACCTATGAGTTCAGCTATTGTCAAGCATGATCCAAAGTCTGCAAGGGTTAATCTGATGAATGCAGCACAAGCGGAGGCTTCTTCTGATGTCATTCTGGGTAATCTCTCAGTGAACTCTTTTCCAGCTAAAGTGTTGTTTGATTCAGGTGCTTCACATTCTTTCATGTCAAGACCTTTTGCATTGTCACATGATATGCCATTGCAAGCTTTGCCGAGTCCGATGTCTGTGCTTTCTCCGGGTTTGCTCATGAACTCCAACAACTTTGTTCCGAATGTTTCTATCCGCATGGGTGATTATCGATTCCTGGCTAATCCGGTGGTTCTTGGTCATTCTGATATTGACCTCATTCTCGGAATGGATTGGCTTTCTCAGCATGATGCTCACATTGATTGCGCTCAAAAGGAAGTCAAATTGACTCATTCTGATGAAGATGTGATTATCTTCGCCTCCAGGGATAATACTATTCGGCTTTTCTCTCTTAATGATAAGGGTGAAATTAATGCTATAGAGCAAATTCCAGTGGTGAATGAATATCAAGACGTCTTTCCAGAAGAACTTCCAGGAATGCCTCCACACCGTCAGGTGGAGTTTGTCATTGAACTCGAGCCGGGCACCGAACCTGTTTGTCGGCGTCCTTACAAGCTCTCTTCAGATGAATTGAAGGAATTGAAGAAACAGTTGGATGAACAGGAGCGTATGGGTCTCATCAGACCGAGTACATCTCCGTGGGGCTGTGGTGTCTTATTTGTCAAGAAGAAAGATGGCACGGAGCGTCTCTGTGTTGATTACCGGCCACTGAACAAGAAGACGATTAAGAACAAGTATCCGCTCCCCAACATCAATGAACTCTTTGAGCAGCTCAAAGGAGCTAAAGTATTCTCTAAGCTTGACCTCCGAATGGGCTACCATCAAATTCGCATTCGCGAGGAAGACATTCCCAAGACGGCGTTCAGAACGAGCTACGGTTCATATGAGTATACCGTCATGTCCTTCGGCCTCGCCAATGCTCCTCCTACCTTTTCAAGGATGATGCATTACATCTTCAACCCCTATACAGGCGAGTTTGTGCTAGTGTATCTGGATGATATTTTGGTGTTTTCCAAGAATGAAGAAGATCACGAAAAGCACTTGCGTCTGGTTCTTGATCGACTCCGAGAGCACAAATTCTATGCCAAGTTCTCAAAGTGCGAGTTTTGGCTCGATAAGGTTCTCTACCTGGGCCACATTATCTCAGCTGACGGTATTGCGGTTAATCCCGAGAAAGTTGAAGCAATTGTCAACTGGGAAGCTCCTCAGAACGTCAAGCAGCTCCGCAGTTTTCTGGGTCTTGCCAGCTATTGCAGAAGGTTTGTGGAGAACTTCTCCAAGATTGCCAAGCCTCTTTCCAACCTCCTCCAGAAGAATGTCAAATACTTTTGGTCTCCCGAGTGTGAAGTGGCTTTCAAAACCCTCAAAGAGAAGCTTGTCTCAGCTCCAGTTCTGATTCCTCCTGATGAATCCAAGCCCTATGAAGTGTTCTGTGACGCTTCTCTTCAAGGCCTTGGTGGTGTGCTCATGCAAGAGAAGAGAATTGTGGCATACACTTCACGTCAGCTAAAGCCAGCTGAGAAGAACTATCCCACACATGATCTCGAGCTAGCAGCTGTGGTACATGCTCTGATTACGTGGAGACATCTGTTGTTGGGCAGAAAGGTCGACATCTTCACTGATCACAAGAGCTTGAAGTACATCTTCACGCAGCCGCATCTGAACCTCCGCCAGACTCGTTGGGTCGAGATGATCCAAGAGTACAACCCCAGCATTGAGTACACTCCAGGCAAGGCGAATGTCATTGCAGATGCTTTGAGCAGAAAGGCATATTGCAACAGCCTTCTTATCAAGCCACACCAGCCTGAGCTTTGTGAAGCTTTCAGGAAGCTCAACCTTCAGGTTGTTCCGCAGGGTTTTCTTGCAAATCTCCAGATTGCTCCTACCTTGGAAGATCAAGTCCGTGAGGCCCAGCTCAGTGATACCATGGTGAAGAAGGTGAAACATGGGATTGCAAAGGGCACTCCAAAATATAAGTGCTTCCGTGTTGATGAGAGAGATACCTTGTTCTTCGAGGACAGACTCGTTGTTCCCAAAGGTGATCTCAGGAAGCTCATAATGGAAGAAGCTCATGACTCTCTCCTTTCCATTCATCCTGGCAGTTCCAAGATGTATCAAGACCTCAAGCAATCTTACTGGTGGACACGCATGAAAAGGGAAATTGCCCAGTTCGTGAACGAATGTGATGTATGCAGAAGAGTGAAAGCAGAACATCAACGTCCAGCCGGTCTTCTCCAACCTCTTCCTATTCCTGAGTGGAAGTTCGACCACATTGAAATGGACTTCGTCACTGGCTTTCCTAAATCCAAGCGAGGCAATGATGCTATCTTTGTGGTGATTGACAAGCTTACCAAAGTTGCTCACTTTCTTCCAGTCAAAGAATCAATCAATGCAGCTCAACTCGCAGAGCTGTACACTTCCAGAATTGTGTCCCTTCATGGCATTCCTCAAGTGATATCCTCAGACCGTGGCAGCTTGTTCACATCAAAGTTCTGGGACTCCTTTCAGTCCGCCATGGGCACGAAGATCAGGTTCAGCACTGCCTTTCACCCTCAGACTAGTGGTCAAGTCGAGCGTGTGAATCAGATCCTTGAAGATATGCTCAGAGCCTGTGTCATCTCCTTCGGCATGAAATGGGAAGACTGTCTTCCATTTGCAGAATTCTCTTACAACAACAGCTTTCAAGCAAGTGCAGGCAAAGCACCGTTTGAAATTCTCTATGGCAGAAAGTGCCGTACCCCTCTCAACTGGTCTGAAACAGGTGAACGCCAACTTCTTGGCAATGATTTGATCTCTGAAGCCGAAGAAATGTGCAAAGTCATACGTGAGAATCTCAAGGCCGCTCAGTCGCGTCAGAAGAGTTACTATGATGGAAAGCATCGTGATCTGGCTTTCAACATCGGTGATCATGTCTATCTCCGAGTTTCTCCGATGAAAGGAACCCAAAGGTTCGGTATCAAAGGAAAGCTTGCTCCTAGATACGTCGGTCCTTTCAAAATTCTTGGCAAAAGAGGCGATCTAGCCTATCAGCTCGAGCTCCCTTCCAACTTTGCAAATGTTCATGATGTCTTCCATGTGTCTCAGCTTCGCAAATGCTTCAAGGCACCTGAGCGGATGATTCCGTTTGAGGAGATTGATCTTCAACAAGACCTTTCCTACCGAGAGCATCCAGTTGCAATTCTCGAAGAAACCGAACGCAAGACTCGCAACAAGACCATCAAGTTTCTGAAAGTCAAGTGGTCACATCACACAGACCGAGAAGCTACCTGGGAACGAGAAGATCATCTTCGTTCCGAGTACCCTTCCTTTTTCCAGTCCTAGATCTCGGGACGAGATCTTTTTGTAGTAGAGGAGAGTTTGTAATGCCCCGGATGTAATACTTTCCCTTTT
>LR738715.1:663775586-663820568 GCA_902687465.1 Secale cereale | reverse complement strand
CCAGTACTGTTCACCGGATCTGAGAGGTTGACCTAGATCTCTGTTTTCTCTGTTCTGATATGCCTAGTTTGACCATGCATAACTTTTTACCTGTTGCTCCGTTTTGAGCATGTGATATGTCCAGATGTTCGTGGAGATGCCCTCTACGTTTTACCTGTTGTTGTCATGCATGTTAGAGATCATCTAGGGCCTTGTTTTGCTGTTGCAAGAGTGTATGATGATATAAACTGCTGTTACGTGTTATTTTTGTGCCACCTTTGACATGTGATATCTTTTAGCTCGTTTGTCCAAACGAAGCAAATGACATGTCCACGTGTTCGTCTTGTCACGAACTACGTGTTGCTTGAGATAGGTTGCATGGTAGATGTGTTGTTTCCTTGTTATCATCGTTGCAAGATGCCATGTTCATATGTTGTGTTTTTACTTGTTATGAAATGCCATGTTGTTGAGCTCGTTGTAATCGGTGTGTTCACCACTATGAGGCATGCTTGTGTGTTTCGGGATCACCGTCATATGTATTTTGATGAGGTGCTTACCCTTTGCCATGTTTAGTTCCGAGGTGACTTAAACATGCTCTTTTTGTTGCTATGATGATGTTGCTGTTTTAGGACTTAGTGAAATTTCACTAAGTCTGAAATCTGTAACGTTCCGATGCCATGTTCGTGTGATGTTGTAGGACAAAGCATGATAGTTTTGGGGTGGATTTTGATTGTTCCATGAAGTATATATTGTTGTCTTTCCATCCATGTCCTCACATGTCCATTTGAGGTGCTGTAGCATGCTTATCTTTTGCTCCAAACTTTCAATAAAATTCTGCTGCCAGAATTTTGTTTCAAAGTTCAATATGTCCAAGATCATTGCTATTGATCCGTGACTCCGTTGGGGGTGCACTTTGGACCTAGTTGCTGTACATTATATCTAGTTTATGTTCAAGTCCTTTGCCATGCTTTTTGGGTGCTGTAGATTAATTATTTTGTGCTCCCAAGATGCTATGTTGCTGTAATTTGCAGTTTTCGCTCAAATCTTGTTTCGGGCATAACTTTTAGCCCGTAACTCCGATTTCAGCGATCTTTATATCAAACTTGGGTGTTTTTCTGTGTAGATTAATAATATCAGGTTGTTATCTTGTTTTAAGGTGTTTTGCTTGAGTGATGTTTTACGTGCTCCATGTGCATCTCTAGTGCATCCATCATGCATACATGTTTTTCGAGTGCGCATTGCATCGTGTTGATTGGTGCTTGGTGTGTTTGTCTTGTTTAGAGCACGAAGTTGAGCACGAGTTTTCCAACGAGGTTGAGCACGAGGTTTCCAACGAGTTTGAGCAAGAGGACCCTTCTTTTGATCCGAACTTCTTCTCTTCAGGCAAGATGACCGAACCCCGATAACATTACTATCTTTGTCTATTGCTAGTAGTCTCGATCTTTAGTTTGCCTCGATGCCCATGTTCTTCTTGTCAGCCTCCTACTTGTAACCAAATGCCATGTTTAACCACCCTACCTATGCAAACCGTTGCTTGGCTAAGTACGCTTCGCTCAGCCCTTCTTATAGCGTTGCTAGTTGCAGGTGAAGTGAAGATGCTTGCTCCATGTTGAAGTTTGGTTGGGTTATATCACACTATATAAATGCTTTAATTGAAATCACCTATATATTGGCAAGGGTGGAAGGCTAAGCCTTTCGCTTGGTGTTTTGTTCCACTCATGCCGTTAGGATCCGTATAAGCCGGTTTTATGTTCCTTGATTATGCGTTCCTAACACGGTTGGGGTGTATGGGACCCCCTCGATAAACCGCTAAGTGCTAAGTCTTTTCCAGCAAGTCCCAACATTGGTACTATTCGCCTAACACAACTAAAACCTTTCCGAGGGAGTAATTAACCCGAGGCTTAATTAATTCAACCCCCCTGGGCCAGTGCTCGATTTGAGTGTTGGTCCAAACTAGAGTCGTGTGCGGGGCCCCCCTTGGCAACTTGGGTTTCGGCCACTGTACGCTGTGCTCATCCGGTCGTGGCCTGAGACGAGATACGCGCGGCTACTATCAGGGTGTCGGCACGCCGGGAGGATTTGCTGGATTAGCCTTACCTTAGTTCGGTTTAACGTGAGCACGGGATTCCGAGGATACTCGGGTCTTCCCACTTTGGAGTTGCGACTCCGCGGATCGTGGGCTTTTAATGGGTCAAGTTGGAACACCCCTGCAGGGTTTGAACTTTCGAAAGCCGTGCCCGCGGTTATGTGGCAGATGGGAGCTTGTTAATTCCGGTTGTAGATAACTTGACACAATGATGCTAATACACTACCAGCGTGTGTTCCGTGACTGTCAATTTCCGAATAGGGATTCGGGAGTTGAACACGGAGGGGTTATGTTTGTGAACTTGCAGCTAGGATCACTTAGTGATCACTTCTCGCTTTGCCTTCTCTTCTCGCTCTCTCTCGCGTAAGTTAGTGCTAGTTGCTGCTGCAGACTCTTTGTTGTTCCTTCACCTCTTTCTTTCTTCAGCCTTTCCCTCACCTAAAGGCTTTGATAGTTCTGTTACCCGGGAACGGGATTGCTGAGTCCTCTGTGGCTCACAGTTACTTCACACCAGATGCAGGTCCAGCCGTGAGCTATCCAGGAGATGGCACCGAGCTGGATTGGGAGTACGACGAGGAGCGTAGTCGTTACTACGTGCGCTACCCGGACGATCAGTAGTGGAGACTCTTACTAGGATTCGATCCGCCTGTGGTTGTTTTATTTATCTGAGTTTGGTACTTTGACATTTGGATTTTGCCCTTAGAGGGTTGTAGTGATCTTTTGTATGATGTTTGAGACTTGTACTGTTATTCTGTGACGTGGCGATTGTAAGCCGACTATTTTTAAGTTTACCATCCCTCTTTTACATGAGTTGTGCAAAGATTACCAAACTTGAGATCATTCTAGGATGGACTTATGCCTTTAAGTCGGGCCTCGACCCGTAGGAGGTATAACTCCATCCTGGGCATTACACATCAGCTCTTGTACTAGACCCAATAGTAGACGGCTTTCACCTCGCTAAAGTACTTATGGACGAAGGAAGCGGATTGAACCTCATATATGAGGAAATGCTTGCAAAAATGCAGGTTGACAAATCCGGCATTGAGCACACTAACACAACCTTCAGAGGAATTATTCCTAGCCGAGAAGCCCGGTGTTTGGGAAGCATTAAGTTCGACGTACTATTCGGCACATCTGATAACTACAGGTCAGAGGAATTGCTCTTCCACATTGTTCCCTTCAATAACGGATACCACACCCTTCTAGGACGGGACATTTTTTCACACTTCCAAGCCATACCCCATTATGGGTACATGAAGCTTAAAATGCCAGGGCCCAATGGAGTAATCACATTAACAAGTGATCCGGATAGAGCACTCCGCGCCGAGAACAAAATGACATCTTTAGCCTTAGAGGCATTATCCGAAGCCCTCGCGGCTGAAGAATAAACTACTTACTATCAACGGTGGACAAGGACGATGTAATCCTCGTCAAAAGATCGAAATCTACCTCCTTCAAGCCAGCAGATGAAATCATAAAATTCCAAGTGCACCCAACGGACCCTAATAAGACAACGTCTATCGGGGCACATTTGGATCCGGCGGTAGACAACGCGTTATGCGACTTCCTTCAGGAAAACTGGGATATATTCGCCTGACACCCTTCAGATATGCCGGGAATCCCACGCAGGCTGGCCGAACACAGCCTCAATACTATCAAAGGGTTCAAACCAGTCAAGTAGTCACTGCGACGGTTTTCCGAACCCAAAAGGCAAGCAATGGGAGAAGAGCTAGCCAAGCTATTGGAAGCCGGATTCATCAGAGAAATTAAACATCCGGATCGGCTAGCCAACCTAGTCATGGTGCCGAAGAAGGATAAATCCTGGCGCCTCTGCGTCAACTTTACAAACCTAAATAAGGCCCGCCCCAAGGATCCGTTTCCTTTGCCCCGCATTGATCAAATTATCAATGCAACGATCGGACACGACTCGGTGTGCTTCCTTGATGCTTACTCCGGATACCATCAAATAAAGATGAAGGAATCCGATCAGGCCGCAACGACATTTATCACCCCGTACGGTCCTTTCTGCTTCAACACTATGCCATTTGGACTCAAAAACGCTGGCGCCACATATCAACGCATGATTCAAACATACTTGGAAAAACAAATTGGCAAGACAGTGGAGGCATATGTTGACGACGTAGTCGTTAAGACCAAACACGTCGAGACTCTGGTGGAAGATCTCCGCCTTACGTTTGATAACCTTTGAGAATATGACATAAGGGTCAATTCGAAAAATGTGTTTTCGGCGTTCCAGCCGGAAAGCTATTAGGGTTCATTGTATCCCATAGAGGAATCGAGGCTAACCCAGCTAAAATCCGGGCCTTGTCAGAACTCAAAACGCCAACCGATCTCAAACAAGTGCAAAAACTAGCAGGCTGCGTAGCGGCCTTGAGCCGCTTCATCTCCAGGTTAGGAGAAAAAGCATTGCCACTTTATAGATTACTTCGACGCACTGACAACTTCGAATGAACGGATGCGGCCACAGCTGGATTGGAAGAAATAAAAACTCTACTAGCGAGCAACCTAATCCTAGTCGCCCCCGGTGTTGGCGAACCAATGTTGCTGTATATATCAGCCACTCACCAGGTAGTGAGTGTCGTGCTCGTCGTCGAACGAGCCGAAGAGGGACATAAGTTCCCCGTTCAAAATTCTGTATACTACGTATCCGAGGTTCTAACACCGTGCAAATCACGGTACCCCCACTATCAGAAAATTGCCTATGCAGTCTTCATGTCATCTCGAAAACTTCGACACTACTTTCAAGAGTGTTCGATCACAGTGGCATCTGAAGTGCCACTTAACCATATTATTAACAATAAAGACGCCACTGGACGCATAGCCAAATGGGCCATCGAGCTCTTACCGTTCGAAATATCTTATAAGCCACACCGGACTATTAAATCCCAGGTCTTGGCTGACTTTGTCGCAGAATGGACCGAAGCCGAACTCCCTAAAGAGTACGACTCATATTCCCACTGGACAATGTACTTTGACGGTTCCAAAATGCTAGCCGGATTGGGGTCGGGCGTAATATTGATATCTCCAACTAGGGATACAGTCCGGTACGTTCTATAAATTATGTACACAAACTCGAACAATGCGGCCGAATATGAGGCCCTATTGCATTGTCTCCGCTTAGCTGTATCCATGGGCATACAATGCCTCGAGCTACGCGGAGACTCAAACCTCCCTATCTCCCAAATAAACGGATATTTTGATGCGAAGGTTAAAAAATGGCAGCTTATTGCAATGCTATATTGAAAATATCGGCTAGATTTGAGGGGTTGGAATTCCATCACGTAGCCCGGGATAATAACCAGGCCGCTGACGTACTCGCTCGTATGGGCGCTAAACGCGACCCCGTCCCGCCTAACACCTTCGTGGAAAGGCTATTTAAGCCATAAGTAACATGGAAGGACGCGGGCGGTGATACGAATTCGGATCCGAACACACCCCCGGCCGAACTTAACCCAGACATCATCGGAGACCCAGACATGGAGATAACTTCTTCGGCTCACGAGATCATGGCTGTCATAGCCTCGTGGACAGAGGCCTTCCTAGCTTACCTTAAAAGGCAGGAGCTCCCCGATGATGAAAATGAGGCCCGCCGCATAGTACGGCGATCTAAAGCCTACAAAGTTCACGAAGGTGAACTATATAAGAAAAGCACTACTGGTGTTCTCCAAAGGTGCATCTCTGAAGAGGAGGGACGACAACTTCTCACTGAAATACACGCTGGAATGGGCGGCCATCATGCCGCAGCCTGGGCGCTTGTGAGCAAAGCTTTTCGAGCTAGCTTTTTCTGGCCAACTGCCCGAGCAGATGCCCAGACCTTAGTCCAACATTGCGTTGGCTGCCAGCTCTTTGCAAATCAAAGTCACATGCCTCCCACCGCTTTGAGAACCATCCCCATTACTTGGCCTTTTGCGGTATGGGGGCTTGATATGGCCGGACCTCTTAAAGGGGAAGCCATAAAAAGAAATATTTGCTGGTGATGGTGGATAAATTCACTAAATGGATAGAAGCCAAGCTAGTAAAAACAGCTGAGGTAGGGCCGGTGATAGATTATATATCTGGTGTGGTACACCGTTATGGTGTCCCGCGCAGTATTATCACATATAATGGCTCCAACTTTACAGCTGATGAGGTAAAAAACGGGTGCGCAAAGTTAGGCATTAAACTTGATTACGCCTCTGTGTACCATCCTCAAACAAACGGTCAAGTCGAAAGAGCCAATGGTCTGATAATGAGTGGCATTAAACCCCGACTAGTGCGCTCCCTACGGGAGTCTGATAAGCACTGGGTCGAAGAGCTTGACTCCGTACTCTGGGGGCTGCAGACCACACCTAATCGGACGACCGGATACACGCGTTTCTTCATGGTGTACGGCGCAGAAGCTGTTCTTCCCTGTGACATCATTCATGACTCACCTAGAGTGCGCATGTACAAGGAGAGAGAAGCCGAGGTAGACCGGCAGGACGACCTAGATGGACTTGAAGAGGAGCGCGATACAACGCATGCCCGTTCTGTGTTTTATCAACAACAGGCCAGGCGATACCAGAGCAGACAAGTGCGGGCCAAGACATACAATGTTGGCGAACTTGTTTTACGCCTCCCGAAGAAGAAGAAGGACAAGCTCAAACCAAAATGGGAGGGCCCCTTCATTATCGACGAAGTACTCACCGGTGGAGCCTATCGCCTACGGAATGCACAAGACAATCGCCTTGAGCCGAACCCGTGAAACACTGCCAGGCTCCGACGATTCTATGGATAGTTCGGTAGCAATTTTTTCCCTCCTTTTAAGTTAGGTCTTGTCCCTTATCTTTTATTTTTCTCCCTTTCCTCTTTTTTTACCTTTTCTCTCATTGGTAAGTATTCGGCTCACCCGAATTGCCACAGGATAAGTACATCTTTGAAAGTATCTACCTCAAATATACTTGGGGGCTTCTTTAACGAAGCCCATTACCAAAAAAGCTTCTTGCTTAAAATGTCGTATGTTTCTACAGTCCTTCCTTGCCATTATATGCACCAATATGACTTAAGTTCTGGCCAAGCTGGGTTGCCTAGCTCCTATGCTTACCCCTATGTTTCCGATTGTTCGGCTAGGGCGTAAAGGGAGCACCTCTTCGATTGTTACAACCGGTTAATCCGGACATGTACCTCAGACTGGATGAAGCCGAAAGCTAGCACTCTTAAGGGAATAATTGGTTGGCGGATACACGGCATAACGCTTTAACACATACATTTTAATTATCACAGGATATGGCATCCTACAATCCTCTTTTACAGGATCAAAAGCCTAGGCTTGCATATGTACGCATGCCGACCCAGGGACAGGAACCTTTAACGGAACTATTCTCTCTGGAAGATGTTTCTTACGTTAAATAGTAATATAACATAACGTCCCGAATGCAGTTTGTATGTTCAAGCAATTATGACCGGATTGCCTAGTTTCCGAACATACCACATGTACAGTATTCGAAAACACTCCATCCTTTGGGTTTATGGAGGTTAAATAGGAAGGTCGGTCATGACAATCTTTTTATAATATTGGCCGGAGATGAGTTTGATGTTAAAAGTACATTGATACATAGAATCAAACGATTACTCTTTCTCTGTTCCCTCTATAAGGTTGTCTAGTCTACAGCCCTGTTGGGAAAACTTGGCAGTTGTCTCCACTTGGTCATACACCAAGTTCACGGGGATTTCTTTTCCATCTGATCCTCGAGGTCCCACGCGGGCCATATGATTCGGATCAAGACGGGTGTAGTGTGTCTTCACCATGGCCCAGGCTTCTTGAGCACCCATGCGGCATGCTGACGCTTTCCACAGTTCGAAGCGGTGTCGAGCCCCTTTGAACAAGTCCACTAAGTCCTCCATGGTTTCTGGAGGGGAATCTCTCGGCCATAAAGCCTTGGCCATGCTCTTCATGGCCTTCCGAGCTCGCTCGTGTACTCTGGAAAGCTCTTGCAACACGTCACCCACAAAACCGGACACTTCCCTTTCGGGCTGCTGCTACCTCTTCAGCTTGCGTTGTATTCCCTCGAAGAGGAAAGGGAGATGTAGCACAGTAGCGTAAGTATTTCCCTCGGTTTTTGAGACCCAAGGCATCAATCCAGTAGGAGACCACGCGCCAGCCCCTCGCACCTGCACAAACAAATAAGAACTTCACAACCAACGCGATAAGGGGTTGTCAATCCCTTTACGGTCACTTACGATAGTGAGATCTGATAGAGATGATAGTTTAAATTTTTGGTTTAATAAAACAACAAATAAACAACGGCAAAAGAAATTAACGGGAAAGTAATATGATAGAGATAGACCCGGGGGCATAGTTTTCTCTAGTGGCTTCTCTCCTGATAGCGATATTCTATGGCGGGTAAATAAATTACTGTCGAGCAATTGATAGAAAAGCGAATAATTATGAGACTATATAGGCATGATCAATGTATATAGGCATCACGTCCGAGACAAGTAGACCGACTCCTGCCTGCATCTACTACTATTACTCCACACATCGACCGCTATCCAGCATGCATCTAGTGTATTGAGTTCATACGAACAGAGTAACGCCTTAAGCAAGATGACATGATGTAGAGGGATAAACTCAAGCAATATGATGAAAACCCCATCTTTTTATCCTCGATGGCAACAATACAATACGTGCCTTGCTGCCCCTACTGTCACTGGGAAAGGACACCGCAAGATTGAACCCAAAGCCAAGCACTTCTCCCATTGCAAGAACTATAGATCTAGTGGGCCAAACCAAACCAATAATTCGAAGAGACTTGCAAGGATATTATGAGCACACATAAAAAGTTCAGAGAAGAACTAAATATCTTTTATAGATAACCTTGATCATAAACTCACAATTCATCGGATCTCGACAAACACACCGCAAAAAGAGATTACATCGAATAGATCTCCTCGAAGACCGAGGAGAACTTTGTATTGAGATCCGGAGAGAGAGAAGAAGCCATCTAGATACTAGCTATGGACCCGAAGGTCTGTGGTAAACTACTCACAACTCATGGTGAGGGCGATGATGATGATGATGAAGGCCTCCGTGATGGACCCCCCTCCCGGAACAGGCTCCAAGATGGGATCTCCACGGGAACAGCAGCTACGGCGGTGGAATTAGGGTTTTCTCTCTGCGCTCGGAGTTTCTGGGGTACGTAGGTATATATAGGAGGAAGAGGGGCACCGGGGGCCGTGGGGCCAGCCCTCGAGGCAGGGGGCGCGCCCTGGGAAGGGGGGCGCGCCCCCACCCTCGAGGGTGGCCCTGCTGTCTCCTGGCTTGGCCCCGAAGTCTATCCTGCGTGATTTCCTCCAAAAATATCTCTCGCGAAGGTTTCATTCCGTTTGGACTCCTTTTGATATTCCTTTTCTGCAAAACCCTGAAATAGGAAAAAAAACAGCAATATGGCCTGGGCCTTTGGGTTAGTAGGTTAGTCCCAAAAATGATATAAAAGTGAATGATAAAGCCCATTAAACATCTAAGACTTCATAAATAATAGCATGGAACAATAAAAAATTATAGATACGTTGGAGACGTATCAAGCATCCCCAAGCTTAATTCCTGCTCGTCCTCGAGTAGGTAAATGATAAAGAAAGAATTTTTGATGTGGAATGCTAACCAATATAGTTTTTCAATGTAATTCTCTTAATTGTGGCATGAATGTTCAGATCTGAAAGATTCAAGATAAAAGTCTATATTGACATAAGAAATAACAATACTTCAAGCAATACTAACAAAGCAATCACGTCTTCTCAAAATACTATGGCTAAAGAAAGTTATCCCTACAAAATCATATAGTGTTGGCTATGCTCCCTCGTTATCACATTAAATATTCATATCATGCACAACCCCGATTTCAGCCAAGCATTTGTTTTCATGCTCTATCTTTTCAAACCTTTCAACTTTCACTGAATACATGAGCGTGAGCCATGGACATAGCACTATGGATGGAATAGAGGTGGTTGTGGAGAAGACAAAAAGAGGGAGATAGTCTCACATCGACTAGGCGTATCAACGGGCTATGGAGATGCCCGTCAATAGATATCAATGTGAGTGAGTAGGGATTGCCATGCAACGGATGCACTAGAGCTAAATATGAATGAAAGCTCAACAAAAGAAACTAGTGGGTGTGCATCCAACTTGTTTGCTCACGATGACCTAGGGCATTTGAGGAAGCCCGTCCTTGGAATATACAAGCCAAGTTCTATAATGAAAATTCCCACTAGTATATGAAAGTGACTAATCATGAGACTCTCTACAATGAAGATCATGGTGCTACTTTGAAGCACAAGTGTGGAAAAATATAGTAGCATTGTTGATGGCTTCTCGCCCCTCGTTGGTTACCCCAAATGGAAGGTTTGAGATGCAGTGTAGCGGTAGTTTTCCCTTGGAAAAGATACCAAGGATCGAATCCCCTGAGACTCCGAGGTTCAACAAGAAGGTGTCAACTGCTAGCGGCGCAACTAGCGATTGACCGGACCTGCACACAAATACAAATAACTTTGTTCCCAACGAGTACAGAGAGGTTGTCAATCCCTCCGGCCTTGTCGTTTACAAAGGATCAAACGCAAGAGATAATAGTGATAGGTATGACTGCAACTAGTAAGTAAGAACTGAAAGTAAATAGCGGATGTGATCAGTGATGGTAATATGGACCGGGGTCCCATGATGTTCACTAGTGATGTCTCTCTCCCAAAAGACGATAAAACAGCTAAGCGAGGTAAACGAATTACAGCTGGGCAATTGACAGGATTATGTGCGCAAACCAATGCTAACTATGCTGCAAAGAAAGGTAGAGGCTCAAAAGCATGGGCGGTACGCCAAGGTAAGTAGACCGAAATCCATTTGCATCTACTACTAATCATCCACCTTGAGATATCTATCCAGAACATCTCGCTGGTATTAAGTTGCGAGTCCCACCCATAGTGTAAACTCAAAGAAACAGACAACTGCATTAAAAAACTTTGCGTAAAGTAAACAATCCTTGCACCCGCGAGTACAAGCACCGTTGTTTTCCCCCTTGTGGCAACAACACATCCCCTAGAATCATGTTTCTGTCACTCAAGCTAGTCATCGAGGGGCATGAACCCACAATCAAGCATAACGTTCCCTCTTGGAGTTACTACCTACTACTTGGCCAAAGCAATAAACAGCAACGGAGAACATGCAAGAATTACTCAAGAACATAATTATAAAAGAGGTAAATCAAATATATTACTCACACACAATCTGAACATAATCTCATAATCCATCGGATCCCAGCAAACTCATCATAGCAACAGCATAAGGATTACATATGTGCCTCGATCATGTAGGGCAGCTCACGAGGTCTAATCGGTGAAGAACAAAGAGGGGAGGAGAACATCACATAGCTACTGGTCATGGACCCATGGTCCAAGGGAGACTACTCACAACTCATCCGGGAGGCATCCATGGTGGAGGAGAGGCTCCCGGTGGTGGTTCTCCCCTCCGGCAGGGTGTCGGGAAGAGTTCTCCTGGTGCTCCCGATCTTGGAAGCGCGGCGGCGGCGGAACAGAGATGAGATCGCGAAAAAGGGTTCCGTCCTCGAGGGTTTCGGGACGCGGTGTAAATATATGCCAAAGGGGGGGCGTCAAAGGAGGCCAAGGGGGCCCAGGCGCCCTGGCGGCGCGGCCAGGAGGGGGGGCGCGCCCTCTGGCCGCCTGGAGCCCTGGTGGCCCCCCTCCGGCCCTACTTTGGCCGCATGGAAGCTTCCGGAACGCTGATTTTTTATATATTTTTCCCGGAATTTTTCTGGCAATTTACGTAATGGGAAAAACCTGAAATACAAAAACATCAGAAAACAGAAACTGGCACTGGGGTGCACTGAGTTAATAGGTTAGTCCAAATATGATCAAAAGTGTATGGAAGTGCATAAATATCATAGCAATATCACACAAAAGAGGCATGGAGCAAGCAGAAATTATAGATACGTTTTGGACGTATCAACATCCCCAAGCTTAATTCCTGCTCGTCCTCGAGTAGGTAAATGATAACAAGCATAATTTCTGTGGTGACATGCTATTAACCATATAAGAACTTTTCACAGTCACATGACAAATGCTTACTGAGACAATGAATCTGTAGTAGTTAAGTTGCCTCATGAGAATATCACAAAGAACTGAAAGTTTTACAATATGATACTGAAACACTCAATAGATTTGCAGTGAGCATGGTGTGCAAACATGACAAAGTGATATCTCGCTTGCCCCCTTTAGTGAAGCAAAACATAAATGCAGGGGCACCTCCAAAGTTTAAGTGACGACTAGATACAATGATTTCAGAATAAAAGATATCATAGTCATGCAAAAGACAATGGTACTTTGGGACAGTGCACATTACACTCAGAATGACAATCATGCTCTCAACAGTTGGTGCTTTGAAGAAAGAAGGTGGAGACTCTCGAACCATGGCTTTTGTCGGCAAGGTTGAAAACCCGTGGTCGGAAACAAAGACAAAACATGTACCAGAGCTCTTGGTTTTAAAAACAGAGGTAATAATTATTTTTTAAGAATATGCATATTTCGTCAACGAATGCTAGCAGATAACTCAATTACTTATCGAGCTGGACAAGTTTCGAGGAACGGCTCCCGCATGAGGACGATCACATCCTCTTAATCTCCTTTGTTTATCACTGCCAAAGTTTTCTGATTTCTCATGAACAAAGCGTGAAGGAGGGTTTGTTTGTTGTATATTTTTTAATGAGCCGGGCGCATTCTTTGCCAGTTCCTTCTCGTATTATGGGTTTGCACATTAGACATGCAATCCCGAGGTGAAGCTTGTCCAACTTAAAAAGATCATGAATTAACTACTACTTCCTCATGAGCTAAAACAGAGGCACAAAAGAAAGATGCTTTTTTGAATAATTTCGAGATGGTACATGAAAGTCTTCGTTAGGAATGGCAGGTAAATACCATGTATAGGAAGGTATGATGGACTCATATGGCATAACTGGTTTAAAGGATTTTGGATGCACAAGCAGTCGGTCCGCTTAGTACAGGCGAAGGTTAGCAAAAGACTGGGAGCGACCAACTGAAAGAGCAATGACGGTCATAATCATGCAGAGCGACAAAGCAACATTGAATCGGGCATGGAAGTTATATCGCTACTCAGAAATTAAAGATCATCAAGGCTTGATAGACTTTCTTTACAGTCTTAAATATGCGTGAGCATATGCCAAGTCAATCAAAATAAATTCTTGGAGGAAGATATCACTAAACCATACCACATCATAGGCAAACAAATCATGTTGGTACTTCAATAACACATTAAGAACCCCCCAGCTATTTGAGACTAACCATAAGAAAACATGAACTACTAAGCACCATTATGCACATAGCATTTTATCATTGACATATCAACCAGTGCAACAGAAGCCAACTCTCTTAACAAGATAAGCATGATAACTAAAGAGAGTTCCAGCAACCAACTAAACAAAAGCTCTTTTAAAAGTAAAGCATGAAAACTAAGAGCTGAACATGATAGTAGCTATTGAAAGACAAAGAACACACACAGCAAAGATAGACATGAAAATTCCATGTTATGTTCTAGGTTGAAGTGGAGCGTGTTTCTCTCCCACACAAAGAAAGCTGAGTTCCAACTCGTTATGAACAGCAAGCAAAGCTAAAGAAAACTAAAAAGGAAACTAAAAGCAAGACGCTCCAAGCATAGCACATAACACATGAAGTGATAAAAATATAGTGGAACGAAAGACGAACTGATAATTGTTGATGGAGAAGGGGATGCACGGGGGCATCCCCAAGCTTAGATGCTTGAGTCTTCTTGAATATTTCTTGGGGGTGCACGGGGGCATCCCCAAGCTTGAGCGTTTGACACTCCTGAATCTTTTTATCATCTTCCCTCGCACACTTGAAAACTCCCTTCATACATAACTCATCATAATCTGATTAGCGAGGTTAGTACCCATAATAAAATATTTTTTCCTTGCTGGAAATAAGGATATTCTTGAAGGTCTACTGTTTCTCAAGATTGCCAAAAGGTTTTTGCAAAGAAAAAGCAAGCTCAAGGTTTGCAAAACGAAGAAAAGGCAAAACAGGACAGAATCTGTGAAAAACAGACCAGCAGGTAGTAAATAATTTTTTCGGGGCACTTCTGCAACTCAAATCAAAAAACTCAGAACAGATGCCGGAAAGCCAATTGTATAGAGCACTCTGTCGAAAAAATTCAGAGTAAAAAGATGATCTGGTGATTTTATACGAATTTTTCTGTCCAAGGACAGAATCTGTTTCCTGGACAACACGTCACAACTTTTGAACTTTCTTGCAATCAGAGGCTACACTTGGCACAAAGCTGAAAAGTAAAGATACAATGATGATGCTACTGTAGTAACAACATCAAGACACAACAAAAGCAAAATAAAATTTTATTCATTGTGGGCTGCCTCCCAAAAGCGCTTTCTTTTATGCCTTTAAGCTAGGCATAATGCAAAGAGATCAAGTCTTATCAAGAGTAAAAGAATAGCTAGCCCGTATAACGGACTCAAAAGGTAGCTTAATCTTCTTTCTAGGGAAGTGTTCCATCCCTTTCTTGAGAGGAAATTGGAATCTTATATTCCCCTCTTTCATGTCAATGATGGCACCAACGGTGCGAAGAAAAGGACGTCCCAAAATAATTGGACAAGAAGGTTCACATTCAATATCCATAATAGTAAAATCAACGGGAACATAATTGTCATTGACAATGATAAGAACATCGTCGATCCTCCCCAAGGGTTTCTTTATGGAAGAATCAACAAGAGGAACACCAAAAGAACAAGAATCAAAAGGTTTCAATTTAAGCATATCATATATTCTTTTGGGCATAACGGAGGTACTAGCTCCAACATCACATAATGCATAGCAAGAGAAGTTATTCAACTTAATTTTAATCATAGGATCCCAACCATCTTCTAGCTTTCTAGGTATGGAGGCTTCTACCCTAAGTTTCTCCTCCCTAGCTTTGATGAGAGCATTAGTGATATGCTCTGTGAAGGCAAGGTTAAGTGTGCTAGTGTGGGGATCTCTAGCCATTCTTTGTAAAAAGGTGACAACTTCTGAGAGACTACAATTATCAAAATCAATTTTATCATTATTGAGCAGAATTGTAGTGTCATCTTCTTTGTTTGAATTGCTCTCTATTATAAGAGTTTGAACGTCTTCCCAAGTTTGGGGAAGTATAGGAGCAACTTTAAACTGAGGCTCATACTTTTTTCCTGGAAGACCATGCCATGGGCATAACTCTCCATTAAGACTAACATAATCACAAGGTTTATTACTTTTGTAGATCCCGACAGTGGTGATTGGCGTGATGGAAGAAGGGGTGTACTCCTCCCATTTAGTGTTTTTGGTGGAACCCATAGCAGCAAGCAAGCAAGATAACTATTTTTGTGATTTTTGATAAAAGACACTAAAGCAAAAACTGAAAGGTAAACTAACAAGACTAAAAAGCAAAGGTAAAAGATAGCGTGCAACTCCCCTATCTTGAAGAGTGGAGTCCCCGGCAATGGCGCCAGAAAACTTTGCTTGATGGCTTCTCGCCCCTCGTTGGTTACCCCAAGTGGAAGGTTTGAGATGCAGTGTAGCGGTAGTTTTCCCTTGGCAAAGATACCAAGGATCGAATCCCCTGAGACTCCGAGGTTCAACAAGAAGGTGTCAACTGCTAGCGGCGCAACTAGCGATTGACCGGACCTGCACACAAATACAAATAACTTTGCTTCCAACGAGTACAGAGAGGTTGTCAATCCCTCCGGCCTTGTCGTTTACAAAGGATCAAACACAAGAGATAATAGTGATAGGTATGACTGCAACTAGTAAGTAAGAACTGAAAGTAAATAGCGGATGTGATCAGTGATGGTAATATGGACCGGGGTCCCATGATGTTCACTAGTGATGTCTCTCTCCCAAAAGACGATAAAACAGCTAAGCGAGGTAAACGAATTACAGCTGGGCAATTGACAGGATTATGTGCGCAAACCAATGCTAACTATGCTGCAAAGAAAGGTAGAGGCTCAAAAGCATGGGCGGTACGCCAAGGTAAGTAGACCGAAATCCATTTTCATCTACTACTAATCATCCACCTTGAGATATCTATCCAGAACATCTCGCTGGTATTAAGTTGCGAGTCCCACCCATAGTGTAAACTCAAAGCAACATACAATTGCATTAAAAGAACTTTGCGTAAAGTAAACAATCCTTGCACCCGCGAGTACAAGCACCATTGTTTTCCCCCTTGTGGCAACAACACATCCCCTAGACTCATGTTTCTGTCACTCAAGCTAGTCATCGAGGGGCATGAACCCACAATCAAGCATAACGTTCCCTCTTGGAGTTACTACCTACTACTTGGCCAAAGCAATAAACAGCAACGGAGAACATGCAAGAATTACTCAAGAACATAAATATAAAAGAGGTAAATCAAATATATTACTCACACACAATCTGAACATAATCTCATAATCCATCGGATCCCAGCAAACTCATCATAGCAACAGCATAAGGATTACATATGTGCCTCGATCATGTAGGGCAGCTCACGAGGTCTAATCGGTGAAGAACAAAGAGGGGGGGAGAACATCACATAGCTACTGGTCATGGACCCATGGTCCAAGGGAGACTACTCACAACTCATCCGGGAGGCGTCCATGGTGGAGGAGAGGCTCCCGGTGGTGGTTCTCCCCTCCGGCAGGGTGCCGAGAAGAGTTCTCCTGGTGCTCCCGATCTTGGAAGCGCGGCGGCGGCGGAACAGAGATGAGATCGCGAAAAAGGGTTCCGTCCTCGAGGGTTTCGGGACGCGGTGTAAATATATGCCAAAGGGGGGCGTCAGAGGAGGCCAGGGGGGCCCAGGCGCCCTGGCGGCGCGGCCAGGAGGGGGGGCGCGCCCTCTGGCCGCCTGGAGCCCTGGTGGCCCCCCTCCGGCCCTACTTTGGCCGCATGGAAGCTTCCGGAACGCTGATTTTTTATATATTTTTCCCGGAATTTTTTTGGCAATTTACGTAATGGGAAAAACCTGAAATACAAAAACAGCAGAAAACAGAAACTGGCACTGGGGTGCACTGAGTTAATAGGTTAGTCCAAATATGATCAAAAGTGTATGTAAGTGCATAAATATCATAGCAATATCACACAAAAGAGGCATGGAGCAAGCATAAATTATAGATACATTTTGGACGTATCAATTGTCCCTTCTCTCTTTTCTCTCATTATTTTGGAGGGGCTTTCTCATTTTTTTATTAGCCCCTCTCTATATTTTTTTGGGCCATCTCTTTTTTTATTGGCCCTTCCTCACACGGGACAATGCTCTAGTAATGATGATCATCACACTTTTTATTACAACTCGATACTACAACCAGTATGACTCTACATGAATGCCTACGGCGGTGTACCGGCATAAGCAATGAATCATGTGTGACATGTATGAAAAATTATGCATGGTGGCTTTGCCACAACTACTATGTCAACTACATGGTCATGCATGGCACTATGACAATATGATGCGTGTCATATGAACAGAACGGTGGAAAATTGCATGGCAATATATCTCGGAATGGCTATGGAAATGCCATGATAGATAGGTATGGTGGCTGTTTTGAGGAACAAAATGGTGGCTGTTTTGAGGAAGTATATATAGTGGGTTTATGGCACCGGCGAAAGTTGCGCGGTACAAGAGAGGCTAGCAATGGTGGAAGGGTGAGAGTGTGTATAATCCATGGACTCAACATTAGTCATAAGAACTCATATACTTGTTGCAAAAATCTACGAGTCATCAAAACAAAGCAATCAACGCGTGCCCCTAAGGGGGAGGTTGGTAGGAGTTAACCATCGTGCGCCCCCAACCTCCACACAAAGGTTGACACTCTACCAATACCTCATGCTTTAACTTAGTGACACAGCGGTTCACCATACGTGCATGCTACGGGAATCACCAACCTTAACACAAATATTTCTCAACTTCATAATTACTCCACTAGCATGACTCTAATATCACTATCCTCACGCCTCAAAACTTTTATCAGGCATCCAACATCTCTTTCTACTCAATGCACTTGGTGTGATTTTTTTACTACATTGACATAGGATGTTTATCATGTGAAAACTAGTTTCTTTAGCCTAAACACTTTACCATGCTGTTCTAATAGACTCTCAAATAGATCTAAGTAAAGCATGAGAGTTCATCAATTTCTACAAAATATTACCACCTCCGTGCTCTAAAGGATATAAGTGAAGCACTAGAGCAAAAACTATTCAACTCAAAAGATATAAGTGAAGCATATAGAGTGTTCTAACAATTTCTAAGGCATATTTAACTCTCAGAAATAGGTGTGTCTAGCAAGGATGATTGTGGCAAACTAACAAGAAAAGACTCAAATTATACAAGACGCTCCAAGCAAAACACATAACATGTTGCGAATAAAAATATAGCTCCAAGTATAGTTACCAATGGATGAAGACGAAAGTGGGGATGCCTTCCCGGGGCATCCCTAAGCTTAGGCTTTTGATTATCTTGAATTTACTTGGGGTGCCATGGGCATCCCCAAGCTTATGCCTTTGCTACTCCTTGTTCCATAGTCCATCAAAGCAATACTCAAAACTTGAAAACTTCACAACACAAAACTTAGACAAAAATTCTCGTGAGCTCCGTTAGTAAGAGAAAGCAAACCACCACTCAAAGGTACAGCAAGGAATTCATTCATTGTTTATATTGGTGTTAAACCTACTGTACTACAAGTTCTCTATGGTTCATATCCTCCAATATTACTCATAGATGCATCGGAATAAGCAAACAACACACGAAAAACAGAATCTGTCAAAAACAGAACAATCTGTAGTAATCTGCTGGGTTCGCCTACTTATGGAACTCCAAAAAATTCAAACTAAATTGGTAAATTTGCTAAATTTGTCTACCAATCATCAGAAAAAAGAATCAACTAAAAATCACGCTCCAGTAAAATTTTAAGAGTACTTTAGCCAGCGCTAATGATTCTGTTTTTCACAGCAAGATCAAATAAACTTCACACAAGTCTTACCAAAGGTTCTACTTGGCACAAACACTAAACAAAACATGAAAACACATATAATCAGAGGCTAGATGCAAAATTTATTCCCTAACAGCAACAAAAGCAAAAAACATAAAATAGGGTTGCCTCCCAACAAGCTCTTTCTTTATAGCCATTAAGATAGAGAATTCAATGGTGCTCACATGAAAGACAATGATTGAAGCACAAATGGAGCATCATAATACATGTGACAAATACATCTAAGTCTAACATACTTCCTATGCATAGGCATCTTATAGGAAAACAAATTACCAAGACAAACAAGATCTAGCATATGCAAGGAAGGAGAAAGAAACAATAGCAATCTCAACATAACGAGAGGTGCAGACTAAGGCATAGCCTAGTGGTGGGAAGGGGCTGATGCCTTCCCACCCACCCAGGTTCAAGGCATGGTACTTGCAATTTGGGTTTGTTGCACCAATTATACTGTAGGGGGTTCCCTTACAGTCTTTCTGTCAAAAAAACCATAATGAGAGGTAATTTAGTAACATGAAAATTTCTACAACCATATTTTCCTCTCTCATAATAATTGCATGTAGGATCATGATCAAATTCAACAAAATAGCTATCACATAACATATTCTCAACACAATCCACATGCATGCAAAGTTGACACTCTTCCAAAATAGTGGGATTAACATTAACTAAAGTCATGACCTCTCCAAACCCACTTTTATCAAAAGTTTCATAAGATTGAACATTCTCCAAGTATGTGGGATCTAAAGTTGACACTCTTCCAAACCCACTTTCAATAATAATGCAAACATTATTATCAATCTTATATTCATCATGGGGATTAAATAAATTTTCAAAATCACAAGAAGAATCACCCCAATCATGATCATTGTAACAAGTAGTAGACATAGCAAAACTAGCATCCCCAAGCTTAGGGTTTTGCATATTATTAGCACAATTGACATCAATAGAATTTATAGTAACATCATTGCAATCATGCTTTTTATTTAGGAGCTAACATGAATCACTTTTTCTTTTAAAAATTCCTCACAATTTTCAGATTCATAAATTTCAAGCAAAACCCCATAAAGATAATCTAGTGCATGCAACTCACTAGCAATTGGTTCAACATAATTGGATCTCTTAAAGAGATTAGCAAGTGGATGAGGATTCATACTTTAGCAAGCGAAGATGCAAGCTAATTGAGGGCACATAGAAACACAAGCAAACAAGAAGCAAGCGAACGATAAACACACGGCGGAAGAAGGGCAAATAAAATGGCAAAGGTGAAGTGGGGGAGAGGAAAACGAGAGGCAAATAAATGTAATGCGAAGGATAAGGGTTTGTGATAGGTACTTAGTATATGACTTTTGCGTAAGCCTCCCCGGCAACGGCGCCAGAAATTCTTCTTGCTACCTCTTGAGCTTGCGTTGTATTCCCTCGAAGAGGAAAGGGAGATGCAACACAGTAGCGTAAGTATTTCCCCCAGTTTTTGAGAACCAAGGTATCAATCCAGTAGGAGACCACGCGCCAGTCCCTCGCACCTGCCCAAACAAATAAGAACTTCGCAGCCAACGTGATAAGGGGTTGTCAATCCCTTTACGGTCACTTACGATAGTGAGATCTGATAGAGATGATAGTTTAAATTTTTGGTATTTTTGGTTTAATAAAACAACAAATAAACAACGGCAAAAGAAATTAACGAGAAAGTAATATGATAGAGATAGACCCGGGGGCCATAGTTTTCTCTAGTGGCTTCTCTCCTGATAGCGATATTCTATGGCGGGTAAACAAATTACTGTCGAGCAATTGATAGAAAAGCGAATAATTATGAGACTATCTAGGCATGATCATTGTATATAGGAATCACGTCTGAGACAAGTAGACCGACTCCTGCCTGCATCTACTACTATTACTCCACACATCGACCGCTATCCAGCATGCATCTAGTGTATTGAGTTCATACGAATAGAGTAACGCCTTAAGCAAGATGACATGATGTAGAGGGATAAACTCAAGCAATATGATGAAAACCCCATCTTTTTATCCTCGATGGCAACAATACAGTACGTGCCTTGCTGCCCCTACTGTCACTGGGAAAGGACACCACAAGATTGAACCCAAAGCCAAGCACTTCTCCCATTGCAAGAACTATAGATCTAGTGGGCCAAACCAAACCAATAATTCGAAGAGACTTGCAAGGATATTATGAGCACACATAAAAAGTTCAGAGAAGAACCAAATATCTTTCATAGATAACCTTGATCATAAACTCACAATTCATCGGATCTCGACAAACACACCGCAAAAAGAGATTACGTCGAATAGATCTCCTCGAAGACCAAGGAGAACTTTGTATTGAGATCCGGAGAGAGAGAAGAAGCCATCTAGATACTAGCTATGGACCCGAAGGTCTGTGGTAAACTACTCACAACTCATGGTGAGGGCGATGATGATGATGATGAAGGCCTCCGTGATGGATCCCCCTCCCGGAACAGGCTCCAAGATGGGATCTCCATGGGAACAGCAGATCCGGCGGTGGAATTAGGGTTTTCTCTCTGCGCTCGGAGTTTCTGGGGTACATAGGTATATATAGGAGGAAGAGGGGCATCGGGGGCCGTGGGGCCAACCCTCGAGGCAGGCGGGCGCGCCCCCCACCCTCGAGGGTGGCCCTGCTGTCTCCTGTCTTGGCCCCGAAGTCTATCCTGCGTGATTTCCTCCAAAAATATCTCTCGCGAAGGTTTCATTCCGTTTGGACTCCATTTGTATTCCTTTTCTGCAAAACCCTGAAATAGGCAAAACACAGCAATCTGGACTGGGCCTTTGGGTTAGTAGGTTAGTCCCAAAAATGATAGAAAATTGAATGATAAAGCCCATTAAACATCTAAGACTTTTAAAATAATAGCATGGAACAATAAAAAATTATAGATACGTTGGAGACGTATCAGCTGCCCAGTTGGCAAACCTGCAGGAATAGTTTTATAAAAAAACTTTCAAAATAAGAGACTATAAGGAGATCTCGGTATAAGGGACATACTGAATATGCCGCCTTTTAGCCTCCGGTTCTCTTTCATTGCACTTGAGAGTTGGGATCTTACGTCCTGTAGCTCCTGTTCCAACATGACATTTTTATCATGTGCTTGGTTTCTTTTATCCATGGCTTGCGTCAGTACACGCTTGCCAGCAGTTGTTTCCCCTTCGGCATATTTTTTGTCCGCCAGAGCAGCCCTTAGCTCCTTCTCCAATTGGTCGGTCGGCCCTGTTGATTGTATGTCAATCTGTATGTACTTAACGACTAGTGATCAACACAAATATCATATTGTCCAGACACCATTGTTCTTACCACCAGCATCCTTTCTAAATTTCTTCGAATTTTACAATTCGGTGGTGACTTTCGTTAGCTGGGTCCGGCACTCTTCCAGCTCCTTGGATAAGATGTTATTCTTTTCTTGAAGCACCTGCAAAAACACAACGATCCTCAAATCAGTTGTACCAACTACTTTAAGTCTCGGGGGCTACTGGCATGGGAACATCAAAATGTACACTTACCCGCATATCATTCGAAAGCCGGTGAGTGGCTCCAGCGAGTCTGTCTTGAGCGGCTCGGATATAAGCATCTGCAGAGCTGAGGGCGTTAAACGCCTCCTCAGAAAAGGCTGGGTCACGCATGGCTGCTTTCCGCCGCCGGTGAACCATCACAACCTCCACTTCGGAATTTGTAACCGACATTTCATCTGAATCCTCTTGAAGGGGACAATCCGGCACTGAATCCACATTCACCCTTGACGGGCCAGATGCCGGATTGCCTGGAGCTTGATCTGTGGGATTTCTGAAAACAGTGCGGTGTGTGTTCCCCCTAAAAGGAAAAACAAAGGCGGAAAGTTGTAATACCGACTTCAGCACCTAGCATGTGTTAAAGCAAACATACCTCTTTGAGGGTTCGGTGGTGTTCACGGTCCTCTTTCGCTTCAAGGCCTCACCCGATGCAGGCGTCGCCCTCTGGGATGACGGTCTTTGCACAGTTCGGCGTGGGGAGCGCCACCCCTTTTGAGCATGGAAAAGTGCGATGGGTAAGGCATACTAGGAATCTTCTTTTTGAGGAGATGTATCCTGGGTACTTACGTGAGAAGAAGGAATAATGCCGGTAATCGGCTACAATAGCCACCACGGCGCCATCACGACATGCTTGATAGAAGACTCCATCTTCTAGCTCTATGCCTATGTCTGGATCTTCATCATATCCAGGGCCGCGTTCCGAAATTGGTCCTCAGGCTGTGGGGTGGGACCGTTAATCCCCTCGATCACCTTCCTCCACTCCTGTCAGGAAAAACTGAATTTGGTTCCGTCAGTACATCCTAACGATAAAAAAACAGGCGGATATAGCGGTCAAGAGAAAGACTTACCCAGTCAGGAGGATTGTACATAGAAAAACACTCCTGGCACTTCAAGCGAAGAAAGTCTTGCTTCTCTCCCTTGTAAAGACCTTCTAGGATGGCGGCTAGAGCGGCAGGGTCGTCCGAACCCAGGCATAAGCAGCGTGAGGCATCATTCTGACCATTGTAATGCCACATAGGAAATCCTCTAGCTTGGAGCGGCTGTACGCATCGCTTTAGTGAGATCGCCATCACTTTAATTATAGACAGCCCCGAACTGGCGAGCAATCTGATCTTGCTGGCCAGTCTGCTAACCTCCGCTCTCTCTTCTTCTGAGGGAATGCGGGGACACCAGTTGAAAAGCTTCTTTGGAGGATCATTGGAATATTTAGGGAGGCCTTGCCGAACTGGATCCAGCAGGGCAACGTTCTCAATGTAAAACCACTCCGAAGGCCACTCTTCGGATGCCTTCTTTGGAGTACCGGGCTGATAGCCTGTCCCTGCTACGCGCCATACTTCAGCGCCGCCAACTTCAAATATGGATCCCTTTTCCGAACGAGGGACAAGACAGAAGAACTTCCGCCACAGCTCAAAGTGAGGCTCGCAGCCCAAGAATAGCTCGCATAAAGCGACAAATCCCGCAATATGCAGGATAGACCCCGGGGTGAGATCATGCAATTGAAAACCATAGAACTCTAGGAGCCCCCTAAGGAAGGGGTGGACGGGAAAACCTACGCCACTTAGAAGGAAGGGGGGAAAACATACCCGCTCTCCATTGGAGGGGTTGGGAAAGCTCTCCGCCAGGGCTTGATTGTCAATGGAAGTTAGTTCGGCCCGGACGGGGACTAGATCCTCGGGGGGGGGGGAGGAATCCTTGCGCCTGAAGCTTTCTCAGATGCACATGGGATACATAACAACTTTTCCAATCACCTGCTCGAGGGCCGTGAGGGCGTCAGGAAGAGCTTGGGGCGCTGGCCATCTTTGAAGATTTTTTGCAGGCACTAGGGATTCTTCTGCGTGGAATGGGATGGAGTGGCAACTGAGATCCAATCTCTTATATAGGCGCATTCCCTATACAATCAAGGGGGTAATTGCAAAAATACCCAGACGGTTCGCATTCGTTGGACACGTGGAGGAAAAGGCGACAACGGCGAGGAATCGGCGAAATACAATATTAAAAGAAGCCGGACTATCATCCAGAAGGACTCACCTTGCAAGACCGAAGACATGAAGCCGGACACAATCTCGTCCTTGAAGCCAAGTCCGGGGGCTACTGAGGGAGTCCTGTATTCAGGGGTCCTCAGGCGTCCGGGTCGATGAAGTTGGGACATGTTGATGGGCCACGAAAGTAGAAGCAGAAGACTCTCCCCCGTATTCGGTCAGGACTCCTATGTGCGTAGAAAGGCAAGCGTAGTGTCCGGATGTATCTATTACTTCCTCCCCAAGTCACCCTTGTAACCCTAGGCCCTCTCTGGCGTGTATATAAGCCGGGGGGTTTAGTCCGTAGAGGCGAACATCAGAATCATAACATCCTCATAGGCTAGGCTTTAGGGTTTAGCCATTACGATCTCGAGGTAGATCAACTCTTGTAATCATATGCATCCAGATCAATATAGCAGGAAGTAGGGTATTACTTCGATCGAGAGGGCTTGAACCTGGGTAAACATCGTGTCCCCAGTCTCCTGTTACCATCAATCCTCAAACCATAGCTTGGGCCCCCTACTCGAGATCTGCCGGTTTTTGACACCGACGATGACTGAATCAACGCAGCTCCACCGAAGAAAAATACGCGGTCGAATCCTTGCGAGATCTGCCAGGGACCTACCTCCACACGCCCTCGAGGATGCGAGACACACCGCCAGGACAGGGGCTATGGGGGGAGGACCTTATTCAATCTTTAGGGAGCCGACGTCATCTCCCCTTCCCGAGTAGGACACAATCCCTAAAAAAACTCAAAAAATGCCTAAAAATGAAGCACGAGCCCTCCTGCTAGCAAGGACCGTGATCCGCCACGCCTCCATGGCCCTAAGGCCATGTGAGATGAGGCAGATCAGCGGCCCACCCATAGGGGGCGGGGCTGGAAATACCCTAGATGCCCGGGAGCCTTTCTTTCTTTCTTTCTCGAGAAGAAAGAAAACTATCCGTCTTCTAGTTACAACAAATCTAACTAGTTTGACAACCTGTCCCTAGTGTTCATAATATTTTTTCCTAAACCATATGCAAGAGAGTTGCAAGTGATTTCACAGAGAACCTAACAGACATATGGCTCGCCCACTCAAGAGTCGGCGATACACGACTAGAAGACAATCACAATACTTGAAAGCGAGAGCCATCCAGCACGTGAGCCTGAGCAACAATCAGGTGCAGCACGGCCCAGAAAATGACAAGCATCACAAGGACAAGTCCACCACAAGCCATGATCCAACATCCCTTGTGTGAGCGTAGACATGCTGTCGCCGAGCAATGAGTCCACAAGCTCAACACCACCGGAACGACCGCTAGCGAGGTTGCAGAAGGAGGACCGACCGGTGGACGAGCACAATCCAAAGGGGAGGAACATGGTACATGTGAGCACCAAGGACGACACCAACCATGCCTGGGCGGAGGCCAGCCGACATTCGCAAAAGCCTCCTAGGGCCACTGGGCAACCAATGACAGATCGCCCCGCGACCAATGACCAATGCCAACCACCTGATGCAGACGGTCCAACGAGAGGCGGGACTGTCAGATTCGGCGGAAGCACCACCGAATTTGGCTGAGACAACCGAGAGGGGGAAGGGGAGATGGTGCAAGTCAGTGGTAGAGCCACCGCCAGATGACGCTTGGTAGGTTTGTGGGCTCTACCCAACAACCACCATTGCAAATTACACCAATATAATTAGAAAGTGATCAACATTTTTATGCCTAGGTTCAACTTGTAATATGGCTCCACCACTAGTGCAAGTGGAACAGAGGCACGGTAGGAACAAGGCGGAACACAACTGCAAGCCCAACCCACCTTTGTCGGCGATCCCGGAGACCATGAAACTTGCCTGGGAGCCCAAATGGGGTGCTTTACAGTCGCCATTCTTGGTGGTCGTGTGGGCTTTCTTAACAACAAGTAGGGTAGGGTTCCACCCGCGTCACCCTAGAGCAGGTGGACAGGGGATGTGGCTGGGGAGGGAGGGTGCCCCTTTGTTTACAATTAGTAAGGGCATTTCCAGAGGAGACCCTCAAAGCTCAGCTATATGTTCGGATTGTGGTGTCCGGAGTATTTGTGTCAACTTTTGTCATCTGGTGGGCACCCCATAGGTTCGTGAAGTGGTCTGGACGTTCGTTTTCTGGCAAATCCGAGACAAACATGGGGAGCTTTGCGGATGACCGTACATGCATTTGACAAATACAAAGCATCCGCGTGGTCCTCCTCCTTTTCTCTCTTCACATGCATGGGCCCCCTCTCCTCTCTCTCCTCCCAACAGATACCACGCCATAAAATCCCACCACATACATGGTTCTCACCTACTTTCTCTCCTCCCAATCGGATTACTTTCCAAATAGCATTGGACAGCTCCCTCCTGCATCATGCTTGGACATAAAAATGGACATTTGTCGTGTCCATTTTTGGGTCAACGTTGGAGATGCCTCTTATAAATATGCCCTAGAGGCAATAATATTATATTATTATATTTCCATATTCATAGTTTAGTTTCTATATTTAATGCTATAACTGCTATGATCCTGGAATATACGGTTCAGTGGAAAATTCATATGCATGTGTGAAATGATAAACAAATAAAATAAAGATTCCTAGTCTCGCCTCTAAGACTAGATCAAGTGTTGTTGGTGATCATGTTTTTCGGATCTTAGATACCGTTAAGTGTAATGATAGTCCTGAAACAACACTGATATTATGATGTTGGAAGAATGATCATATTGAATTTACCAAAACTTGTTTGTTATGAATTGAGGTAATATCATCTGTATTCAATTGTAATAACACAGAGTGTTAACATATGATTTTGCTCTTTAGACCATTGCTACCTCTTGAGCTTGCATTGGTTTATCCCCTGAAGAGGAAAGGGTGATGCAGCAAAGTAGAGTAAGTATTTCCCTCAGTTTTAGAACCAAGGTATCAATCCAGTAGGATACTACGCACAAATCGCCAAATACCTGCACAAACAATCAAACAACTTGCACCCAACGCAGAAAGGGGTTGTCAATCCCTTCACGGTTAAATGCAAAAGCGAGATCCGATAGAGATAGATAACTTGTAATGTAAATATTTTTGGTACTTTTGGTTTATATATTGGAAAGTAAAGGATTGCAAAATTGTAGATCTGAAACTTATGAGATGGAAAATAGACCCGGAGGCCATAGGTTTCACTAGAGGCTTCTCTCATGATATCGAATACTACGGTGGGTGAACAAATTACTGCCAAGCAATTGATAGAAGAGCTCATAATTATGATGATATCTAAGGCAATGATCATGAATATAGGCATCACGTCTGTGTCAGGTAGATCGACTCCTGCCTGCATCAACTACTATTACTCCACACATCGACCGAAACGATTCTGCATCTAGAGTATTAAGTTCATAAGAACATAGTAACGCATTAAGTAAGATGAGATGATGTAGCGGAATTAACTCAAGAAATATGATGAAAACCCTATCTTGTTATCCTCGATGGCAACAATAAAATATGTGTCATGTCCCCTACTTTCACTGGGATTGAGCACCACAAGATTGAACCCAAAGCAAAGCACTTCTCCCATTGCAAGAAATACCAATCTAGTAGGCCAAACCAAACCGATAATTCAAAGAGAATTACTAAGATATCAAATCATGCATATTAGAATTCAGAAGAGACTCAAATAATATTCATAGATAATATGATCATAAATCCACAATTCATCAGATATTGGCAAACACACCGCAAAACAATATTACATCGGATAGATCTCCAAGCACATCGAGGAGAACATGGTATTGAGAATCAAAGAGAGAGAAGAAGCCATCTAGCTATTAGCTATGGACCCATAGGTCTGTGGTAAACTACTCACACTTCATCGGAAGGGCAATAGGGCTGATGTAGATGCCCTATGTGGTCGAATCCCCCTCCGGCAGAGTACTGGAAAAGGCCTCCAGATGGGATCACGTGGAAACAGAAGGTTACGGCGGCGGGAAAGTGGTTTTGATTGATGTTCTGATGTTTTTGGAATAAATGTGAATTTATAGGCAGAAGAAGTAGGTTAGGGGGGTCACGAGGGGCCCACAAGGTAGGGGGTGCGCCCTACCCCCCAGGGCGCACCATCCACCCTTGTGGTTGCCTCGTAGCTCCTCTGGCGTGTACTCCAAGTCCTCGGGATGTCTTCTGGTCCAAGAAAATCCTCGTAAAGTTTCGTCCCGTTTGGACTCCGTTTGATATTCCTTTTCTGCGAAACTAAAAAACAAGGAAAAAACAGAAACTGGCACTGGGCTCTAGGTTAATAGGTTAGTCCCAAAAACAATATAAAATAGCATATAAATGCATATAATACATCCAAAATAGATAATATAATCGCATGGAACTCCAACGTATCAACCATGAGAGTATTGTAGTCACTTCTTATCGTACGGTAGGCTTTGGCGTTGCTCAAACATTACCTATAACACGGTGATCATAACGACAACTTACAGGTTCATCAAAAAGTTTGACAAGGGACTAGATAGGTCTAGAGTGGGATTTTCTCCTCCGATGATGGAGAGATATTCTTAGAGCCCTCTCGGTGTGACGGCATCAATCATCAACTGGACAGGCATAGCTGATGATGTCTACTACGGAAATTTATTCTTGTAGACTCGTGTTGGGCCTCCAAGCGCAGAGTTTCGTAGGACAGTAGCAATTTTCATTCAAGTGGATGACCTATGGTTTATCAACCTATGGTCTCTCTCAAACAACCCTGCAACCAAATAACAAAGAATCTCTTATGTCCCCAACACACCAAATAAAATGGTAAATTGTATAGGTGCACTAGTTTGGCGAAGAGAAGGTGATACAAGTGTAGTAATGATAGTGGACATTGATTTCTGTAATAGGAGCAATAAAAAATAGCAAGGTAGCAAGTAACAAAAGTGAGCTCAAACGGTATTGCAATGCTTGAAAACAAGGCCTAGAGTTCGTACTTTCACTAGTGTAATCTCTCAACAATGCTAATATAATTAGATCATATAACCATCCCTCAACGTGCGATGAAGAATCACTTCAAATTTCGTATCTAGTGGAGAACATAAGAAGAAATTGTTTGTAGGGTACAAAACCACCTCAAAGTTATTCTTTTCCGATCGATCTATCCAAGAGTTTGTACTAAAATAACACCATATGATACACATCAACCAACTCTAATGTTGCCTAGATACTCCAATGTCACCACGAGTATCCGCGAGTTGATTATACGATATGCATTAAAAAATCGAATTCATAATACTCAATCCAACACAAGGAACCTCAAAGAGTGCCCCAAGATTTTCTACCGGAGAAACAAAGACATAAACGTGCATCAACCCCTATGCAAATATTACCCCAATTTCACCTCGGGAATCCGCGAGTTGAGTGCCAAAACATACATCAAGTGAATCAATATGATACCCCATTGTCACCACGGCTAATCATAGCAAGACATACATCAAGTGTTCTCAAATCCATAAACTATTCAATCCCATAACAATGAAATCTCAAAGGGAAAACTCAATCCATCACAATAAGATAGAAAGGGAGAAACACCATATAATCCAACTATATTAACAAAGCTCGCAGTTGATGTCTACTACAAACCTTTCTTCTTGTAGACTCGTGTTGGGCCTCCAAACGTAGAGTATTGTAGGACAGTTGCAATTTTCCCTCGGGTGGATTACCTAAGGTTTATCAATCTGTGGGAGGCGTAGGATGAAGATGGTCTCTCTCAAACAACCCTGCAACCAAGTAACAAAGAGACTCTTGTGTCCCCAACACACCCAATACTATGGTAAATTGTATAGGTGCACTAGTTCGACGAAGAGATGGTGATACAAATGTAATATGGATAGTAGATATAAGTTTTTGTAATCTTAAAAATATAAAAACAGCAAGGTACTAGTAACAAAAGTGAGCAAAAAATGGTATTGCAATGCTTGAAAACTAGGCCTAGGGTTCATACTTTCACTAGTGTAAGTTCTCTCAACAATGATAACATAGTTGGATCATATAACAATCCCTCAACATGCAATGAAGAATCACTCCAAATTTCCTATCGTGGAGAACATAAGATGAAATTGCTTGTAGGGTACGAAAACACCTCAAAGTTATTCTTTCTGATCATTCTATTGACCTATTCCTTCAAGTGTCACAAACAACCCTAGAGTTCGTACTAAAATAACAACACATGACACGCATCAATCAACCCTAATGTCACCTAGATACTTCAATGTCACCACAAGTATCTGTGGGCTAATTATACGATGTGCATCACACAATTTCAGATTCATAATATTCAATCCAACACAAAGAACTTCCAAGAGTACCCCAAGTTTTCTATCGGAGAAAGGAATATCAAAACGCGTATCAACCCCTATGCATAGATTACTCTAATGGCACTGCGGGAATCCGCAAGTTGATAACCAAAACATACATCAAGTGAATCAATAGAACATCCCATTATCACCGCGGATATCCCATCGCAAGACATACAACAAGTGCTCTCACATCCAAAGTATTCAATCTGACATAACAAAACCTCAAAGGAAAAGACTCAATTCATCACAAAGTAGAGAGGGAAGAACACCATAAGATCCAACTATAATAACAAAGCTCGTGGTACATTAAGATCGTGCCAAATCAAGAACATGAGAGAGAGAAAGAGATTAAACACATAGCTACTGGTACAAACCCTCAGCCCCGAGGGTGGACTACTCCCTCCTCATCATGGTGGCCGCCGGGATGACGAAGATGGCCTCCGATGATGATTTCCCCCTCCGACAGGGTGCCGAAAAGGGGCCCCAATTGGTTTTTCGTGGCCACGGAGGCTAGCGGTGGTGGAACTTTCGATCTAGGGTTCTTTTAGAAGGTTTGGGTATTTATAAGAATATTTCACGCCAGTCTCACGTCAAGGGGGTGCCCGAGGGGCCCACAAGCCGTAGAGGTGCACCCTGGGGGGTAGGACGCGCCCCCTGGCTTGTGGCCTCCTCGTCCACTTCCTGGCCCAGCTCCAATGCTTCGAGGGTCTCTTTTGGTCCATAAAAAATCACCGTAATTTTTTTAGCCCATTCCGAGAACTTTTATTTCTGCACAAAAAACGACACCATAGTAGATGTGCCAAAAACAGCGTCAGTACGGGTTAGTTCTAATCAAATCATACCAAAACCATATAAAATTATTGTAAACGTGGCATGAATACTTGATAAATTATAGATACGTTGGAGACGTATCAACGGTGCAACAAGATTGTGCCAAATCAAGAACACGAGAGAGAGAGAGAGAGAGAGAGAGAGAGAGAGAGATTAAACACATAGCTACTGGTACAAAACCTCAACCTCGAGGGTGGATTACTCTCTCCTCATCATGGAGACCACTGAGATGATGGAGATGGCCTCTGGTGATGATTTCCCCTCTAGCAGGGTGCCAGAACAGGGTCTAGATTGGTTTTTCGTGGCTACAGAGGCTTGTGGCGGCAGAACTTCTGATCTAGGGTTATTTCTGGAGGTTTCTATATTTATAGGTTTTTTGGTATCGGTCTCACACTAAGGGGGGCAACGAGGGGCCCACGAGGCACCGAAGCACACCAGAGGGGGGTGGCGCGCCCTGGTGGTAGCGGCCACATCCAACCCCTTCTGGTCCTCCCATGAAGCTTCTGGTGCCTCTTTTGTTCCAAAAAAATAGTCAAAAACTTTCGTTGCATTTGGAGAACTTTTATTTCTTCACAAAAAACAATACCACGGTAGTTCTGCTGAAAACAACATCAGTCTGGGTTAGTTCCATTCAAATCATACTAAAACCATATAGAATTGTTGTAAATATGGCATGAATACTTCATAAATTATAGATACGTTGTAGGCGTAGTGGGAGACCGCCATGAACTTGGCGAGCGTGGGCCGGCCCAGCAGCACGTGGTATGCACTAGATAGGTCCACCACCTCGAATTAGATTGGCTCGCGTCAGAAGTGGCTATTGTCGTCGAACGGGACGTCGAGCCGGATTCGGCCGATTGGAGAGCAGGAGTGGCCGGGTACGATGCCGTGGAAGACAATCCGGGTTGGCTCCAGGTCCTTGGCTGTTGATGCTGCTGCCACCATCGATGAGGACCAGGGAGAAATTGCACGTGCGTCGAGGTGCGACGATGGTGGCGTTGAGGACGAGGGCGTAACCACCCAGGTTCGGCATGACGGCCGGGTGATCCTCTTGTGTCCAGGTGACCGGGCGCTCCGACCAGTGCATGTATTCCAGCTTGGCTGGGATGACGGTGTTTACCTCTTGCCGAAGGAGGCGCTCGCCACGCTTGTCGTCGCTGAGGCTAGTGAATACGACATAGGCCGTGCTCTGGTCCGGGTAGGCGTCGTTGCGCATAGCGCCGCCAGCCAGAGGCAGAGGCGGCTGCCCCACTCCTGGAGCCGGGTCCGGAGGAGGCGAGACGTCGCCCCTCATGATGTGCTTGGTGATGGCGCACTGCCGGAGTGTGTGTGTGGACGGCCTCGCGCCGTTGTGGTGCTTGCAGGGAGCGTCGAGCATCTCCTCGAAGCTCGTGGCGGGTTGCCACGTCATCTTGCCGGTCTGCCAGCGTTTGGCGGCCAGCTCAGTTGCTGGCGCCTGCTTGCTGGCCGCGACGAGCCAGTTGTCGTGGCGCTGGGCCTGCTGCCCGGCCTTGCGCTTGTGCTGCTGTTGGTTGTGCTGATGCTGCCGGCTTCCTTTGCCGGTCGGCTTTAGAGGGGGAACCGGCTTCGCCTTACCGGTTTCATCCAATGCTACCTGGATCTTCATGGCGGAGTCGGCGTTGGCGTATTTGTCCGCCGCCCCTATGAGTGCGGACATGGTGGTCGGCTCAGAGCGTAGAAGCTTGTGCTTGAGGAGGGTGTCGTCTCGGCACCCGTTGACGAAGTACTGGATTGCCTAGACCTTGTCGATGCTCTCGCAGCTGTTTCGGAGCTCGATCCAGCGTGCTAGGTACTCATGGCCGGTTTCCGCCAGCCCCTGCACGCACAAGGCGAGTTGGCTGGGACGGCCGGGTCGCCGGTGTTGGGGATCGTTGCAGAAATTCAAAAAAAAATCTACGCATCACCAAGATCTATCTATGGAGTCTACTAGTAACGAGAGGGGAGTGCATCTTCATACCTTTGAAGATCGCGATGCGGAAGCGTTGCAAGAACGCGGTTGGTGGAGTCGTACACGAAGCGATTCAGATCGCGGCCGAATCCGATCTAAGCACCGAACAACGGTGCCTCCGCGTTCAACACACGTGCAGCCCGATGACGTCTCCCGCGCCTTGATCCAGCAAGGAGAGATGGAGAGGTTGGGGAAGACTCCGTCCAGCAGCAGCACGACGGTGTGGTGGTGATGGAGGAGCGTGGCACTCCAGCAGGGCTTCGCCAAGCACTGCGAGAGACGAGGAGGGAGAGCGGTAGGGCTGCGCGAAGAGAGAGGGAGACCCATGTGTCTAGCAGCCCCAAAACCCCCACTATATATAGGGGGAGGGGAGGGGCTGTGCCCCCATCTAGGGTTCCCCCCTAGGGGCTGCGGCCAGCCCTAGATGCATCTTGGGGGCGGCCAGAGGGGCAGAGAGGGGGGCGCACCCTAGGTGGGCCTTAGGCCCATCTGAGCCTAGGGTTTCCCCCCTCTTCCCTTCCCAGCGCCTGGGGCCTCTTGTGGGAGGCGCACCAGCCCACCTAGGGGCTGGTCCCTTCCCACACTTGGCCCACGCATGCCTCCGGGGCTGGTGGCCCCTCCCAATGGACCCCCGGAACCCTTCCGGTGAAGGAAATATGCTTTAGAGGCAATAATAAAGTTATTATTTATTTCCTTATATCATGATAAATGTTTATTATTCATGCTAGAATTGTATTAATCGGAAACTTAGTACATGTGTGAATACATAGACAAAACAGAGTGTCCCTAGTATGCCTCTACTAGACTAGCTCACTGATCAAAGATGGTTATATTTCCTAACCATAGACATGAGTTGTCATTTGATCAACGAGATCACATCATTAGGGGAATGATGTGATGGACTAGACCCATCCGTTAGCTTAGCACTATGATCGTTTAGTTTTACTGCTATTGCTTTCTTCATGACTTATACATGTTCCTATGACTATGAGATTATGCAACTCCGGAATACCGGAGGAACACCTTGTGTGCTTTCAAACATCACAACGTAACTCGGTGATTATAAAGATAATCTACAGGTGTCTCCGAAGGTATTTGTGGTGTTGGCATAGATCAAGAATATGATTTGTCACTCCGAGTGTCGGAGAGGTATCTCTGGGCCCTCTCGGTAATACACATCATAATAAGCCTTGCAAGCAAATGACTAATGAGTTAGTCACGAGATGATGTATTATGGAACAAGTAAAGAGACTTGCCGGTAACAAGATTAACTAGGTATGGTGATACCGATGATCGAATCTCGGGAAAGTAACATACCGATGACAAATGGAATAACGTATGTTGTTATGCGGTTTGACCGATAAAGATCTTCGTAGAATATGTAGGAGCCAATATGAGCATCCAGGTTCCGCTATTGGTTATTGACCGGATATGAGTCTCGGTCATGTCTACATAGTTCTCGAACCCGTAGGATCCGCACGCTTAACGTTTGATGACGATCGGTATTATGAGTTTATGTGTTTTGATGTACCGAAGGTAGTTCGGAGTCCCGGATGAGATCGGTGACATGACGAGGAGTATCGAAATGGTCGAGATGTAAAGATCAATATATTGGACGACTATATTCGGACATCGGAAAGGTTCCGAGTGATTCGGGAATTTTTCGGAGTACCGAAGAGTTACGGGAATTCGCCGGGGAGTATATGGGCCTTATTGGGCTTTTGGGGAAAGAGAGAAGAGGAAGGCTGCGCCCCCAAGGCCTAGTCCGAATTGGACTAAGGGGAGGGGCTGCGCCCCCTCCTTCCTTCTCTTCTCTTTTCCCTTTCCTTCTCTCCTACTCCTACTACTTGGAAGGGCTCCTAGTTCTACTAGGAAAAGGGGAATCCTACTCCCCTAGGGCGCGCCATAGAGAGGGCCAGCCCTCCGCCTCCTCCACTCCTTTACATACGGGGGTAGAGGCACCCCATAGACACACAAGTTGATCTGTTGATCTCTCCCAACCGTGTGCGGTGCCCCCCTCCACGGAAACACACCTCGGTCATATCGTCGCAGCGCTTAGGCGAAGCCCTGCGACGGTAGCTTCATCATCTCCGTCACCACACTGTCGTGCTGATAAAACTCTCCCGCGAGGTTCTACTGTATCAAGAGCTCGTGGGACGTCATCAAGCTGAACGTGTGCTGAACGCGGAGGCTCCGTACGTTCGGTGCTTGATCGGTTGGATCGCGAAGAAGTTTGACTACATCAACTGCGTCACTAGACGCTTCCGCTTTCGGTCTATGAGGGTACGTAGACACACTCTCCCTCTCGTTGCTATGCATCTGGTAGATAGATCTTGCGTGATCGTAGGAAATTTTTGAAATACTACGTTCCCCAACATTCGGTGGTCCCGGTACGTTACCGATAACGCCCAGAACACTTCCGGTGACCAAAACGGGACATCCCATATATAAATCTTTACCTCCGGACCATTCTGGAACTCCTCGTGACTTTCGGGATCTCATCCGGGACTCCAAACAACATTTGGTAACCACGTATACACATTCCCTATGACCCTAGCATCATCGAACCTTAAGTGTGTAGACCCTACGGGTTCGGGAACCATGCAGACATGACCGATGCATCTCTCCAGCCAATAACCAACAACAGGATCTAGATACCCATGTTGGCTCCCACATGTTCCACGATGATCTCATCGGATGAACCACGATGTCAAGGATTCAATCAATCCCGTATACGATTCCCTTTGTCTACCGGTATAGTGCTTGCCCGAGATTCGATCATCAGTATACCTATACCTTGTTCAATCTCGTTACGGCAAGTCTATTTACTCATTCCGTAACACATCATCCCGTGACCAACCCCTTAGTCACATTGAGCCCATAATGATGATGTCTTACCGAGTGGGCCCAGAGATACCTCTCCATCATACGGAGTGACAAATCCCAGTCTCGATTCGTGCCAACCCAACAGATACTTCCGGGGATACCCGTAGTGTACCATTATAGCCACCCAGTTATGTTGTGATGTTTGGCACACCCAAAGTACTCCTACGGTATCCGGGAGTTGCACAATCTCATGGTCTAAGGAAAGGATACTTGACATTGGAAAAGTTTTAGCATATGAACTACACAATCTTGTGCTAGGCTTAGGTTTGGGTCTTGTCCATCCCATCATTCTCCTAATGATGTGATCCCATTATCGATGACATCCAATGTCCATGGTCAGGAAACCATAACCATCTATTGATCAACGAGCTAGTCAACTAGAGGCTTACTAGGGACATGTTGTGGTCTATGTATTCACACATGCATTACTGTTTCCGGATAATACAATTAAAGCATGAACAATAGAAAATTATCATGAACAAGGAAATGTAATAATAACAATTTTAATATTGCCTCTAGGGTATATTTCCAATAGCCAGCAGGTTCTGGTGAAGTTGCGCACGAAGGCCTGCTCAAAATCAACCCACGTGTTGATGCTGCCGACCGGCAGACTATTCAGCCATGTGCGAGCTGACCCCTGGAGCATGAGTGGTGTGTAGCGGATGGCGAGATGGTGCTTTCCACCGGCGATGCCAATGGCCTTAGTGTAGTCGGCGAGCTAGTCCTCCGGCTTCATGGTGCCATTATACTTGGGGGTGTTGCGGGGAAGCGTGAACCCTTTAGCAAATGGCTCGCTCCGGATACGCGGGCCTAAGCACGCCGGTCCGACCGGACCGGTCTCCTCCAGCTCCTGGGAGAGGGCGAGCCAGTCGAGGCGGTGGTGAGCGTCGGTGTTGTCGATGGTGCGAGGACCCAGCCGGCCGGTGACCGCGCCGCGGGGGGCCTGGGTCGACCGCAGTCTGTTGCCGAGTGGGCTGATGAGCAGGTTTGAGCCGGCGCTGGACTTCCGAGGGCGATTCGTCGCCCAAGCCACAGGCGGTCGCCGGGGCGGGGTTGCGCCGGATCTGGGTGCGGCTGGAGTGCACCTCGCCGGGTGGTGAAGACGCCATGTGCCGGTTGTCACCGGCTCCGGCAACGTGGGCGGAGCCGGATCCGACCAGCTTGACGAGCTGGTTGAGGTGGTCCTGCTACGCGTTGGCCGCAGTGAGGAGCTCGTTCACCCTCTTGAGGTGATCCTACAGCTCTTCGCCTGCGAGCTGTTCCAGGCCGAACGCGGCTGCCTGAGCAGCGCACATGTTCTTCACGGGAGTTTCGTAGATGGGAGGAAGGGCACTGAGGGCGCGTCCGATCGCGCCACCCCAGGCCCGCACGTCGGCGACCCGGCTTGGATCGGGCGCGCCAGGCGTAAAGCCGTAGGCGGCGTTGCGCTCTAGCTGAGCGGAATCAAGGCGATGCTGCGTGGCGGCGAGCGTCTGGGTGAGGTCCAGCAGGCGCTGGCGGTCCTCGTCGAGGCGAGTCCGGGCCTGGGTGATGTTGGAGGCGTTGATGTCGGTGCCGATGGGAACGCGGAGGCTCTGCATCATGGCGCGCAGCGGGTTGGGCGAGCCGGCCCGATCCGCCGCGGCGTTAGCTTCGGCGGCCTTTCTTGCCGCGCTCGTCGAGGAGGAGGCACCGGTGTCGGTGACGAAAACCTCTACGCAGAGGTCCATCGCTCTATCGGGAACGCTGCCGCCGAGGGAGATGGGGGAGTTGGGAAAGTCAAGTACCTCGCTGGGATACTCGTCGGCCATAGGCGCATCAGAGATAAGGGCTTGAGGGATATGATGCTCACGAAAAGCCTCGGTGAAATCTCTCCAGGTAGGAATCTGGCCAGCTGGAATCATGGCCTCATAGTTCTGCCACCAAATACTAGCAGAACCTTCCAGGTGATAAGTGGCATAGATGACCTTGTCATCTTCAGCTACGTTCGCAGAACGCAACTTGTGAGTGATACTACGGAGCCAGTCATCTGCATCGAGTGGCTCAATGGAATGATGGAAGGTGGGTGGTTTCAGACGAATGAAGTCGTGGATGGTTGCTGATTCCTTGCACTGATGTGCGGTGTTCTCCTCAATACGTGCCAACAAACGGTTAGACTCACGCTTGTTTCTCTCCATCTCTAACATTAACTCTGCCATCGAAGGCTGGTCGGGAGGATCCTCCTCATCCCTACCACCTCCGTGGTTCTGCCTACGAGCAGCTGAGCTTCGCTTAACTGAAGACATCCTGAGAAGCGAAACCGAAGACGGAAACATCAACAACTATAGGATGCATAAGGTAGAACAAGAAATTAGTATCTCTCGAACTACTAGGATAATTCCGGCAGCATAACGGCAGTAAAATGCTCACAATGAGACATCCCGCTAACAAAGGGTAGTTCAACATCTCAACATCATCACTCAAGGTACTGTGATAGTACTAATCAAACTATACTGGAAGAACTTGAAAACAGAAGTAGGACTCTGATCAACCAATCCTAAGGGACTACGGAGTAGTATCTCGTGATCCTAATAGACGGAAAAGAAAGCCTAGTTCCTTAACCCCGTAGGAAGGTAGGATGACTCAGATCAGAAGACATGAGGTATAAGGAGTAAAAAGAGCCTTACGTTCCCTTCCACAATCAATTCCCTTATATAACTAAGGAATATCTAGACTCAACTTCGACCAGTTTGGCTTGGTAATCCTACAGGCAGTCAGGCTCTGATACCAACGCTGTTGGGACCCCGATCCTAAGTCACACCGATCTAGCATGTAACACACCATATCACTTTGCGGCCTCACGCACGGTATCCCCACGGGTGCCACCTTACTTGGCCCGGGACCGTTTGCGCATTTTGGCTCACATATATGATAGTGTCGCTAGCATCCATATGACAGAGAACCCGGGCCGACATGACCAATTATAAACCAAAAGTGGCACTAAATTACACAGACGGGCATTCATGACCCAGCAACGAACGTGTCGGTCATCAACGTATGAACCCAAGTCGTAGCAAGCTACAAGGACTTAAAGGATCCATCTCAGCCTCCATCTCTCCTCAGCCTCCATCTCTCCTCGCCGCCGTCCGCATCGCCGCCAGGCAAAGCTTGGCCGGCTGGGCGGCGGCGGGGCATCTCTTCCCCTTGGAGCATCTTGGGCGGCGCGGGACGACCAGATCGCGAAGAGGCGTCGGGCTAGCGCAGGGTCTGGCGGCGCGGCGGGCGAGCATCTTGGCGGCGGCCCGATGCGGCGCTAGTGACGCGGCGCAGCAGCTACGGCTTGGATGCGACTCCACGACGAGGTGGTGGCTGCGTGTTCATCAGATCGGGTGGTCGCGGGCGCCGCCATGTTCAGGCCGGATCCATCTGGATCTGGCGCTTGGATGTTGTCGGCCGGCGCAGGGTGGTGGTCTACGTCGCTGGCCTCGCCGTATCGTCGGATCCGGCGCCTGGAGATCTACGGCGGCTGTCCTTCTTGATCCTCCTTCCTGATGGGTTGAGCCCCATGGCACTTGCATCTCTGCTGGTCTCGGTCCGTCTCGCTGTCGGATCCGGAGCACTCGGAGGTTTGGTGGTATAGGTTGGGGACCGAAGGAAACTTTGGCCGTCTGGTCCGGTCCGGCATCGGCGGCGTCCCACGACGCCGTTACCCTCCTTGGAGGCGAAGCCGATGTCCCTACTATCCACATCCGAACCCCTCCCGGACGAAAGTCTAAAATTCAGTCTGGATTGGGCGGCGGCGGCGCCCTGCGCGTCCTAACCTCCATGGAGGCGCCGTCTTGGGAGGCTCAGATGGTCGGGCAAGAGATGCTATGGGTGTTGGGCGCTGCGTAGCTCCAGCAGCGGCGATGGCGTGAGCTCCAGGGGAAACCCTTGATCTGGGTATACCGGATCTGACGATCATGGCACCTTCGATGTCATGTCCCTCCTGGGGGCATCGTTTTGGAGCACGCGCTGGCTGGAGGGGACAAGAGGAGGAGCGGTGTTACATCTACCGCGAGGCCGACGGCGGATCCTGGCGGCATGGCGCCGCGGAGGTTCGGCGATGGGCGCGTCTGGAGATGAACTCGCGCAGGAGGAGGAAGTTGTCTAGCGTCATGGTGGCGTTGATGGCAGAGAGGCCTGCCAAGGTCGGTGCAACAATTTTGCTCTGAGTATGGACCGAGGGATGATGGAGGTGTCGGCCCTTGCAGCGTGCGGTGCTCACTGGGAGTGTGCCTGAACCGGTGTGGGACCCAATCCAGGTAGTGGCTTGGAGGGGATACCCGGCTTTAGATGTTAGGCTTTAGTGCGATATCTGTTTGGTATTAGGCCCGGACATTCGGCACGCCTTCATCAAAGGGATAGGAGTAGCAACGGTGTTGCCAAGATGGTGGCTTCAGGCTTATTGATGTATCACCTTGTATGGTCTTTGTGAATAATTAATAATATGGCTGCATGCATCGTCTAGATGCAGAGGCCGGGGGTACATCCTCCTTTTCTAAAAAAAAAAAAAAGAAAACAAGGACTTAAAGGAACAACGCGTGACATTTCCCCTAAGGGACAGACACAGGAACGAAGAAGGACACATGCCGGTCAGCCTAAGTGTTCCGGAGCAGTAGCAAGCTACCAGGGCTCAATGGAAACACTAGGAGACATTTCCCTGTAAGATAGGCTACCAAGGGTAAACAACTAGGTGTCGGATCCCACACATACCAAGCATTTCAATAACATACACACAATATGCTCAATATGTGCAAATACAACATGGCATCACAACAAGACTCTAATAAACAAAGTATTTATTCATTAGGCTCCGAGGAGCCAAATATTACAAACATGGGCCTCACGACCCAACATTCAGAGCATACAAGCAATAAGCGGAAGCACAACATGTCTGAGTACAGACATCTACAAATGAAAAGGGCTGAAGAGCCTGACTATCTACAACACTCGTCCAAGAACGTAGCTGAGGTACAAGCTACTTGTTGAAGTCCAAGCGGAACTACTAGTGAGACATCAATCTCATCTGCAAAACATAAATTAAGCAAACATGAGTACAAAGGTACTCAGCAAGACTTACATCAGATCCTATCATACATGCACTTGTATCAAGATGGCAAAGTGGGGTTTAGTTGCAGCAAGCCAGCTTTGACTCAGTGGCTATCATGTACTACGATTGCTGGTAACTTTGAGGTGGCGCACACGAGTCCACTAAGCACCACACAATACACCACTATGGATTCATCCCCGTTTCCCTACGAGAAGGCCATCCATAGCACTCACACTTGTCTTGAGTATTTTAGAGTATCCACTTCAAGTTGTCTATGTACCACGTAAGCATCCAAGAAGTCCATAACCGTGGACCCGGCTATTCGAATAGATCATGTTAACCCTGCAGGGGTGTACTTCTTCACACACGCTCTCGCCACTTACCGCCATGTACATCTCGTGTATCTCGGCAACCTTCAAGCGGAAGCCTGGCGAGGGTGTCGGCCACGACCTGACTAACCACACAAGACTCTAGTTCAGGTTCATCGCCTATTCGGGTTCCATCCGTAAGGAGATCCGGCCGGGGTGTCGCTCACGGCCCCAAATGATGTGCGCAGGGTTCCCAAGCCCACCTCGCCGAGTGGATCTACGCTTGGTACACCGTGCCACGGTGCCTAGTCTGTCCCAAGCCCACTGGCCGAGTGCCACTTGGTAGACTACTAACACTACCTACAAACACCAGAAACTAGTTGCAACTCCTGGACAGAGACCAAGTCGGTTAATAAGTCGAGAGGGGCACTTAAGCATTCCAATGCGTGGTAGTAGCTAGTCATTGGACAACATACACAGAACTCAGTTCTTAGGAACGGTTCCAGTGAGACAACCCACCATGTACTCCTACATGGCCTCTCACCACTACCTTTACCAAATCGTGTTCACACACTTAACCCTCAGCATCAGAACATATCATTGTACTCCAATTCATTCCCGATGAATCAGACCTAACACACTCTAAGCAATAGCAAGCAAGGCATGGTAAGATCACAACATGGCTTCAATCAACTCCTACACATGCTAGTGGGTTTCAACTATTTACTATGGAATGACAGGTCATGCAGAGGAATGGGTTCAACTACCGCAGCATAAAGTAGCAGTTGAAGTCGTTGTTGTCCTAATGCAATAACAGAGAGCAGGAGCGAGAGAGGGGTTGTATCGGAATGAACAAAGGGGGTTTGCTTGCCTGGTAAAACAACATGCAGAGCACTGCTCCTCTGACAGGTACTCTGGATCGGTCTCCGGAGCTGGACCTATTGAGAAGAACGGTGCCGACAATCAAACACAAGCATATGCAACAATATGATGCATGAATATGGCATGAAGATATGATGTTGTTGAGCTAATGCAACTAGCATTTTAATTGGTTGAACTCCATTTGAACCAAGGGTTCAAATGCAACTCTAAAATAAGTATTTTTAAATGCCAAATATGTGTTTTCATATAAACAGTAGGTTTAACTTCATTTTTCATGCATAAAAATGCCATAAACAGATTCCTTATATTTTTCTGATCATTTTTCATATATAAATTATTTCATTCTGAGCTACGGTTGAATTTCTGTGATTTTTTTGAAGTTTAAACCAATTTCTGAAATAAATAAATCATTTAAGATTTATTTAAATACCAGAATTGGAATACTGCGTCAGCATGACCCAAGCATGACGTCAGCAGGTCAAAGGGTTGGTCCAGAGTCAAACCTGACAGTGGGGTCCACCGGTCAGTGACTCAGTTAATTAACTCTAAACTAATCCTAACAGAAAGTCAGCAGGGCAGGGCCCACATGTCAGTGGCTAATCTAATTGACCAAAATTAATTAATTTAAACTAAACAGTCAACTAACTAAAAGGGTGGGGCCCGCCTGTCATTGACCCAGGGGGTCAAATCCTGGTCAAACCCCAGCTAACACGCCGGCGTTTAGCCGTCGGCGGCAGCAAACGCGGCGGAGGGCGTCGGGATTTCTATTCCGGGGGTCTTTTGGGCAGCAGAGACCACGGGCGAGGAGCTGGAGCTCGTCCGCGTCCATTCCCACAAGCAGCAGCAGCTAGGGAGGCCGGAGCTCGCCGGAAACGAGCTCGCGGCGGCGCCGGAGTTCGGGCCTCGTCGGGAAAGGGGCTACAGGGCACGGGGAGGCCAGGGAGAAGGTGCTACGGGCTCCTGGTGAGACGGCGAGTGCGGTGGCGTGCTTGGTTTGGAGCTTGCGTGGCTGTGGCCACGGCGGCGGCATCGCCGGCGGCGGTGAGCTTGCGGTCACGAAGGAATTCGGGGCTACAGCACGCGCGAGAGTGAGGGGACAGGGGGGAAAGATAGAGGAGCTCACGGCGAGTGCAACGCGACGGACGGCGAGCTCGGGGAGGTCCTGGAGCGGTCGGGGCGGCGAGGGGAATCCACGGCGGCCGGCGGTGAAGATGAGGTCGGGGTCGAGGCCTCAGGGCGTCCGGGGTTGATTCCTTCGGCTTGGAGACGCACGGCAGCGAGGCGGAGCTCGGGGGCTCGTCGGAGAGGCGAGGGAAGGGCAGTGGCTACGGTAACTGCGATCGGCGGCGACGACGGCGGTCGGGACCGAGCTCGAGAGGGAGATAGAGGAGAGGGGAGCGGTCCAGAAGAGTGTGAGAGGGTCGGGGAGGTCGCGTGGCGCCTCCAAAAGCGACCAGGCGGCGAGGGGGATGAAGCAGGCAGGAGGCGTGGCGCCCTCGCCGTGAGCGCGCGCCGGCCACACGCCTCGGCCTACTGGCGAGAGGTTGGTGGTGACTGGCTTGGCCAGTGGGCCGGGCCAGCTCTGCCTGTTTGGGCTGCAGGTAAGTCAGGTAAGTTCTTCCCTTTTATTTTCTTTTCTATTTTTCTGACATTTGTTTTGATTTAGTTTCTAAGCTAAATCAATTATTTTCTTCTGACATTTTATTTTGCAGGGACCTAGGAATTAATCCAAGCCCCTCAAAATAAAGAATCAGAATTTTGGACATATATAAAATATAATATATATATATATATATATATATATATATATATATATATATATATATATATCCAATGCAAATAACTATTGCATTAATTCCAAATGCCCAAAATAAATACTTATGAGCTCCTAATAATATTGGTTTGATTTTTATCTCTAACCAATATTTTCAGAGAGCATCATGAACATTTTCTTGGACCTTTTTGGAGCAATTTTTATTTGGGTCATTTTCAAAAAGGGTTTCTGAGGGTTTCACAAGTCCTCAATTCAATTTCATTTGAAATTTAAACATGATGCAAACCACA
>LR738715.1:663602809-663775530 GCA_902687465.1 Secale cereale | reverse complement strand
ATATATATATATATATATATATATATATATATCCAATGCAAATAACTATTGCATTAATTCCAAATGCCCAAAATAAAACTTATGAGCTCCTAATAATATTGGTTTGATTTTTATCTCTAACCAATATTTTCAGAGAGCATCATGAACATTTTCTTGGACCTTTTTGGAGCAATTTTTATTTGGATCATTTTCAAAAAGGGTTTCTGAGGGTTTCACAAGTCCTCAATTCGATTTCATTTGAAAATTAAACATGATGCAAACCACAAGACTAACCTAGTGCATACCGGAACTAGGGTTGTGACAGGCTGACGCACTGTCTTCGGCATTGCAAGGCGGGTTCCTCCTTCCGAACATATTGAAGAAATATTCCGTACAAAAGGTACTTTGTCCGGATCTGCATGGTTAGTACAACCCTTAGCCCTGAATGCAAGGTATCGAAAAAATGGGTATTGTGTCTTTACTGACAACCTTTCAGTGAAGCATCACGTCCGTGCCTTTAACACATATCGAACCATTTTCTTGGCCCTGGTTTCGCGTTTCAAGGTATAGCCTCATTGGCACGTCTTGTGATACATCTCCAACGTATCTATAATTTTTGATTGTTCCATGCTATTATATTATCCTTCTAGGATGTTTTATGGGCTTTTATATACACTTTTATATGATTTTTGGGACTAACCTATTAACCCAGAGCCCAGTGCCAGTTTCTGTTTTTCTCATGTTTTAGAGTATCGCAGAAAAGGAATATCAAACGGAGCCCAATTGACCTGAAACTCAATGGAGCTTATTTTTGGACCAGAAGAAGCCCACGGAGTACCGAAAAAGGAACAGGAGATGCCCGGGCTGTCCACAAGGGTAGGGGGCGCGCCCCCTACCTCGTGGCCAGCCCGGATACCACCTTTACTTGCCCCGACTCCAACACCTCCTATATAAACTGAAAACTCCGGAAAATAACCTAGATCGGGAGTTCCGCCGCCGAAAGCCTCTGTTGCCACCGAAAACTAATCTAGACCCGTTCTGGCACCCTGCCGGAGGGGGGGGGGAATCCCTCTCCGATGGCCATCTTCATCATCCCGGCGCTCTCCATGACGAGGAGGGAGTAGTCCACCCTCGGGGCTGAGGGTATGTACCAATAGCTATGTGTTTGATCTCTCTCTCTCTCATGTTCTTGAGATGGCACGATCTTGATGTATCATGAGCTTTGCTATTATAGTTGGATCTTATGATGTTTCTCCCCCTCTACTCTCTTGTAATGGATTGAGTTTTCCCTTTGAAGTTATCTTATCGGATTGAGTCTTTAAGGATTTGAGAACACTTGATGTATGTCTTGCATGGGATATCTGTGGTGACAATGGGGTATTCTATTGATTCACTTGATGTATGTTTTGGTGATCAACTTGCGGGTTCCGTGACCTTGGGAATCTATGCATAGGGATTGGCACACATTTTCGTCTTGACTCTCCGGTAGAAACTTTGGGCACTCTTTGAAGTTCTTTGTGTTGGTTGAATAGATGAATCTGAGATTGTGTGATGCATATCGTATAAACATGCCCGCGGATACTTTAGGTGATAATGGAGTATCTAGGTGACATTAGGGTTTTGGTTGATTTGTGTCTTAAGGTGTTATTCTAGTACGAACTCTATGATAGATCGAACGGAATAATAGCTTCATGTTATTTTACTACGGACTCTTGAATAGATCGATAAGAAAGAATAACTTTGAGGTGGTTTCAATACCTACCATAATCTCTTCGTTTGTTCTCCGCTATTAGTTACTTTGGAGTGACTCTTTGTTGCATGTTGAGGGATAGTTATATGATCTAGTTATGTTATTATTGTTGAGAGAATTTGCACTAGCGAAAGTATGAAGCCTAGGCCTTGTTTCCTATCATTGCAACACCGTTTATGCTCACTTTTATCAATAGTTACCTTGTTGTTTTTATATTTTCTTATTGCAAAAACCTATATCTACCATCCATATTGCACTTGTATCACCATCTCTTCGCCGAACTAGCGCACCTATACAAGTTACCGTTGTATTGGGTGTGTTGGCGACACAAGAGACTCTTTGTTATTTGGTTGCAGGGTTGTTTGAGAGAGACTATCTTCATCCTACGCCTCCCACGGATTGATAAACCTTAGGTCATCCACTTGAGGGAAATTTGCTACTGTCCTACAAACCTCTGCAGTTGGAGGCCCAACAACGTCTACAAGAATAAGGTTGTGTAGTAGACATCAAGCTCTTTTCTGGCGCCGTTGACGGGGAGGTGAGTGCTTGAAGGTATATCTTTAGATCTTGCAATCGAATCTTTTAGTTTCTTGTTTTATCTCTAGTTTAGTTTATAAAAGAAAACTACAAATATTTGGAATTAAGGTTACCTCATATGCTTCATCTTTTTAATATCTTTCGTGAAAATGATGGAAACAAAAATTGTGCTCAAGTACTAGAAGAAGAATTACATAGAATGCTTGGCATAAAATATGTGCATTATGAGCATGATTGCAATGTTTTTAGTGTGAATCCCTTGGATATCCATGATGCTAATGATACGCAAAGGCCCAAACTTGGGGAAGCTATGTTTGATGAAGATGGTATTTTTAGTCCCCCAAGTTTTGATGAGCCAATTTATCATGATGAAAGCATGCCTCCTATCTATGATGATTATTGTGATGACTTGTATGCTATTAAGAATAATGATAACCATGAAACTTGTCATCATGATTTTAGTTTTCAATCGGATTATGCTTCACATGATAGTTATTTTGTTGAGTTTGCTCCCACTACTATTGATGAGAATAAATTTGCTTACGTGGAGAGTAGTAAAATTTCTATGCAAGTAGATCATGAAAAGAATGCTTCATTTGCTGGTTATATTGTTGAATTCATTCATGATGCTACTGAAAATTATTATGAGAGAGGATCACATGCTTCTACATATTGCAATAATATCAAGTTTCCTCTCTATGTGCTTAAAATCTTGAAGTTATGCTCGTTTTCCCTTCCTATGCTAGTTGATTATTGTTCCCATAAGTTGTTTGCTCAAAAAATACCTATGCATAGTAAGTGGGTTAGGCTTAAATGTGCTAGTCATATGCTTCATGATGCTCCCGTTATGCTTCAATTCTTATCTTTTATGTGAGCATCATTGTCATCATCATGCCTAGCTAGGGGCGTTAAGCGATAGCGCTTGTTGGGAGGCAACCCAACTTTATTTTTGTTCTTTGTTTTTGCTTCTGTTTAGGAATAAATATTGCATCTAGCTTCTGGTTAGATGTGGTTTTGTGTTTTAATTAGTGTTTGTGCCAAGTAGAAACTTTAGGAAGACTTGTGTGAAGTTTTTTTGATCTTGCTGTAAAAAACAGAAACGTTAGCGCTCACTAGAATAGTCACCAGATTTTACTGGAGAGTGCTATTTAGTTAATTCTTTTTCCAGATGATTAATAAACAAATTACTCACATTTAACAATTTATTTCAATTTTTTGGAGTTACAGAAGTATGCGGAAGTTACAGATTACTACAAATTGTTCTGTTTTTGACAGATTATGTTTTTCGTGTGTTGTTTGCTTATTTTGATGAATCTATGAGTAGTATTGGAGGATATGAATCAAAGAGAAGTTGGAATACAGTAGGTTTAACACCAATATAAACAAAGGATGAGTTCATTACAGTACCTTAGAGTGGTGGTTTGTTTTCTTATACTAACGGAGCTCACGATATTTTTGGCTAAGTTTTGTGTTGTGAAGTTTTCAAGTTTTGAGTATGGCTTTGATGGACTATGGAACAAAAAGTGGCAAGAGCTAAGCTTGGGGATGCCCAAGGCACCCCAAGGTAAAATTCAAGGACAACCAAAAGCCTAAGCTTGGGGATGCCCCGGGAAGGCATCCCCTCTTTCGTCTTAATCTATCGGTAACTATACTCGGGACTATATTTTTATTCACCACATGATATGTGTTTTGCTTGGAGCGTCATTTATGATTTGAGTCTTTGCTTGTTAGTTTGCCACAATCATCCTTGCTAGACACACCTTTTTGAGAGAGATAATTATGGTCTAGAATTTGTTAGAACACTCTATGTGCTTCACTTATATCTTTTGAGCTAAATAGTATTGCTCTAGTGCTTCACTTATATCTTTTAGAGCGGTGGTGATTTTATTTTGTAGAAATTGTTGATCTCTCATGCTTCACTTATATCCTTTTGAGAGTCTTTTAGAACAGCATGGTAATGTGCTTTGGTTATAAAACTAGTCCTAATATGATAGGCATCCAAGATGAATGTAGTAAAAACTTTCATACAAAGTGCATTGAATATGATGAGATGTTTGATACTTGATGATTGTTTTGAGATATGAGGATAGTTTTATTAGAGTCATGCTAGTGGAGTTATTATGAATTTGAGAAATACTTGTGTTAAAGTTTGTGATTCCCATAGCATGCACGTATGGTTAACCGCAATGTGACGAAGTTAGAGCATGAGGTATTTGTAGAGTGTCAACCTTTGTGTGGAGGTCGGGGGCGCGCGATGGCTAACTCCTACCAACCTCCCCCCTAGGAGCATGCGTTGATTGCTTTGTTTTGATGACTCGTAATTTTTTGCAATAAGTATATGAGTTCTTTATGACTAATGTTGAGTCCATGGATTATACACACTCTCACCCTTCCACCATTGCTAGCTTCTCTTGTACCACGCAACTTTTGCCGGTACCATACACCCACTATATACGTTCCTTAAAACAGCCACCATATACCTTCCTCAAAATAGCCACCATACCTACCTATCATGGCATTTCCATAGCCATTCCGAGATATATTGCCATGCAACTTTCCACCGTTCCGTTCATATGACACGCTTCATATTGTCATATTGCCATGCATGATCATATAGTTGACATCGTATTTGTGGCAAAGCCACCATGCATATTTTTTCATACATGTCACTCTTGATTCATTGCACATCCCGGTACACTGCCAGAGGAATTCATATAGAGTCATACTTTGTTCTAGTATCGAGTTGTAAATCAATATAAGTGTGATGATCATCATTATCAGAGCATTGTCCCAAAGAAAAAAAAAGAAGGAAAGGCCAAGAAAAAGAAAGGCCCAAAAAAAGAAAAAAAAGGGACAATGCTACTATCTTTTTTCCACACTTGTGCTTCAAAGTAGCACCATGTTCTTCATGATAGAGAGTCTCATGTTTAGTCACTTTCATATACTAGTGGGAATTTTCATTATAGAACTTGGCATGTATATTCTAACGATGGGCTTCCTCAAATGCCCTAGGTCTTCGTGAGCAAGCAACTTGGATGCACACCCACTTAGTTTCTTTTGTTGAGCTTTCATACATTTATCGCTCTAGTGCATCCGTTGCATGGCAATCCCTACTTACTCACATTGATATCTATTGATGGGCATCTCCATAGCCCATTGATATGCCTAGTTGATGTGAGACTACCTTCCTCCTTTTTGTCTTCTCCACAACCACCACTCTATTCCACCTATAGTGCTATATCCATGGCTCACGCTCATGTATTGCGTGAAAGTTGAAAGGTTTGAAAAAATTTGAGTATGAAAACAATTGCTTGGCTGAAACAGGGGTTGTGCATGATATGAATATTTTGTGTGATGAAGAGACATCATAGCCAGACTATATGATTTTGTAGGGATAACTTTCTTTGGCCATGTTATTTTGAGAAGACATGATTGCTTTGTTAGTATGCTTGAAGTATTATTATTTCTTATGTCAATATAATATTTTATCTTGAATCTTATGGATCCGAACATTCATGCCACAATAAAGAAAATTACATTGACAATTATGTTGGTTAGCATTCCACATCAAAAAAATTGTTTTTATCATTTACCTACTCGAGGACGAGCAGGAATTAAGCTTGGGGATGCTTGATACGTCTCCAATGTATCTATAATTTTTTATTGTTCCAAGCTATTATATTATCCTTCTAGGATGTTTTATGGGCTTTTATATACACTTCTATATGATTTTTGGGACTAACCTATTAACCCAGAGCCTAGTGTCAGTTTTAGTTTTTCTCCTGTTTTAGAGTATCACAGAAAAGGAATATCAAACGGAGCCCAATTGACCTGAAACTCAACGGAGCTTATTTTTGGACCAGAAGAAGCCCACGGAGTACCGGAGGAGGACTAGGAGATGCCCAGGCTGCCCACGAGGGTAGGGGCGCGCCCCCTGCCTCGTGGACAGCCCGGAGACCCCCTTTACTTGCCTCCGACTCCAACACCTCCTATATATACTGAAACCTCCAGAAAATAACCTAGATCGGGAGCTCCGCCGCCGAAAGCCTCTGTTGCCGCCGAAAACCAATATGGACCCATTCAGGCACCCTGCCGAAGTGGGGGGAATCCATCTTCGGTGGCCATCTTCATCATCCCGGTGCTCTCCATGACGAGGAGGGAGTAGTCCACCCTCGGGGCTGAGGGTATGTACCAGTAGCTATGTGTTTGATCTCTCTCTCTCTCGTGTTCTTGAGATGGCACGATCTTGATGTATTGCGAGCTTTGCTATTATAGTTGGATCATATGATGTTTCTCCCCCTCTACTCTCTTGTAATGGATTGAGTTTTCCCTTTGAAGTTATCTTATCGGATTGAGTCTTGAAGGATTTGAGAACACTTGATGTATGTCTTGCATGGGATATCTGTGGTGACAATGGGGTATTATATTGATTCATTTGATGTATGTTTTGGTGATCAACTTGCGTGTTCCGTGACCTTGGGAATCTATGCATAGGGATTGGCACACGTTTTCGTCTTGACTCTCCGGTTGTAACTTTGGGGCACTCTTTGAAGTTCTTTGTGTTGGTTGAATAGATGAATCTGAGATTGTGTGATGCATATCGTATAATCATGCCCACAGATACTTGAGGTGACAATGGAGTATCTAGGTGACATTAGGGTTTTGGTTGATTTGTCTCTTAAGGTGTTATTCTAGTACGAACTCTATGATAGATCGAACGGAAATAATAGCTTCATGTTATTTTACTATGGACTCTTGAATAGATCGATCATAAAGAATAACTTTGAGGTTGTTTCAATACCTACCATAATCTCTTAGTTTGTTCTCCGCTATTAGTTACTTTGGGGTGACTCTTTGTTGCATGTTGAGGGATAGTTATATGATCCAGTTATGTTATTATTGTTGAGAGAACTTGCACTAGTGAAAGTATGAACCCTAGGCCTTGTTTCCTATCATTGCAACACCGCTTATGCTCACTTTTATCATTAGTTACCTTGTTGTTTTTATATTTTCTTATTACTAAAACCTATATCTACCATCCATATTGCACTTGTATCACCATCTGTTCGCCGAACTAGTGCACCTATACAATTTACCGTTGTATTGGGTGTGTTGGGGACACAAGAGACTCTTTGTTATTTGGTTGCAGGGTTGTTTGAGAGAGACCATCTTCATCCTACGCCTCCCATGGATTGATAAACCTTAGGTCATCCACTTGAGGGAAATTTGCTACTGTCCTACAAACCTCTGCACTTGGAGGCCCAACAACGTCTGCAAGAAGAAGGTTGTGTAGTAGACATCAAGCTCGTCAAAACAGAGACCGTGCCCGCTTATTACGGGATCCTTATCAACGTGACATGAGCATCTTAACTGTGCCTTACGCATGACCTCATTGGCAACCGGCAAGGTTTACGACTGGTGTGGGGGGCGTTTAGCATTTACCACTTATAAAAGGACCGGAAGTTTTACCCTTTATCCCCACGCTCTCCTCAAGCCCTAGCTCTCCAACCTCCTCAGCCCCCAGCGTCCATATCTCTTGCGCCCTCAATCCTCCACTCCTCCACCATTGCTGCCCTCTCCAGCAATGGCTGGCTCCGGCTCCAAAGGCAAGTGGGAGGCATCATCGATCACAGAGAATACCATGAAGAGCCTCCGAAGCACGGGATATATTGCCGATGATGTGGCGCATCGAGTCCCCAAGAGGGACTAAGTGATCCCCGTCCCTAAGGTGGGTGAGAGGGTCGTATTCCTCGCGCACTTCATTTGGGGGCTGGGATTTCCTCTCCACCCCTTTTACGGGGTCTTCTGTTTTTCTACGGGTTAGATTTCCATGATCTATCCTCGAATTCAATTCGTCTTATATCCGCTTTCATAGTGGTGTGTGAAGCATTCCTCCGAGCCCCCCTACACTTCGGCCTCTGGATCATAACTTTCAATTTGAAGCCAAAGGTGGTCGACGGGCAGCACGCCAAGTGTGGAGGTTCTATGATAAGCAAACTCCACAATGCCACCTGGCCAAAGGGGGTGTTCATGGATACGAACAAAATTTGGCAGCAGGAGTGGTTTTACATCACTGAGCCCCGCGACACCAAGTGGGCGGCAGCTCCTGCATTCAGATCTAGACCCCCGGAGAGGCTAACCTCCTGGACCGATAAGGGTCCGAATTTGGGGTCTCAGGCGGAGGTGCTAGCCCTCCAAAAATGCATCTCTGACATGATCTTAAAGGGCACCCAACTCACCAACGTGGTCCAGGTAATGCTTGCCCGACTCGTCCTCCCCTGCCAACGCCGGGACTCCTATCTATGGGAGTTCAATCCGAAAGGGTCCCCACCCTTGAAGTGCCTCTTCGGCTCTACGCACGAAGACATCTGGAAACACCTCTTCAAGGCCCAGAAGGGGTGGCCGACGGAGACTGAGGACAGGGGCTTTAGTACTGTGCTCCCTGCATCAGAGGTAATTTAAGATTTCTGCCGAACATATATTCCTTCCCTGCTTTAATTATAACATGAGTTGGAGTTTTTGCATTCAATCCAATCCTGGACGAAAAAGGTGGAGCGGATCAAGTGTCCGGTTCCCCTACCAGAATACCCAGAGACGCCTCGGGTGACGGCGATGTTGATTCCGATGCCGTACAAGGCGCCGAAGATGAAGGCCAAGAAGAGGGGCAAGGAGGTCAAGGGTGACCCCCGCCCTGCCGGCCCTGCGGACACAAGGTCCGAGGAAACAGGCTCCCAACTCTCTCCCAAAGAAGAAGAGGAGGAGGAGGAGGAAGAAGAGTCCCCTGTCCTGGCCAAGGGGAGGAAAAGAGCGGCCCCTGCTGACGCAGGCATGGCCGTGCCCAGGAAGAAGCTAACTCTTCCTGTTAGTTTGGACTCATCGTCCGAACACAGCTATCGGGTTTAGCCCGGGAACAAGCCCCTGGCCGAATCGAAATATTTAAACTGCTTATATTCGGATATTTTCCCTTTGCAGTATCTAATATATTTTTATCTTTATGTAGCCCTCCGCGCGACATCCCCGTGGCTTCACTGTCCTGAAGGAATTCTCTAGCGTCCGGAGAGAAGGAGAGCGATACGCCTCCGCAGGGCTCGTCGCCCACCGTGGGGGATATCGAGGTATCCTCTCTACAACTCGCCGAACACTGTTTTGGAGTTCAGTGCGGCTCCGGAATCAAGGGACCAGCCCCCCGTAATGGGGGATGGAGCAATTGCTCCTACGGTGCCTACAGTCAATCTGGAGGTGCCAAACACTCTGGAGGGAGTATTACAAAGTGCTTCCATCGTGGAGGAACACCGCACTCTGATGAGTGCGGTCATGGGAAAGATTCTTTCCGTCAAAGGCGGACTGAACAAAGCCTTCAACAGCCTACTAACAGGCTTTGAGGTATGCGATGTAATGTTCTTTAAAGAGAACTTTTGTTTTATTTTAGATATATATATATATAGATAGTAGCCCCTGATGCTTTGTTTGATTCTGAACAGAGTCAGACGAAGCATCCATGTGTTAGCATATGATAGAGTTGAACTGTAGTTTGTGCTTTGGACAAGCTTCCTTAGTGGCGGCGACTGCCCAAGCCCTAGAAGTTTTCGAGTTAAATCGGAAGCTTAGAATAGCTAACGAAGATATCGACCGCGTCAACAAGCGTTTTGATGAAACGCAAGGTATGCGGGGTTTACGAAATCTAAATTGTAATGCGCTATATGTCCGAACATGAGCTAATACATGTTATATGTTTTTGTGAAACAGCTGACGCAGCTGCGGTCGAGGCTCTAAAGGGCAAACTTGCCACGGTCAAGGAAGAGGCCAGAGCGAGCTAGGAAGCCGCTGATAAAGCGGCTGCCAACCTGGAGGCTGAGAAGGCCCCGCGCCAACAGCACGAGGCTTGGGTAACCGAAGTCGAGGCCGACCTTCAAGATGCAATTTGCAAATGCGACGCATTGGAGAAGGCAAATTCGGACCAAGCGTCCGAACACGCTGCAGCAGTGAATGATGCCAAGGAGGCGCGGATGGAATCGTGCAGTGCTTAGGAAGAGATAAACAAGCATGTCAAATAGCAGCTGGTAAGGTTTTTCTCTTGCAGAGCATCTTCGGAGGTCAGAGGTATCTTGGGCTAACACGATTGTTGATTTCTCCAGGCATGTTTGCGGATCTCCCGAGGAGCATCGCCGACGCCGCCCAATACTTCCGAGCTCAGGAGGGGAACAACACGGAGAAGTTGTTTTGGTCGCAGTTCCGTGTGCCCAACCATCCGGTGCCCCTCAATGACCAACTGAAGCAGTTGGTCGAGCTGCACAACATGGCGAGTTCGGCCATGAAGGACTTGATGGTCCCGCAATGGCCCACTTATCCGATCCCGAGTAGTTACTTCGGATTGGTGAAGAGGCTCGTTGATGCGAGTCCGTGGGTCGACGCTATTAAGCGCTCGTCCTGCATAGAGGGTGCTCGGATGGCCTTTGCCCGCGTGAAGGCGTATAGGGTGAATATGAAGGCCACAGAAATAGCCACCGCTGGCCCTCCGGAAGGCTAGGATCATTGCAAACCGGAATGGTATTTTGACGACGTCCTAGAAGGAGCCCGCCTTGTAGAGGGCCAATGCTCAAAGGATATAATCTTTGAGTGATTTGTATTTGGGTTGTAAAGACTAAGCAAATGTGCCGATGTATATAAATTTTGCGCTTTTATATTACTGAGCAACTTTTCCCTCCTGTGCGGCTGTTAATGTAAATCTAAAAGTTTTCAGTCGTCGGCTTCAACCCCCATGTAAATATTACACGGGTGTTCGATAACACGCAGGAACACTCTTTATCCAACGTATTGGTTTGTATAGGAGGTGTTTGCGTAGCGAACTAGACAATCGGACTATGCGGCTTTATCGCTTTCACTTAGCCATGGGAGCTTGACTAGTGGGGCTAAGTACTAGCCCCTGGTGCGTACCAGGCTTTTCGAATTATAGTGCCTGTTTGACGCGGCTGGGCGAAGACCAGCCCCTCGTATAACACGGAGTGGATCCCTATCTATCGTAGTATAACAGTGGGTCACCGAATCGCTTGACCAGCTCTTGCCTCATCATAACAGTCAGTTTTCGGCTTTCTCCACTGAGGTACTTGACCGGACGAACCAGAAGTACAATTACAATAGTTCTCCCTTTACTACCTTAGCCGAACAATGCGGAACATAAGGTAGCAAGCACAGGAGCCGGGCAACCCAACTATTGACCAAAGACATGATTCGGAGCCGATGCATATAACGCAATATCTGGGACGCCGAACAGTTCCCTATAGGTGTTCGGACTTTTTGTAGGCATGCTAGGCTGAGTACAACCCCTGGTATTAAGTCCAGGTATTAGGGCATATGCGGCGATCTGACTTCGGGGTGGAGAATACAGGTGGTAACAATAGACAACGGCCCAAACAAATTGGAACCAAACTACTTCTTTTATATCCCGTTTAATACGGCGAGCCGTGAGGTTATAGATAACACCGATAACAGCCTCGGGCATTTGACATGCCAAATATATAAAAAAGAGAGTAAAAAGGTTTACATAGAGCCCGAATCTATGAGAAAGAAATTTCAACCAGTGGCCTGCTGCACATCTGCGCCTTTTTCTCCATGGTAATGCATCCTTGAGAAGGAGGATTATAATGGTCGCCTGTAAAAATAAAAAAGAAGAAAAAGAGCAGGATTCTGGAAAAGAGTACCCTGTACGGCTGTAAACAATACATGTTTTAAATGAACCTGAAAAAGAAGATGTATTTTAGAGTCCAAATAGGGTCAAGCCGAAATATGGACTAATGATATGATGTATGCCCCTAGCGTCGCCCAAGGTATTTTAAGGGCATAATTATGTACGCGAGGTACGTAAGCTGCTACCTTATGGGGCAGTCGACAGGGGCACAACTACTAATCGCGCTCAGGTTCTTCTGAGCTACCGCATTCTAGTGCGGACCGTGCATATTTAACCGTGTCCATGGTCTTGACGACTGATGAGCTATTCGGGCTGAGTAAGCCGCTTTGGACCTCGGCCGCTAGGGTCGTATTGTCTTCCTCCGTACGGAGGGAACACTCCATGTTTCCATTGATCATGATAATGTCACGTGGTCTAGGCATTTTGAGCTTCAGGTAGGCATAATGCGGGACTGCGTTAAAGCGGGTGAAGGCCGTTCTTCTGAGTTGTGCGTGATAGCCACTCCAGAATGGAGCGATGTTGGAGATTAACTCTTCGCTTCGGAAGTTATCGGGGGAACCGAATACGACTTCCGATGTTAATGAACCCATGCAGCGGGCTTCTACGCCTGGAATCACTCCTTTAAAGGTAGTGCTGCTGGGCTTAATTCTTGATGGGTCGATCCTCATCTTGCGGACAGTGTCCTGGTATATCAGATTGAGACTGCTGCCGCCATCCATAAGGACTCGAGTAAGATGGTATCCGTCTATTATGGGGTCGAGCACTAAGGCCGCCGAACCTCCGTGACGGATACTTGTTGGGTGATCCCTATGATCAAAGGTGATCGGGCAAGCCGACCATGGGTTGAACTTGGGGGCGACAGGCTCGACGGCGTATACATCCCGGAGTGCACGCTTGCGCTCCCTCTTGGGGATCTGGGTGACGTAAATCATATTCATAGTTTTTACCTCCGGTGGAATTTTTTTTCTGCCCCCCTGTGTTCGGCTGGCGAGGTTCATCCTCATCTTTGGTCTGGGGTCCTTTTCCCATTGTATTAAACGTTTAGCTTGCCGACCTGCTTGAAGACCCAACAACTACCGTTGATGTGATTTGCAGGTTTTTCAGGGGTGCCATGGGCAGGACCTGTCTAGTATCTTGTCCAGGCTGGATGGACTATCCATGTTGCCTTTAAATGGCTTCTTCCGTTGACCGGGCCTGGAGCCACAGAATCCGGCGCTTACCGATGTATCCTCTGTGCTTCCAGTGTTGTTTCGGCGCTTATTTTTATTGCGCCGTAGCTTTCCATTGCCGTCCCTGACTTCATATGTGCCAGGGTCGCTGGTATTGTTGCTTCTATGAGCCAGCCAGCTATCCTCGCCCACGCAAAAGCGGGTCATGAGTGTGGTTAAGGCTGCCATTGTTCTCAGCTTCTCCTGGCCGAATTGTCTCGCCAGCCATTCGTCCCGGACACTGTGTTTGAATGTCGCTAAGGATTCGGCATACGGACAGTCTACAATCTGGTTCATTTTAGTTAAGAACCGATTCCAAAGCTTGCGGGCTGACTCCCCGGGTTGCTGGATTATATGACTTAAATCATTAGCATCCGGGGGCCACACATAAGTCCCCAGAAAGTTGGCCCAAAAAGCATCCTCAAGTTCTTCCCAGCTTCCTATAGAGTTCTCTGGGAGGCTATTTAGCCAGTGCCGAGTTGGCCCTTTCAGCTTGAGGGGTAAGTATTTAATGACATGGAGATCATCTCCCTGAGCCATGTGTATGTGAAGAATAAAGTCTTCTATCCATACAGCTGGATCTATTGTCCCATCGTACGCCTCGATGTTTATGGGTTTAAACCCTTTTGGAAATTCATGATCCATCACCTCATCGGTGAAGCACAGAGGGTGTGAAGTGATAACCCACAAGTGTAGGGGATCGCAATAGTTTTAGAAGGTAAAGTATTCAACCCAAACTTATTGATTCGACACAAGGGGAGCCAAAGAATACTCTTAAGTATTAGCAGCTGAATTGTCAATTCAACCACACCTGGAAACTTAGTATCTGCAACAAGATAGTTTAGTGGCAAAGTAATATGATAGTGGCGGTAGCGGCAATAAAAGTAACGATAGTGTTTTTGTAGTTTTTGTAATAGTAGCAACGGAAAAGTAAATAAGCAACAAGCAATATAGGTAAAGCTCGTAGGCATTGGATCGATGATGGGAAATTATGTCGGATGCAATTCATCATGTAGAAGTTATAACCTAGGGTGACACAGAACTAGCTCTAGTTCATCAATGCAATGTAGGCATGTACTCCTAATATAGTCATGTGTGCTTATGGAAAAGAACTTGCATGACATCTTTTGTCCTACCCTCCCGTGGAAGCGGGGTCCTATTGGAAACTAAGGGATATTAAGGCCTCCATTTAATAGAGTACCGGACCAAAGCATTAACACATAGCGAATACATGAACTCCTCAAACTATGGTCATCACCGAGAGTGGTCCCGATTATTGTCACTTCGGGGTTGCCGGATCATAACACATAGTAGGTGACTATAGACTTGCAAGATAGGATCAAGAAAACACATATATTCATGAAAACATAATAGGTTTAGATCTGAAATCATGGCACTCGGGCCCTAGTGACAAGCATTAAGCATAGCAAAGTCATAGCAACATCAATCTCAGAACATAGTGGTTACTAGGGATCAAACCCTAACAAAACTAACTCGATTACATGATAGATCCCATCCAACCCATCACCGTCCAGAAAGCCTACGATGGAATTACTCACACAGGCGGTGAGCATCATGGAATTGGTGATGGAGAAAGGTTGATGATGACGATGGCGATGATCTCCACTCTCCGGAGCCCCGAACGGACTCCAGATCAGCCCTCCCGAGAGAGATTAGGGCATGGCGGCGGCTCCGTCTCATGAAATGTGATAATTCCTTCTCCTTGATTTTTTTCTCCCCGAAAGTGAAGATATAGGATCTGGGGGTACGTAAGTAAGTCACCAGGGGGCCCACGAGGCAGGGGGCGCGCCCCCCACCCTCGTGGACAGGCCCTGGGCCCCTGGTGTGGATCTTCTTGCAGATATTTTTTATATTTTCTGAAATAATTCTCCGTTGAATTTCAGGCGATTCCGGGAACTTTTTATTTCTGCACAAAAACAACACCATGGCAGTTCTGCTGAAAACAGCGTCAGTCCGGGTTATTTCCATTCAAATCATGCAAGTTAGAGTCCTAAACAAGGGCAAAAGGGTTTGGAAAAGTAGATACGTTGGAGACGTATCAACTCCCCCAAGCTTAAACATTTGCTTGTCCTCAAGAAATTCAGTTGATAAACAACTTTTTTCATCTCAATTAGTTCATCATATATCATCCTTATTGCCTTTCACTCGCACGACCGAACGGTGTGGATAATAATGATAGTGCACGTGCATTGGACTAAGCTGGAATTTGCAGACATTTAATACAAGAGAGAAGACAAGGTAATATGGCTCAAGGTTAAATCAACAACAAAGCATACGAGAGCCACTAAGCATTTTAATCATGGTCTTCTACTCTTAAGCCCCAAAGAAAAGAAAAGAAACTATTTACACGGGAAAGCTCCCAACAAGCAAAAGAAGAATGGGAAATCTTTTGGGGTTTTCATTTTAACTGCTACTACAAGTGAGGAAAGTAAACTAGCCTAGAAGCTACAACGAATATTTTTTGTTTTTCTGGGTTTTTCTAGCACACAAGAAAAAGACTAAGAAAAAGAAATTGAAACTAAGCATGGATGGTACAGTGAAAGAGTGTGAGCACCAACAACTAGAATAAGTGTGAACATGAGTGTAAGTCGGTGAGAAACACGAACTCCCCCAAGCTTAGGCTTCTGGCCTAAGTTGGTCTATGGCCACGGATCGAAGCCACTCCATCCAGTGTACCGAGATGAATCCTCTGGGTGCCACTGGTTGGCGAGCTCATCCAGCTCCCACCCATAAACAGATTGACGGGAAGGATCAAGTGGTGGTTCTGGCTCAGTCTCTGAAGCTTGTGCCTGGCCTTGGTACTTGTAGAAGGCATCTGATGTAATGAGATACTTGCGTGTGGACAGATCAAACAAAGATGGTGCAGGCAAGGTAACAATTTCACAGTATATTTCATCAAATCTTAATTTATAATTAAGCTGCCTATTCTTGTCTTTAATAATAAAGTCATGAGCTACCATGCTCTTGTAGTCTAGATAAACACGGGCAAGCAATTTTTCTTCCTTCTCATGATGCCTAATAGGTATATTAAAATATTCAGCAAGGCGAGAAGCAGAGATGCCTCCAAAGACGGGCCCCTTTGAGCGGTTCAGACTCAATTGTTTGGCAATGACGGCGCCCAATCTAAAAGTTGTGTCTTGAAACAAAGCATGGCGTAAAATGATAATATCAGGGGCACTGAGATTGCCACTGTTCCCGCGACCAATTAAACATCTACTAGCAAATAAGGCAAAGTAGCGCAGAACAGGGAAGAGTATACTAGTGATTCTTGCCCCTGAAACTTGTCTCGTTTCCCCTACGGCTATCATGTCAATGAACCCTTCAACGTCTTCACGATGTGGTTCATCAAGTCTACCTCCAAAGGGTACTTTGCATATTTCACAAAAGTCTAAGAGTGATATCTCCTTAATCACATCATATAAACGAAACTCCACCGTAGGTGGTGTTTTCATAGAATGAAAATGAAAGCTTTGCGTGAAAATATTGGTGAGTAAGAGATACTGTTCTTTCTGGTCGTGGAGGAAGTTGGTGAGGCCTGCGTTATTTGCCAACCAATAAAAGTCTTCATAAATCCCGGCAAACACCATGAAATCATTGCAAGGCCATTCACACGGTCGAACTTCCGCCATACGAGGAACATTATACTTGGGCTTCTTATTTTCTTCTTTCTTCTTCTCCTCTGAGCTCTTACTGGAGGAGCCCCTCAACAATCTCTTTAACATTTTCCTTTTCTGAAAATTCCTAAAATTTTAGTAACTTCAAAATAAAAGTTAACCAAACTCAATAAGATTGATAGCAACAACTCCTACTAATGCCTAAAGACTATATGATGCATTAGAACTACTTGGGACCAAGAAAAATTGACATGCAAGCTCAAGAACAAGGTCACCATAGCGGCATAAATTTGCAAAAAATAAAGCACTAGAACAAAAACTAATTGGACCAATGGAGGAGTCACATACCAAGGAACAATCTCCCCAAACAGTTTGGTGAATGGTGCTTTGAGCAAGGAGATCGAAAATGGCAGCAAGATGAGCTAGAACTCGGGTTTGAGCTGGTTGGTGATTTTTTTGGGAGGAAGAAGAAGAGCATGGGTGCAGGAATAAGTGGAGGGGGGCCACGTGGGGCCCACGAGGCAGGGGGCACGCCCTGGGCAGGGGGGTGCGCCTTGGACCCTCGTGGCCACGTGCTGGCTCCCCTCGTTGTGTGTTCAGTGCCATATTTTCTCAAATATTCTAGAAAAATCATATTTCATTGTCATGGCATTTGGAGAACTTTTATTTTTGGGATTTTTTTTTGCACGGATAAGTCTGGAAACAGACAGAAAATACTATTTTGCCTTATTTATCTTAATTAACAGAAAGTAAAAAGAGGGTACAGAAGGTTGTGCTATCTAAATTCACCTATCCCATGCTCATCAAAAGGAATCCATTAACAAGGTTGATCAAGTCTTGTTAATAAACTCTTTCCGAGTAACATGAAACCGGAGAATTTTCGAATAACACTAGGTTACCTCAATGGGGATATGTATGTCCCCAACAATAAGAATGTCATATGTCTTCTTGATAGTACGAAGAGGAAACTCAAAACCTCCAATAGTAATAGTTGGAATTTTTCCAATATAATTGATACTGTGGGCCTGAGGTTGTTTCCTCGGAAAGTGTACCATATGCTCATTACCATTGACATGAAAAGTGACATTGCCTTTATTGCAATCAATAACAGCCCATGCAGTATTCAAAAAGGGTCTTCCAAGAATAATAGACATACTATCATCCTCGGGAATATCAAGGATAACAAAGTCTGTTAGAATAGTAACATTTGCAACTACAACAAGCACATCCTCACAAATACCGACAGGTATAGCAGTTGATTTATCAGCCATTTGCAAGGATATTTCAGTAGGTGTCAACTTACTCAAGTCAAGTCTGCGATATAAAGAGAGAGGCATAACACTAACACGAGCTCCAAGATCACATAAAGCAGTTTTAACATAGTTTCTCTTAATGGAGCAAGGTATAGTAGGTACTCCTTGATCTCCTAATTTCTTAGCATTCCACCCTCAAAAGTGTAATTAGCAAGCATGGTGGAAATTTCTACTTCAGGTATCTTTCTTTTGTTGGTAATAATATCTTTCATATACTTGGCATAAAGATTTGTTTTAAGCACATCAGTCAAACGCATACGCAAAAAGATAGGTCTGATCATTTCAGCAAAGCGCTCAAAACCCTCATCATCCTTTTTCTTGGATGGTTTAGGAGGAAAAGGCATGGGTTTCTGAACCCATGGTTCTGTTTCCCTTCCGTGCTTCCTAGCAACAAAGTCTCTCTTATCATAACGTTGATTCTTTGATTGTGGGTCATCAAGATCAACAGCAGGTTCAATTTATACATCATTATCATTGCTAGGTTGATCATCATCATGAACATCATTAATATTATCACTAGGTTCATGTTCATTACCAGATTGTGTCTCAGCATCAGAAACAGATATATCATTGGGATTCTCAGGTGTATCTGCTACAGGTTCACTAGGAGCATGCAAAGTCCTATCATTTTTCTTTTTCTTCTTCTTAGAAGAACTAGGTGCATCTAAATTAGCTCTCTGAGAATATTGCTCAATTCTCTTAGGGTGGCCTTCCGGATATAGAGATTCCTGAGTCATTCTACCACCTCTAGTCACAACTCTAATGGCATTATCATTATTCTTACAATTTAATTCATTGAGCAAATCATTCTGAGCCTTAAGTACTTGTTCTACTTGAGTGGTGACCATAGAAGCATGTATACTAATGAGTTTTAGTTCACCTTTAGCTCTAGATAGATAATCACTCAAGCGTTCAATCATATAAGCATTGTGTTGTAATTGTCTACCAACATAAGCATTGAAGTTTTCTTGTTCCACAATAAAATTGTTCAACTCATCTAAGCATTGGCTAGCAGACTTATAACAAGGAATATCACCTTCATCAAATCTATAAAGAGAATTTACCTTTGCTACATGTGTCGGTTATCAAGACCATGTGTCGGTCATCAAATCTATAAAGAGAATTTACCTTCTTCAATAGGGGGTAAATTCTTAACATCTTCAGCTTCAATACCTTTTTCTTTCATAGATTTCTTTGCCTCTTGCATATCTTCAGGACTGAGAAATAGAACACCTCTTTTCTTCGGAGTTGGCTTAGGGGCTGGTTCAGGAAGTGTCCAATTATTTTCATTGGCCAGCATATTGTTCAATAGTAATTCAGCTTGTTCAACTGTTCTTTCCCTGAAAACACAACCAGCACAACTATCCAGGTGGTCTCTGGAAGCATCGGTTAGTCCATTATAAAAGACATCAAGTATATCATGCATCTCAAGAGGATAATCAGGCAAAGCATTAAGTAATTGGAGAAGCCTCCCCCAAGCTTGTGGGAGACTCTCTTCTTCAATTTGCACAAAGTTATATATTTCCCGTAAGGCAGCTTGTTTCTTATGAGCGGGGAAATATTTAGCAGAGAAGTAATACATCATATCCTGGGGACTACGCACACAACCAGGATCAAGTGAATTAAACCAAGTCTTAGCATCACCCTTTAACGAGAAAGGAAATAGCTTAAGGATATAGTAGTAACGAATCTTGTCATCGTTGGTAAACAGGGTGGCTATATCATTCAACTTAGTAAGATGTGCCACAACAGTTTTAGCCTGATAGCCATGGAAAGGATCAGACTCAACCAAAGTAATTAACTCAGGATCAACGGAGAATTCATAATCTTTATCAGTAACACATATAGGTGAAGTAGCAAAAGCAGGGTCATGTTTCATTCTAGCGTTCAAGGACTTTTCTTTCAACTTAGCTAATAATTTCTTAAGATCATATCTATCATTGCAAGCAAGAAAGTCTCTAGCAGTTTCTTCATCCATAACATAACCCTCAGGAACAACAGGCAATTCATATCTATTGGGAGTAGTTTCATCATCACTTTCATAAATATCATCAGTTTCAACATTTGCATTCTCCCTAATTTTAGCAATTTGTTCATCTAGAAATTCACCTAGTGGCACAGTATCAGGCATAGAAGTAGTTTCATCATACATAGCAGAAGTAGCATCATCAAGAACATACGACATATCAGTTTCAATAGCAGGAGTAGGTGTCGCAAGTTTACTCATAATAGAAGGAGAATCAAGTGCGGAGCTAGATAGCAGTTCCTTACATCCCCTCGTAGTTGAGGGTAAGATCTTGGTTTTTGAGTCCTTCAAATTCTTCATAGTAATAAACAGATATAAATCCCAAGTGACTTAAAGAATAGAGCTATGCTCCCCGGCAACGGCGCCAGAAAATAGTCTTGATAACCCACAAGTGTAGGGGATCACAAAAGTTTTCGAGGGTAAAGTATTTAACCCAAATTTAATGATTCGACACAAGGGGAGCCAAAGAATACTCTTAAGTATTAGCAGCTGAGTTGTCAATTCAACCACACCTGGAAACTTAGTATCTGCAGCAAGATAGTTTAGTAGCAAAGTAATATGAGAGTGGCGGTAGCGGCAATAAAAGTAACGATAGTGTTTTTGTAGTTTTTGTAATAGTAGCAATGGAAAAGTAAATAAGTAACAAGCAATATAGGTAAAGCTCGTAGGCATTGGATCGGTGATGGGAAATTATGTAGGATGCAATACATCATGTAGAAGTTATAACCTAGGGTGACACAGAACTAGCTCCAGTTCATCAATGCAATGTAGGCATGTATTCCGAATATAGTCATGCGTGCTTATGGAAAACAACTTGCATGACATCTTTTGTCCTACCCTCCCGTGGCAGCGGGGTCCTATTGGAAACTAACGGATATTAAGGTCTCCTTTGAATAGAGTACCGGACCAAAGCATTAACACATAGTGAATACATGAACTCCTCAAACTATGGTCATCACCGGGAGTGGTCCCGATTATTGTCACTTCGGGGTTGCCGGATCATAACACATAGTAGGTGACTATAGACTTGCAAGATAGGATCAAGAACACACATATATTCATGAAAACATAATAGGTTCATATCTGAAATCATGGCACTCGGGCCCTAGTGACAAGCATTAAGCATAGCAAAGTCATAGCAACATCAATCTCAGAACATAGTGGATACTAGAGATCAAATCCTAACAAAACTAACTCGATTACATGATAGATCCCATCCAACCCATCACCGTCCAACAAGTCTATGATGGAATTACTCACACACGGCGGTGAGCATCATGGAATTGGTGATGGAGGAAGGTTGATGATGACGATGGCGACGATCTCCACTCTCCAGAGCCCCGAACGGACTCCAGATCAGCCCTCCCGAGAGAGATTAGGGCTTGGCGGCGACTCCGTCTCATGAAATGTGATAATTCCTTCTCCTTGATTTTTCTCTCCCCGAAAGTGAAGATATATGATCTGGGGGTACGTCAATAAGTCACCAGGGGGGCCACGAGGCAGGGGCGCGCCCTGGGCAGGGAGCGCCCCCCCCACCCTCGTGGACATGCCCTGGGCCCCCTGGTGTGGATCTTCGTGTAGATATTTTTTATATTTTCCAAAATAATTCTCCGTTGATTTTCAGGCGATTCCGAGAACTTTTTATTTCTGCACAAAAACAACACCATGGCAGTTCTGCTGAAAACAACGTCAGTCCGGGTTAGTTCCATTCAAATCATGCAAGTTAGAGTCCAAAACAAGGGCAAAAGGGTTTGGAAAAGTAGATACGTTGGAGACATATTATTAAGCACCCCTGTATTTTGCGGTTTCATGGCGTAGTTCGGACGGTATTGGTGTTCGGTGTTGACTTAGAACTGGGATGTGACCGGTCTATTTGGCTTGATAGCCACCGCCCCGTGTGTATGTACGTTCCCTTGGTCCGTAGATTGATCTAGTCTAGCCATCCTTTTTATTCAGGTCCTGGCATAGGTCGTACTTATGGGCCTGAGCCGCTGTATCATTGCCTTTACGGTGAGGAGGTGCAGGCTTGTGTAAGGAATTACTGGCCGCTTTGTCCCGTCCACGGGGTGGCCGATCTGGTTGATCGGCCTGATCATACTTTGGCAGAATTGGCGCTGGGGCCTCGTCGTCGAATTGGGGCAGCAGATTACGCTTAGGATAGCTCTTTGTTTGGCCTTTAGAGGTGTACCGTTCTTCAGCGTCTAGTACGTCATTCTATCTGTGGTTGAGCATATCCTGTTCGGCTCCGCTGCTGCTTCTTCAGGCTCCTTGCAGTGGCAATGAGTTGTTTTTGGAAACGCTTCTCTTTGAGCGGTTCTTCTAGGATGATGCATTCTTCATCTCTCAGACTGATGTCTTCTTCGGAGACAGGTTGATAGCTCCTACCATCCCCGTCGCTGTGATCGGTCAGCGGTTCGTTTGGACTATGTTCGCCATCCTCCCGTTCCTCCTGCTCTATCGCCGGCTCCACGGTGTCATCGGCTTGTTCCGGATCGTCATTGTCTTCAATGACAGTGTTGCTCTCTTTCCCCTTACGGGGTCAAGATCTACACTTCTGACGCCGGCGTTTGGGAGGTTCCTCGACGGGCTTGTCCTGCTCGGGATTTATATCGTTGTCGCCCTCCTTTTCATTGGGTGTGTCCACCATGTATACATCATATGTTTGAGGATCTCGGGTAGGGGGTCCCGAACTATGCGTTTGAGGATCAATGGCAATAGGAGATAGGGGACACGATGTTTACCCAGGTTCAGGCCCTCTCGATCGAGGTAATACCCTACTTCCTCCATGATTGATCTTGATAAATATGGGTTTCCAGAGTTGATCTACCTCAAGATCGTAATGGCTAAACCCTAAAAGTCCAGCCTATGTGATTGCTATGATTCTACTGTCATCCCTGTGGACTAAACCCTCCGGTTTATATATGCACCGGAGGGACCTAGGGTTGTACATGATCACCTTGCAGAGGAAGGAAAGTATTACACCCGGACTCTAAACATGCTATTTTACACACGGGGAGTCCTATCTAGATATGGGAGATAGTCTACATCGATAATCTTCACGGCCCACCAGTCCGGCCCATAATGGATGATCCGGTCACCTGAGGACCCCTTAATCCAGGACTCCCTCAACGAGCGCCGCCCCTTTTGAGCATGAGACAGTGCGCTGGGTGAGGCATGCTGGGAAAACTCTCTTTGAAGAGGAATCTCCTTGGTACTTACGCAGGAGGAAGGAAGGAGGCTAGGGTAATCTGCTACATTATCCACTTCAGTACCATCATGGTTGGCCTGATAGAAAACTACAGCCCTAAGCTTAATGCCTATGTCCGGATCGTCTTCAAATCCGGGGTCCATGTCTCGAATAAGGTCCTTTGGCTGTGGGATGGCGCTATGAATCGCTTCGACCACCTTCCTCCACTCCTATTGAGGATAGCCGAATTAAGTTCGGATTAGTGCGTCTCCAGAAAAATTGAGCAAAACTAATAATCAGAGAAAGACTTACCCAATCAATGGGGTTGTACATAGAAAAACCTTCCCGACACTTCAAGCGAAGAAAGTACTCCTTCTCCCCTTTGTAAAGGTCAGCCAGGATGGTGGCCAGGGTGTCGGGGTTGTCCGGACCCTTGCGTGGGCAACGCGAGGCATCGTCTTTCCCATTATGGTGCCACATAGGAAACCCTCTGGCTTGAAGCGGTTGCACGCACCGCATTATCGAGATCGCCATGACCTCAATTATTATCAGCTCGGAGTGTGCAAGCAATCTGATCTTGCTTACTAGCCTTTTGATCTCCACATTGTCTTCTTCCTTGAGTCTTTGGGGACACCAATTGAAACACTTCTCTAAAGGAGCACTAGAGTATTCGGGAAGGCCTTGCCGGATTGGGTCCAGTAGGACAACGTCTTCAATATAAAACCACTCCGAGGGCCACTCTTCGGATGCCTTCTTCGGAGTGTTGGACAGATAACATGTCCCTGCTATACGCCACACTTCAGCGCTGCCTACCTCGAATATAGATCCCTTCTGTGAGTGAGGGACAAGGCAGAAGAATTTTCGGCAAAGCTTGAAATGAGCCTCACAGCCCAAAAATAGCTCACAAAGAGCGACGAAGCCCGCAATGTGCAAGATAGACCCCAGCGTAAGGTCATGCAACTGGAAACCATAAAACTCCAGAAATGTCAGGGATATTACTATTAGGTGTAAACCTCCCAGGAGGGGCCGGTTTATGCCTATAGAGATCATTACTACTGAAGCCCAGCCGAACATGGAGCAAGGCGCTTTAGTCAAAGAAGCTTAAAGCCCAAGAGGCGTTAGGGCCCATGATGTGTAAACCGCCATATGATGTGTAAAACTTGTGATGTAAGATAGGAAGAATGGAGACCAAGCCAGATACGTTTATAAGCCGGCCTCGGGACTCTGTAAACCGGACCGGGCGTCACCTCTTATTTAAAGGGACGACCCGGCGACGGTTCAGGGCAGAGAAACAACAGCTCGAGACACAGGTAAAGCGGATGCGCTCCCTGGTCATCGAAACCCTAGCAATACTACACCAAACTAGACGTAGGCTCTTACCTTCATCGAAGGGGCCGAACTAGTATAAAATCGTTGTGTCCTTGTCCGCTTTAACCCCTTTAAGCTAACCCGTAGCGATGGCCTCACGACTAAGTCCTTTTGCTAGGACATCTGCCGTGACAAAACCACGACAACTGGCGCCCACCGTGGGGCCATCGCACGATGGTTTCGTGTTCTTGAAGGGTAGCTTTGAAGTGCTCAAGGTCTACGCAATGGGCCGGATGACTAAGAGTCGTCGCGGCAAGATCTACATCGACGATGCAGGCTGGGGCCCCGATGCCGATTCAATCGAATACGAGTATCGGGTCCCCTTCGGTGGCATCCACGTCTTCATCGGCAAGATCGGCGAACCGGGTCCTGAGCCGGACATCTTCCCCAACATCGTCGAGCCAGCTCAGCGTGGGAGACCTACCCGGATTCAGCCCGCCATGAAGCACGTCTTCATTGGAGCAGTGCATGGAGTACAAGCCGAATACGGATCGGACTCTGGAGGTGAGACTGTTGTCTATTCCAGTGACGAATCTTCTTTCAGAGAGATAAAATCCTTGTTTATTTGTTGTAGGACGTCCGACCTGAGGGCTGTTCCGATGGTGAAAGTATTCCAGACCCCCTCGATCCGCCAAACCGGGTTGCCGTCTTTATGGCCGAATCACAACCTATGCAGCAGTCATCAACTACAGCGGCGTTGACATCACACACGATGGGAACTAGGGCTGGGGGTCCTGACCCATCACCGATTGAAACTTTATACGTCTTGGTCGATACTTTGACAGCACTATTAACAGCAGAGGTAGCCTAGGCCAATAAAGAGCAACATGATGCGGAAGTCGCTCAGGTGAAAGGCCAGATAGATCAAGCCAAGTTGGACTTAGCTGCTGAGAAAACCAAGATGGCTACAAAGCAGGGTGAGGTTGATGCTCAAGCTTATCGACTCATGTTAGATCAGACCGCTTCACACGAGGTAATGATGAGAAGGCAACGATCTCGCTTGCCACCGGTTTATGAGGCAAGGAACCTCTTTAGCACGCCAGGAGCAAGGACCAGTAACCAGCCGGAGATAAACCAGGGAGGAGCGCCGGGCACAGGAGCGTCAGTCCAGCCGCCGGTCGTGGAGCCAACCCGCCAGGTTGTACCATCACAGCATGTGCCCACCCCTCCTGGTCATTACTATAATCCATTGGATAACATAGTCGCTGCCGCTTCACGACTGGCTGCCCTTCCCATTGAAGGAACATCCCCTGTAGCGGTGGAGGCACGACGGGCCAGGGAGTTTTTGGAAACGGCGCTAACCCAACATCAAGCTTATTCTCACAGTCGCGAGAGAATTCATTCAACCCCTCGCCCAAGCCGGAGTTACACTAGGCGTCTGGATGAACCGGCCATATCAAGCAGCGCATGGAGACGTAATCCGCCGCGGCGGGATGATCTGGCAAGAGGAGACACGAACGCTCAGAACATGGTGGATCAGGGTAGGCAACGCCGAGAGGCTGAGTTGGCAGCACAGCACGAAGCCCGTCAGGCAACGTCGGTTCGATCTTCTACCTCAGTTGAACCGGGGGTTATGTATAGCTCCCTGGGAGTGCCTTGTCTTACTTCCGCTTTGTGCAATGTGAAACTGCCCAAGGATTTGAAAGGACCGCACAAGGTGCCCAATTACACGGCGGATCTGTCCCCGGAGGCATGGGTTGAAAGTTATGATATGGCAATGGAAATGCTGGATGTGGATGATGCAGCATGCGCTAAGTATTTCACAATGATGCTACAGGGCACAGCTCGCAATTGGCTGAAGGGATTGCCACCCAATTCCGTCGGATCATGGGCCGAATTGCGACGCCAGTTTATCAATAACTTCAAGGACATGTGCAAACAGCCAATGTCTGTCGTTGATTTAGCTGCCTGCGTTCAAGGAGAGCATGTGTCAACAAGTAGTTGGGTGCGTCGAGTGTCAGAGATCCTGCATTCCTCCAATAGCATCAACCCAAGCACAGCAGTGGTAACCTTGGAAGGCAATTGCCGGTTCGAACCTTTGAAGTTGAAGTTGGGACGGCTTAAGCGTAATTGTGATGACATGGGGACACTCATGGGCGCTTTAGTAAAATATGCGGACTCAGATAATACCAAATACCCAGACTCTGATAATGACAACTCAGGGATGGTAAACAAGAATGGTAAGGCACCGCAACCCAACCCGGCGAATCAAGGATACAACGGTAAGCGTAAAGCGAATAGCAGCTCAGATTTTGTGGCCAACACTAATGCTCAGGAGGACGGACAACGCCGCAAGGGTAGACCGCCCCCGCAAAACAGGAGGCCGCCTATTAATCTGGAACGCCAGATGAATATACCTTGCCCAAGGCACGGTATAGCAGAAAAGCCAACTACACACCTCTGGAAGGACTGTTTCATTATGCAGGAAATCATGAACCGGTCTCGATACGATCATGGACCATCCGGCGGATCGGGTCCCGGTTTTCATGGGCTGGGTTATCAAGGTGGTGGATCCGGTTCAGGGTACCAAGGCAATAACGGCAACCACAACGGGCACAATCAACACAGCCAACAGCATGGCCATGGCGGTTATAACAATCAGGGAAATCAACAGCGCCAACAGCAGCAGCAATCCGGATATCAGAATAATCTGAAGGATCTAAGCAATGGGCAGTATCATGTCTTAACCACGAGCTTATGTAAACGCGATGAGAAGGTTTACAAGAGGGCGGTGCATTCTGTTGAACCGGTGGTGTCGCATTACCTGTGTTGGTCAGAACAGCCCATTGTGTGGAGCCGAGAGGATCATCCGCCCTGGGTTGATAATCCAGGTCAACTAGCTCTAGTTGTGGCACCTCAGGTGGGTGGCTACAAGTTTACCAAGGTGCTTATGGACGGAGGCAGCAGCATCAACATTCTATACTATGAGACTTTCCGGCGCATGGGGCTGACAGATAAGAAGCTTCGGCATTCTAACACAGTTTTTCACGGGGTGGTGCCCGATAAATCGGCGTATCCAGTTGGCAAGATAGATTTAGAGGTCACCTTTGGAGATGAGCATGATTCTAGGTCGGAGGCTTTGACCTTTGAAGTGGTAAAAATCAAGAGCCCGTATCACGCCCTGTTCGGGCGGCCGGTTTACGCTAAGTTCATGGCAAGGCCGTGTTATGTTTACCTACAGCTCAAGATTGTGTTGGAGTGCGAGGAAGGTGATGCAGCTTATGCTGAGGCGGTTTGTGCAACTGAAGAGCTAAAGTTTTATAAGGATAATGTTGATCCGGCAGATATGTCTCCGTTGAAAAAACCAACTACAGAGCATGATCCGGCTTTGAAGTTCAAATCAGCTGAAGAAACCAAACAGGCTGACTTTGTTCCTGGCAATTCATCCAAGCAATTCACCATCAGTGCTAACCTAGATCCATAATAGGAAAGCGCGCTCATCGAGTTCATCCGTGAGAATCAGGACATTTTTGCATGGAAACCTTCTGACATGCCAGGTGTACTGAGGGAACTCGCTGAGCACACTCTCAACATTGATCCTAAGTTTAAACCGGTTAAGCAATTTCTGCGCCGCTTCAATGAAGAAAGGCACAAGGCTATTGGTGAAGAAGTGGCTAGGCTCTTAGCAGCAGGCTTTATAATTGAAGTGTTTCATCCAGAGTGGTTGGCTAATCCGGTGCTAGTGCTTAAGAAAAATGGCAATTGGCGAATGTGTGTTGATTACACAGATCTGAACAAAGCTTGCCCAACTGATCCCTTTGCCCTCCCCCGTATTGATCAGATCATCGATGCTACGGCAGGTTGTGAGCGGCTAAGTTTTTTGGATGCATATTCAGGTTATCATCAGATTAAGATGGCAGTTAAAGACCAGGAGAAGACGGCCTTTATAACTCCCTTTGGATCCTTCTGCTATGTGTCTATGCCATTTGGGCTTAAGAGTGCCCAGGCGACCTATCAGCGTTGTGTGCAAAACTGCCTTCATGGACAGATTGGGCGGAATGTTCATGCATATGTGGATGACATTGTGGTGAAATCCAGGAAGGAGGAGACGTTAATAACAGACTTGAAAGAAACCTTCGACAATCTCCGAATTTATAAAATGATGCTTAATTCGGATAAGTGTGTTTTTGGTGTTCCGGCAGGCAAGTTCCTGGGGTTCTTAGTATCAAACAGGAGAATTGAAGCTAATCCAGAGAAGATCAAGGCGATTACATCCTTGGCTAAACCGGTGTGCATCAACGATGTCCAACGCGTGGCGGGCCGTATTGCGGCGCTCAGCCGGTTTATCAGCCGTTTGGGGGAGAAGGCTATCCCGCTTTATCAGATGATGAAAAAGACAGATCGCTTTGTCTGGAGTGATGCTGCTGATGCCGCGTTTGAAGATTTCAAGAAGCAATTAGCAAAGCCACCGCTCCTTGTTGCCATTGTGGTAGAGCGTAAGGAGGCAGGCAAAGAATATCCGGTTCAACGGCCGGCTTACTACATCAGTGAGGTGCTCATTGAATCAAAACAGAGATATCCGCATTGGCAGAAATTGGTGTATGGAGTCTTCATGGCAACCCGGAAGCTAAAGCACTATTTTCAAGGCCATCCAATCACTGTGGTTAGTTCAGCTCCATTGGGGGATATAATCCAGAATAGAGAGGCTACTGGTCGGGTTGCAAAGTGGGCCATTGAGCTTAGCCCGCACGGATTGAAGTATGTGCCCCGTACTGCGATAAAATCCCAAGCACTGGTGGATTTCATCAACGATTGGACAGAGTTGCAAGCACCCGAGGAAAAGCCGGATCACACATATTGGACTATTCATTTTGATGGATCCAGGCAATTAGAGGGCTCGGGGCTGGAGTCGTATTAACTTCCCCACGAGGTGATAAGTTCTGTTATGTCCTCTGTTTAATATTCCCTTGTACTAACAATGCAGCTGAGTATGAAGCTCTCCTCCATGGTCTGCGGATGGCCAAGGGGATGAATTTAAGCCGGGTTAAATGCTTCGGCGATTCAGACCTGGGGGCGCAGCAAGTGTCTGGCAAGTGGGATTCCAAAGATCCACTCATGCCAGCATATCGACGAGAGGTAGATGCTGTTGCTGGACACGTCAAGGGTTATCAAGTGGATCATATAGACAGGCGCAAGAATGAAGCGGCTGACGCGTTAAGCCGGCTGGGTTCTCAACGTAAACCAGTCCCGCCCAATACCTTCCTGGATGTGTTACACAATCCGTCAGTATAGTTACATTCAGAAGAGGACTTGGTTGTCCCTGATCCGGAGGCACAATTGGTCGCAACGCTTCATGTCATTCCGGATTGGACGCTTCCCTACCTGGCGTACTTGAGCCGAGGTGAGTTACCAGAGGACGAAGTCTTGGCTAGACAGATAGTTTGACGATCCAAGTCAATGACTATTGTCAATGGAGAACTACATCATCGCAGCGTTTCTGGGGCGTTTCAGCGTTGTGTATCACCAGATGAAGGCTGTGATATTCTTAGGGAGATCCATGAGGGAGATTGTGGTCATCATGCCGGTTCAAAATCTTTGGTGGCTAAAGTGTTTTGTCATGGGTTCTACTGGTTGACGGCTCATGCCGACGCAGAGGACTTGGTCAGAAAATGTGATGCTTGTCAGAAGTTTTCACGGCGTGCTCATATACCGGCGCAGGAATTGAGAACGATTTCAATTACTTGGCCGTTTGCGACTTGGGGGCTCGATATGGTTGGACCATTCAAGAGATCCCCAGATAAGAAGACCCACCTTTTGGTGGCGGTGGATAAGTTTGCCAAATGGGTTGAAGCGGAGCCAGTCAGTAAATGTGATGCAGCAACGACGGTTCAGTTCGTCAAAAAAGTAATTTTCCGGTTTGGCTTTCCACACAGCATTATAACTGATAATGGCACCAATCTATCCAAGGGGGCTATAGAGGAGTTCTGTCAACGAGAGCACATCCGCCTTGATGTATCATCAGTAGCTCACCCTCAGTCCAATGGCCAAGCTGAAAGAGCCAATCAAGAGATCTTGAGAGGCATCAAACCCCGGCTTATGGTTCCTTTGCAGAGGACACCAGGTTGTTGGGTGGAGGAGTTACCATCTGTGCTATGGAGCATCAACACTACACCTAACAGATCCACAGGGTACATGCCTTTCTTCATGGTATATGGAGCTGAAGCGGTCCTCCCAAGTGATATCCGCCATGACTCGCCATGGGTGGCGGCTTACGTCGAAGCTGATAACGAAAAAGCAAGACAAGATGCATTGGACCGGCTGGATGAAGAACGGGACACGGCAGCAGCTTGATCGGCGATTTATCAGCAAGATCTGCGCCGGTACCACAGTCGCCGGGTTAAAACCAGAACATTTCAAGAAGGAGATCTGGTGCTCCAGCTCATCCAAGTCCAAACAGACATGCACAAGTTGTCCCCACCTTGGGAAGAACCCTTTGTGGTCAGCAAGAACCTGCACAACAGATCATACTACCTCGTCGACGTTCAAGAACATAAGGACTCACATACGGCAGAGGAAGAGACCAGGCGGCCGTGGAACATCGCTCTTCTTCGACCTTACTACACTTGAGCCATAGGCTCTGCTTTATGTACATATGTTTACAATGTATATATTATGATCAATATAATAAACCAGCGCCCCCAATAAAGCGGGGTATCAGCCGCCTTTTTCATAAGAGTTTGTCACATGGGGGCTTCTGTGTGCAAGGGAGTTCCTATGGCCTCTTAAACCGGCGACCGCATCAAGGCCATCATAAGAGCATAGCTCTGGTTGCTTCGGCAATTCCCACATGATGATGAGGGGCAAAAGAGAGTTTTGATGCCTAGCACAACTCAAACATAGGCCCCGACGAGCATAGCTCAAATGCTACCAGGGGGCTCCTGATGCAAAGCATCAACGAGTTGACAACCCTTGTAGTAATTACGTCTTGGAAGCCTGGTGTATACACCCAAAACCCCGGATTAGCCTGCATGCATTAAGTAAGTCACTCCGTCCAGGTAAACCTGGTACGACCCGTCGAACGTATACACAAGTCAATCTTTACAGACCCTGAACTTGGTAACGTTAAATTGGCGATCATCAAGTGATTACACAAGTCAATCTTTACAGATTTTGAACTTGGTAGCATTGAACATTGATGATTTGGTTAAGGATTGAGGACCATCTTAACAGGCTTTGCAAAATGGTTAATGACAGTAGCCTGGCAGCTCATAAAAAGCCTCGAATTTGGAGCCTGGTAGCTCATAAAAAGCCTTGACTACATGGTCTTATTTGCCCAAAAAAAAAATTATGCTTTATAAAACCTTTATCTTCAAGGTCATTGGTTTTTATCCAAGTCCATTGATTCAGGGAGAGGGTGACTATAAGTTGCCACTACATCTGATTTTACAGTGTTCTAGTCTGGGTTACAAACACCAGTACTAACTACAGTTAAACAAGAGTTCATTGTAACCCGGTTCGATTTTCATGATGAACCGACAAACAATCAAGGGAGTCATCAACACTTGCACCTTGGATCATTATCTCTTCCTACCGGATTAAGGTTCACCGTAATACACTTAATCACAGGTATGATACATAGTTTATATTTTATACACAGTTCAAGTTATAAACTTAGACCATGTGTTTGGGCATTATGACCCGTCTGGCGATAAACCGCCAGGACACTTTGAACATTGTTTTATGCAGAAGCGGGTAAAATAAACCGTCAAAGGCATTGAAAGCAGGACACAATTAAGAAGTTGCCGACTGAAGCAATCTCATACAAAGGATAGTATGTAACGAACGAAAAGTATCTCAGCTATCCTATTACAAGGCGCTGGAGAGCCTAAAAGAATAAAGTTTTTTCTCAAGCCCAAGTTAAACCGGCACCGGTTTAAGACTCTGCGTCAGCCTGCCGTGAAGATTGAGGATCAGCTTGCTCCGATTCTTCGGTGGTCTCTTCCAGCTGCTGGAAATCAGTAGTGGTCTGGTCAATCTTGGTCAGCGCCCGGAAATAAACTTCATCATTCACGAGGTCTGACGGATTAATGTCAGGAGCAAAAGTGTGCTTACGGATGGGCGGAATAAGATTTTCAATCTCATAAGCCGGACGCTCCGCCCGCAGGTTCTCAGCATCATATCCCGGATGATATCTAGACAGATCAGCCTCGTCAGCAAGTTTGCTAGCCAGAGGCCGCATATCCTTGGTTAACGCACGTAAGTCGTCGTTGGAAAAGGCTGATCCATCTTCCTTCATACTTGGGTAGCCATTCATCGCCTCCGCCGGATCAAAATCAGGAACCCAAGCTTTCGCTCGAGTCAACGCCATCAAAGCACCTGCCCTTGCAGACGACTTCTTCACCTCTATGAGGCGGGCAGACAGAATCGACAGCTTTTCCAAAGTACCCTTGATGGTGGTAGGAGCCGGTTTGTTATGCGAGATAGCATTGATAGCCTCTGAGCACCGGAATATAACTGCTCCACCAGAGTATATGCAGCTTTCAATTTCTTTCGCACATCATCACCAAGATGAGTGATACGCCTCCCTGCATTAAAATTATGAATTAAACCGGAACAATGCAGGATTGCAAGGTTCAGGGTTGTGTTAACAAGTACTTACCAAAGATGGCGGACGTCATGTCATTGATCTGTTGCTTCAATCCGGACAGTTCCTCTGTCACCGGATTAAGAGTAGCCTCTGCATCATTGGCTCTCTTTTCCAAGGCAGCCTTTTCAGCGTCCCAGTCTGACCGCTCTTTTTCAAAGTCTTTCTTCAGCTTCTCTATACTTGCTAAAGCAAGTGTAAGCTCGTCCTTGACTTCGACAGCGGCAGTCTCTTGGAACTTCAAGTTATTCCGGAGCTCGGTCACTTCAGAGGTCTTTCGGTTCAAATCAGTCTGCCAAAATGAAAGTACATTATATATTCATGAAGCATTTCAGTCAAAGTCCCAAGCACATATCAAGTTATGCACTTGGCACTTGGGGCTAATGTATATTTGCAGTGAAAACAGGCATTTTTCAGACAAGTCCCAAGCACATAAGCAAGTTATATACTTGTCACTTGGGGGCTAATGTGATAGTGTTCTGAATTCAAGTGAAAGTCCCGGTTCATCCTAAAGGAAGTAAACCAGCCCTTGGGGGCTACACGTGCGAAACAAACTGTCTACTGATCTACTAAAGTCTCGGTTCACCCTAAAGGCTAAACCAGTACTTGGGGGCTACGATGGCAAAAGGATGAAGTTACAAGATGCAAGCACAAATAAAGGACAAATCAAAGGTAGAGAGGTTACCTCATAACGCTCCTTCATTAAATTCACCAATCCAGCTTCATGGTCACGGCTGGTGAATAACCGGTTTAAATATTCGGAATGGAGTTCCTGGGCGCTGAGCTAAGCGTAGCTGGACAAATCAGTACTCCACTTGCCCTTGTCCTTGTTGAGAATGTCTTCCTTGGCAGTATGCTTGGTCAAAGCGACAGGCTCCCCTGGAGTAGTAAAACTAGTCCCAGTGATTTCAGCATCGCCAGGTGAAGCGGCCGTTTGCTTGGTGGGACTAGCAGGAGCAGGGCTAGTCTGGGCAGGACTGGCCGGTTCGAGGTCGCGGTCTATTGGATCGTTCACCTGATCAACAAAGACATCATGATCTATAGGAGAAATATCATCATGCGGAATCTCAGCATTGTCTTCAGAAGGTTCAGCAAGTTTAGGATTGTCTGCCGGTTCAGGAGTGGTATTGTCGACTGCCGGTTTATTCAGTTTGGCCTTTTTACTAGGCTTGGGTTTACTTCAAAAGTTAAAGATAATGAAAGTAAGAAGAGTCAAAGGCAAATGTTAAACCGGAAAAAGTGAAAAACAGCTTACCCAGGAACAGTCTTGAGGGGAGGAATTTGAGTGGTTGTTGATTCGCCAGAAGATGAATGAGGCGTTTCCTGATAATTCGAGTCAGACGGATTAAGGGGTTGTCGAATAAGACCTGCTTTGGGATAAAGAGCAGTTGGAGTGAGTAAAACCTCAGAACGACACCTCCGAGCTGGAGTGTGCGTTAATCCGGTGGATTCAATAGCATGACCACTATGACGAGTGGTGCGGCGAGCTTCATGTTATTGCTTCTTCAAAAGAAAGTTTGGGTCCAAGTAACCAAAAGGATGAGAAAACTGTACTTTCCAGGTTGCTCGATGAACTTTGGATGTTGGCAGAGGTTCTGAATCGGATAAAGGGTGATTACCTCAACATCGTCCGCTTTACTGCCTTCAGCGTGTCCCTGGGAGCAGACATTGTTAATAAAAATACAGATAAAGAAAAGAACAAGGAAGACAAAAGAATTAGGTGGTACCTCGGAGGCCGATTCATCTTCTTCCGCATTGGATCCCGATGCGACAGTATTCTTTTTCTTGTTTTTCTTGACAGCCTGGGTCTTTTGGCGAGTTGCTTTCGCCGGTTTATCCTGGGTTTTCCTTTTCTAGAAAGGGTCATTGTCCTGTTGAAAGAAATAAAGACATTTCAAGACAAGTGATGCAGACGGATTAATACAAAGCAAAACAATAGGGAAGACTTTTCTTACCGATGGTGGTTTGTTGGTCACACAGAAGGGTGCCAAGCCGGTCTGACTGCAAGCTTCTATAGGTAAGTTCAGCAGCTTCTTGATGGATTCATTGACCTCGTTTTCTGATAGCACTGCCTCTGTGTGGCGCAAAGGGTCTATGGGATTCCCTGTATACTCACACATTAAGCCGGAACACCGGCTTAGCGGAGAACACTCCAGGAAAGCCAGCAGTGGACGAAGTCAACCCCTGTCAAACCATTGGCCACAAAGGCCCTAAGCTTTGAAAGCTGAGGAGCATACTGAGCTCGCTCCTGGGCACTTAACTGCTGTGGAAAAGGGTGGTTTTCTCGAAGACGGTGGGAGTGATAACCCGGCAATGGATTTTCACCTTCCGGGGAAGTGTCTACGCAGTAGAACCAAGTCTGGTTCCAGTCCTTTGGATGGCTGTGGAGACGGGCGTGAGGAAAGCTAGCATCCTTCCTTTTATGAATAGACATCCCGCCGAGTTCAGTGTTTGGACCGTCGTGAAATTCCGTACGATGGTTTAGGTGAAAGAAATCCCGGAATAGCTCCACTGACGGCTCCTCTTGCAGATAAACTTCAGAAAAGACTTGGAAGTTGCAAATGTTTGACACAGAGTTGGGACCAATATCTTGTGGATGAAGCTGGAAATTTGCTAACACATCACAGAAGAACTTTGACCCGGGAGGGTTGAATCCCCGGGCTAAGTGGTCAAAGAAGGCAACGACCTCTCCCTCTTTGGGCTTTGGAGGACATTCTGATCCGGGAACCCTCGATTGAAGGACATGCTTTGGGCTTAAACCGCCAATTGAGGCCATTTTCTCCAAATCCTCCTCAGTAATCCGGGATGGAACCCAGTTGCAGGAGACAAACTGCTTGGCTTGAGTGGTCATTGTTTCGGAAGGGAAGTCTGAAAATACAGTGAAGAGCCGGTTTACAATCTAAGCAAGTTTAAACCGGCATGCTCTATAAAGGTATTGACCTAAAACGGCGGTTTAGGCAGGGGCCTAAGGGTATCTACTGGATTGAAGTATCCGGAACAGCTATAACAGCGACATCTACCAGACTATAGAGGCTGAAAAAGCTAAACCGCTAACAAAGGTAAACAAGACGTAGATATGAAACTATGAAGAAACAGTTTTCGCACAGACAGCGGGGAAATACGGATCTATAGCATGTTGAAAATTCATAGATATTCAAGGTTATATTCTGCAGACGCGATGAAGGTCTTAGCAGATGCAATTTAACTAGTCATATTGGAAAGATAAAACCACGGCGAAGGAGCGGAGTTACTCATACAGTTATCAACTAGGAGATTTAGATCTATGGCGAAACTACTGGGCTATGGCGAAGAACTGCGAAGAACAATGCCTATCCGCGAGCTCGTATGAGGAAACCCTAAAACAAGATCTAAAAACGGGGTAAAGAGAAGACTTACCCGAGGCGTCAGGTGCGGAGAAGCGCTGGCGAGTCTGCGGAACAATCAGGTTGATGCAGCGGCCAGACTTGACGAAGATGCATAGCTTGACGAACGGCGGCGGAGCTCAAGCGCGAATGGACGAAGGAAAAAGAAGATGCAAGGGGGGAAAAGATATGCCCCTCTGCCCTATTTATAAGCCGAAAGGATAAAACGACAGTCGCGGGAATCGAGGAGCCAAAAAAGTGGATATGGACGATATTGTCGCCGCGATCATCGGAGCTTTAATGAATAAAAGATAAAAAACAGGTACAAGTATTAAATGTGCGGGTGACGTCACGGCGGCTCAGAGCGATCTGAGAAGATGACGTCACGCCGATTTATGAAGCATTTGAAGCTGCGAGGAGGAAAATATGTGCAGAACATTGAAGATTGACATGAAAAGGTTCAAATCAATCTGGGGCCTAATGTCAGGGATATTACTATTAGGTGTAAACCGCCCAGGAGGGGCCGGTTTATGCCTATAGAGATCATTACTACTGAAGCCCAGCCGAACATGGAGCAAGGCGCTTTAGTCCAAGAAGCTTAAGGCCCAAGAGGCGTTAGGGCCCATGATGTGTAAACCGTCATATGATGCGTAAAACTTGTGATGTAAGATATGAAGAATAGAGACTGAGCCTGATACGTTTATAAGCCGGCCTCGGGACTCTGTAAACCGGACCGGGCGTCACCCCTGGTATAAAGGGACGACCCGGCGACGGTTCAGGGCAGAGAAACAACAGCTCGAGACACAGGTAAAGAGGATTCGCTCCCTGGTCATTGAAACCCTAGCAATACTACACCAAACTAGACGTAGGCTTTTACCTTCATCGAAGGGGCCGAACTAGTATAAAATCCTTGTGTCCTTGTGAAAGAACATGCGGTGCCCCCATGTTTGGTTTTGGTAATTGATGACAATCTCTATGGACTAATGGTTGCCCTGAGTTATATTTGAAGGGTTTGTCCATAGGCTTTTCTTGGAGTTCATTTGTTGGTTTCAAGGAGAGTTTGTGATGACCAAGGTGCTATTAAGGAATTATCCAAAGATTGGTCTTGTGAGTGTTGAGCTTATTGCAAGCATGTCTTGAAGAAGAAGAGTGTGTTATCATTCATGTCTACCTTCAAGACATCATCCAAATGAAGAGAGTTGGAAAGATTCAAGGTTGATCAAGACTAAGTGAAGGAGTGAATCAAGTTGATCAACACACAAAGCGTAGAAGATGTACCTAGAGGGATCAAGCAATCCTATGGTATGATAAGCATTGTCAATCACGCTTTGTGTACTAACTCATGGTCTCCGTGAGAGTTCTTTGTGAGGTTAGGTTGCGGTGTGCAAGTTCAAGTGGAGCATCACGAAGAAATCAAGTGCCTGAAGCTTGCCGTCCATTGTCGTGACAATGGACTTGTGAAGATATGCCGAAGAGTGGCTCACCCATAGAGGAGTATGGGGGAGCAATCTACTAGTCTTCACTGAGACAACGCAATCAAGAAAGGTGGTCCAACTTGAGGAAGTCAAGATCGTCTACATCTAGCTCAAGTGGACTTTGTGCAAAGCAAAGGTTTTCCCTTGATAGGTTTTCTATTTTACCGGTCTCGTGGTGGTAGTTGGGAGACCGGGTTATAGGATCGTTTGTCGTACTATCAAGGGGGGCTCTCAAGTTGGTAGCTTGATCGTATCGTTAGTAGAGAGCTCAAACCATTGCATCCTTGCATCATGTTTCTTGGTTCTTGTTTGGTTCTCTTTGTGAGTCTTAGAGCTTATGGTCATCTTGATGACAAGCTTGAGTTCATCGAAAACGGAGTTCACATGTGTCTTCTATGATGTTTTCGGTGTTGGGTGTTTTACCGATCTTATCCGAGAAAGGGTTCTCACCATTTTCTTATGGGCCTTTTCTAATGTAATGCCCAGGATGGGACTATACCTCCTACGTGTCGAGGCACGACTTAAAGGTATAAGCCCATCCTAGAATGATCCCAAGTTTGGTATCTTTGCACGACTCATGTAAAAGAGGGATTAACTTGCAAAATGAGATAGTTGGCTTACACTCGCCACTTCACACAATACATTACATAAGCAAAACATCATTCAAAACATCACAACCCGACTACGGGTGAAGAACCAAAAGAAAGATACCAAAACAACATAAAGCCACAGGTCAGGATCGGATCCTAGTAGAAACCACTACTGATCGTTGAAAACACAAGCAAACAGCCAAACTCTTCATCGAGCTCCCGGTGAAGAACTGAACCAACTCCTGCATCAAACTCGGCTGAACCTGCATCTGGTGTTGTAGTAACTGTGAGCCACGAGGACTCAGCAATCCCATAACCATGGGTAACAAGACTAGCAAAGCTTTATGGGTAGGAAGAGGTAAGGTGGTGAGGTTGCAGCAGCGGCTAAGCAATATATGGTGGCTAACTTACGAGTACCAGAATAAGATGAGCATCTACGCAAACGGTCGCAAAAGTAGTGATCGCTAAAGATCCTAACTACATACGGTCAAACATAACCCCACCGTGTTCTCTTCTCAAAGTGAAAAGAGACAGTCACGGTTGCTCACACAGTTGTGTGTTTTACTTCGGATCCTCTGTCAAGTTTTCTACAACCGGACATTAACAAATTCCAATCTGCCACATAACCGCGGGCACGGCTTTCGAAAGATCATAACCCTGCAGGGGTGTTCCAACTTAGCCCATCACAAGCTCTCACGATTAGCTGAAGTGATAAATATAATATCATCACTCCTTATCTTAGGGAAAATCCGATCAGGCTCGGCATCTCGGTAGCACAAGTCATTTCGACAATGGTAAAACAAGTCCAGCAAGACCTCCCGGCGTGGCGACACCCTGATAGTAGCCGCGCGTATCTCGTCTCAGGCCACGTCCGGATGAGCAGTACGTACAGATACCGAAGATCCCAGCGAACTGGGTGGCATCCGCAAGTGGCTCTAGTTTGGGACCAACACCATCAGCACTGGCCCCCCCTGCTATGTAGAATTAAGAATCCTCGGGTAGCGCTAACTCCCTATGCAATTTAATTAATTAATTAAGTTGTTATTATGAGCAAATTAAAACCAATGTTGGGCCTTGCTGGAGGAGTTTTATTCAAAGTCGAACTGTCAAGGGGTCCCCATCCACCCATCGTGTAAGGAACGCAAAATCAAGGAACATAATGCCGGTTTATCGGCGCCTAAGGTGGCATGAGTGGAACAAAACACCGAGCAAAAGGCCAAGCCTTCCACCCATGCCCAGTATATAGGTGTGTTAATAATAATTATAGATATTGTGATATACCAACAACAAGTTCCCTCCTGGAACAAACTTCATCTTCACCTGCAACTAACAACGCTATAAGAGGGACTGAGCAAGCGAGGCTGAGCAAGCGGGTAACATAGCCAAACAGTGGTTTTGCTAGGAAGGTGTCAAGGTTAGAGGTTTCATGGCAACAAGGAGAGGCTGACATAAAGATGGGTAGCGCGACATGTAACGATAGCATCGAGACAACTAAGCATGGCAATGGTAGTAAAGGTATCCAAGGGTATGATCATCTTGCCTGGGATTCCACAAGGGAGAAGAACGGATCCATGAAGAAGACGGAGCAACAGTCGAGCGAATCCTCACAACTCCGGAACGAAACCGAAGCTAACAAGAGAAGCAACCGGAAAGAAGCAAACAATACGGTAAACACACATAGCATAAACATGGCATACGATGCACACCCAAATATGATGCATGTCCGGTTTAAATATGCATGGCATGGCAAAGTGCACAAATAACACTACAAGTTAAGTGGAGCTCAATATGCAACGAGTTGCATATTGACGAAACACCACATTAAATTATTTAATTGACTCTCATTATTTACAAGACAAGATTAAATGTTTGTTAACATGGCAAGAGGTGAAACATAAAGAAACTACACTATTAGGCAATTTAAATGAGGCCGGAGAATAACAACAACAAGTTCCGGAAAATCCCCATGAGCATGTTTAATAATTATAAGCAAACAACAATTATACATATATTAAATGTTGTTAACATGATGCGGATGACATGAACAAGTTTATGCAATTTTATTAAAAGGTTAACATAAGAGAGATATGAAGTATTGTCACCGTGGTGGATGAAAAAGGTGCCACGGCAACGATCCGAAAATGATGCAACGCATCATATCGGTTCCGGTAACTCGTTGAGAGTCCGGTGCAAAAGGAAAGATGGCGTGAGCGAGTCAAACGAGATGAAAGGTGGGCGATCCCGTTACCGGGTTCCCACGAGTCGGCGACGAGGCAACCGAGGAACACGACAAAAGAGGCACAACGGGCACGAAGCACAAGGGAGACATTTCATACAACACAACAAGCATCTCACGGGTCATCCACGGGGTCGTCTCGTTATACCTTTGAAGCGTGCGTTTCGGGGCGGTTCGAGATCGTAGTGGAAGGAGTCGTTCACGTGTCCGAAGAGGAAGAAGTCGTTCACATAGCGTTAGTGGAAGTAGACGTTCTCGTAGATGTACATGTCGACGGTAGACGTTCGGGCGACGGTAGGGGTACTTGGTGCGTCTCCGAGACGGTAGTTGTTCACGTTTCCGTAGCCGTTCGGTCGTCGTGGTACTTGTTACTTCGCGATCGTAGGGGTACTTGACACTCCACCGTGTAGTCGTACTCGAGGCTCGTAGAGGTCATGTCACGTGTCGTGGAACTTGTTGCGTCGGGTCTTGGCGACGGTAGTTGTTCGGGCCCAAAAGTAGTTATACTTGCTGCTCCATGATTATCTGAGATTAACATTAACAGCAACAATACAACAAAACCCAAGGGAAAAACTGCGGTCTCGTCGACGAAGTAGAGGCCTGGCAGCAGCAAAAACAGTCTTGGGGGCGCCGAACTCGTGCTCCTCGACAGAGGCAGCAGCAACTTGGCGAAGAGGCGAGGTGATTTCAGGCGGCGAGGACGGGGCCCCTGGTCATCCATGGCGAGGAAGGAGCGGCGGCGTACGGAGGCGGGGCGCCGGACGGGGCTGGAGAAGGGAGGCCATGGCGACGAGGCAGAGGCAGCAGGGCGATCCGGCTCCCTGGACGAGCGACGGGAGGGCGGCGTCCGCGCGAGGGAAGGCGGGCGCTGGATAAGGCCGCGGCGAGGGAGACGGGAGCGGTCGCCGGCTCTGGCTCGGGCCAGGCGAGGCGAGGAGGAGGGGTGCGGGAATGGCGCTGCGGGGAAGAGGCGAAGGAAGAGGGGCGCCGGCCTGGGGCTCCTGGCCGCGCGCTTGCTGGAGGCGAAGGGCGCCGGTGATTCCTGGCCGGCCCGTGGGTGCTCGGGGCCGCGGGGAGGAGAGGGGCTCGAGGCGCTGCAGAGTCGATGGGGTTGAGAGAGAGGGAGGCAGAGGGCGATGGAATGGGGAGATGGGGCGATGGGATTCGCTCCTGGCGGCGCTCGGTGGGAGCGAAGGGAGCGAGAGGGACTGGGAGGAGCGAGGGAGAGGTTAGCGCTAGGGTTAGGAGCGGTCGGGCTGAGGCCTGGGGAGGCCTGGGCCGGCTCGTGGCTGGGTCTAGGAGGGAAAAAACATAAGGAGTTGGGCGGCTGGAAGGAAAGAATGGGCCAGCTGGAGCTAATTACCCAATACAGAAAGAAAAAAAACAAGGAAGAAAGAGAGAGAGAAAAAGAAAGAAGGGTTAGGAACAGAATTTGGACAAGAGGTTAATTTTCTCGGGCTCGTAAAAATGAGCACGACCGGAGAAAAATATAAAAGGCCAGATCGGAAAAATAATTCAAACATATTTGAATTTAATTCAAATAGGTTTGAACTAAGACTTGATTAAAGAAGTGTCCAAAATGTTCGAATTTTTGGAGGAACCTCGAAACAACGGAAAAGAATTTCAGGGAGGGTTTTGAAGGTGAAACTCGAAGTGAAAAAGACATGGGGAAATTATGCACGTGTGTTGCGGGTAATTCCAAACAATGGAATAATTATTTATAATAGCTCCATAATATTTGGAGGATATGTTATAAAGAGAAGTCACCTTCCCTCGATTTAGATGAACCGAAGGTCCACACGATTTATTTAGGTTGAGATGCAAAATAAAATATGACATGATGGCATGATGACATGATGCAATGCAAAAATAAATAACACAAGCAAAATAAAACACATGGGAGACCCCGGAACATCTGGAATCTTCTGGAATCTTCTCGGACGTCGGTCTCGGGCGTCAAAACTCTCCCACACTAACAGAGGATCTCGACCCGAGATCCTAGAGATAGCACCGGGTAAAAAAAACGGAAGAGGAAGAGGTAAAACAAAGTTGCTTCTTAGACAGACGAGTGAAACCAAGGAACCTTGAGAGGTTAGACAAGTTGAACAGAAGAATAGAACGGAGATGAACGAAGATGAAACACTCCGTTGGAAAAAGAGGAACAAGGAGCATTATGAGAACCTTGCAGGTTGAAAGACATGAAACACGAGCTTACGAACCAAAAGAATATGAAACTGCAACGGTATAGCCAAGGAATAAGAATGACAGAATTTGGACAGCACTCCGTCTGAAAATGGAAGGAATTAACAAGAACTTGAGGAGATGGAATGATACTTGATGAAAACAACAACACACAGCCTCCGGAACAATTAAAAGAATGGCACAAGGGTAAGAAAGATTCAGATAGCACTCCGGTTAAAAGATAAACAAGGAAAAGAACATGATCTTGACAAAACGATATGATGGTTAAAGAGAGCAATAACACAATGCCTCCGGAATGAAAGAATAGCATAAAGATCAACGAAAGAAATGAATGGAGAAGAAATATGACAACCTCTCTCAAAATTTAATTTGAAAGAGCATCTTACAAAGAAGGGTTGAACTGAGTTGTTGGAAATTCAACAACGAAAGAATAAGCTTGATGTGGGCTTATGGAAACATCTCAAAATTAAGAGGTGACAACCAGCCACTAATGAAAACAATTGATTGGATTGAGATCAACAAGGAGACGAAAGAGTTATTTCACCGGAATGATAAATGAAGAACTTGGGTCATTATAAGCACCATAATTGCAACAATCCTTAGAGAAGCTTTTAGGTGAAATACAATCCAAGATTACTCCAACGAATAAATTGAATGGTTGGAAAGATCTCCTGAACAAGGAAAATGATGGTTTTAAATATCTCATTCTTGAAAACTCGTGAATCATAAAACATGAAGGAATTGACAAGAATGACATAACACCATCTGCAAAGATAAGGTAGAAAGGATTGCAATTGGAATGCATGATGAAAATGCTTGAGCTCCAACAAGAATCTTGATGAAGACTGTAAGGATGAATTAAATGATGATGAACCACCATGAGAACTCCGGTAATGAAAACATGAGAAGTGAAAGATGAAAGAATAAGATTCAAGGCCGCGATGAATTAGATGGAGCTTTGGAATGATAATTGAAATAACTTGGAACTCCAGAAAACAAGATGAACAACTTAGAACCGAGAATATGATATGATGAACAAGCTCCGGAAAACAGAGATTAAATCACCTTGAAGGAATAAGAATAAGAATTATGTCATGCATCTCCTTCACCAATTTAAATTGATGACAACCAAAGGATTTGGCATACTACTTATTCTTGTTGGAAAGAATTAAAGAGAGATCTAGCACAACCTTGGATAAATCTTCAACGAACCACCGTTAGGATTATGAAACGACAAATGAATTGAAACGATAACAACGAAAGAGTAAACTTGAACGAGCCACCGTAAGAATATGGAGACGAACGAAGAGACATCGATGAAGAATAGTTGGAGGACGAAGTTGCAAACAGAGAACGAAGAAATATTCTGAAATGATGGCCTTCGGAGGATCACAAAGAAAAGAATTCATGAAATGCTTCGGGTGGGTATGAAAATGATTCCTCACAATCGGAACAATAATGAGGAAGGCATGAATCTAGAACCACGAATCTTAAAGAGAACGGGCCAAGATTTAAGAGAAACACTTCTCCGGTCTCCAAATGTTGAGAATGAAGACGAGAAAAGCCATAAGAATTGTTGAGCACTCCGGAATGAAGAATTAAAAAGGTTGAACCAATGCTGAAAAGAATTTGAAAACGATCTTGGAGAAGGCATATGACTGATGGAAATCATTCTTACGTCACACTTTGAAAAGAATTTGAGTATAACTCCGGAAAATATAAGAGTCGGGTAAGATCCTGGGAAAAGACCTGTGGGTTAGGGCCCACTCAAGAGAAATCACCGTTGAAAAAGATTTCTTAAAAGATATAGCACCGGTTGAATTAAATGGCTTGAATAAGATACAATCCTCAAAAATTGCTTGAACGGATTAAGAATAGAAATACGAATCTTCCGAGATATGTTCAACACTCCGGATAAGAATAACAAGAGGAGAATGATTAATTGGTCACCGGAATAAGAAAGCATTGTGAAAAGAGGAAAAAAGGATAAGATCAACACCGAAATCTTGAATTACATCCACCGGCAGAATATTAGAATTAAGAATGATGAGCTTGAAGCTCTTGAGCATTTCCACGATAATCACCGGATAAGAATATTGAAGGAAAAGAATGAAGAAACCTCATATGAATAAAATGGATACTTCATTTAGAATTGCTGGCTCCATAAAGAAAAAGGGTGGGAGGGTGGGGAAAACAAAGACAAATTGGGATGAATGAAATGGACACCGGTTGAAAAGACTTTAACATGACCATCTTGATGATCAAGAAGGACCTGCACTCCCATAGAAATATGAGAATACCGATTAGGAAAGGTATGGAATCAACATTTGACATCGAAGCAACTCGAATACCAGAATCAAAACAAAACAAAGGGTAGATATTGAACGAATGAATTCCGCAGGGACATCAACTAGACGAGAAGCCACTTGGAGAACAAAAGATAAATAAATAAAAAGGAACAAGGAACAGATAGAACAAATACAAGATAGAAGTTTCGTTCGACATCTTCGTGCTGAAAGCTCATGGAACGTGTTACAAAAGGGTTTTGCAATCCCCGGATCAGCATAGCCAAGGACCCTTTAAGATGCAACTCCCGATCAGAACAAGTCCATAAAACCACTTCACTCAATGTAGAACCCCGAACTTCATATCGTGCATTCGTTGGAAGAATGCCTAGAACTACTAGATGAACCCACCTATAGATTTCCGAAAGTTTCCAGTTATGCAATCAGGTGTTGGGGATACATGGGAAGCACCGCGCAATCAACTCTAAACCTACATCCAGGTGTATCCATCCTTCAACACATAACCAGTCTTTCTCGGAAATTGTTTACCTCGGACCTTCGAAAAGCATCCACTATACAAGCTATGGCAATACTCCCGAACTACCTCCCCAGTACTGGGTGATGTCGGGGTTATCTTGCCACTGGCCGTATAGGAGAGATTTTCGATGTCGGCCGTCTTAAGTATTTAGTACTGTCGCAATATGCTTGTGACAATGATACCCCGAAGCTCAACTCCTCGGTAACAGGAGGCATCGAGAACAATATCCTTGTCACAAGAACATCGAAACAATCCCAGAATACTCGCGGGATCCTAAAAAATTTGGTGCAATTTTTGAAAGTAGAAGAGGCAAGAGTAGACGTCAGGAGTCCTCACCAGAATGAAAAGAGATGAGAAGCAAAGAAATCCTACTCTCCGATATAAATATAGGACTCAAAACATTTTCCAGTGTGTGCCTAGACTCAACCGTCAACGATTCGATCAATCAGTGGGGGCTTCTAGGTCGGAGAAGGCTCTGAATACCAACTTGTAATGCCCAGGATGGGACTATACCTCCTACGTGTCGAGGCACGACTTAAAGGTATAAGCCCATCCTAGAATGATCCCAAGTTTGGTATCTTTGCACGACTCATGTAAAAGAGGGATTAACTTGCAAAAGGAGATAGTTGGCTTACACTCGCCACTTCACACAATACATTACATAAGCAAAACATCATTCAAAACATCACAACCCGACTACGGGTGAAGAACCAAAAGAAAGATACCAAAACAACATAAAGCCACAGGTCAGGATCGGATCCTAGTAGAAACCACTACTGATCGTTGAAAACACAAGCAAACAGCCAAACTCTTCATCGAGCTCCCGGTGAAGAACTGAACCAACTCCTGCATCAAACTCGGCTGAACCTGCATCTGGTGTTGTAGTAACTGTGAGCCACGAGGACTCAGCAATCCCATAACCATGGGTAACAAGACTAGCAAAGCTTTATGGGTAGGAAGAGGTAAGGTGGTGAGGTTGCAGCAGCGGCTAAGCAATATATGGTGGCTAACTTACGAGTACCAGAATAAGATGAGCATCTACGCAAACGGTCGCAAAAGTAGTGATTGCTAAAGATCCTAACTACATACGGTCAAACATAACCCCACCGTGTTCTCTTCTCAAAGTGAAAAGAGACAGTCACGGTTGCTCACACAGTTGTGTGTTTTACTTCGGATCCTCTGTCAAGTTTTCTACAACCGGACATTAACAAATTCCAATCTGCCACATAACCGCGGGCACGGCTTTCGAAAGATCATAACCCTGCAGGGGTGTTCCAACTTAGCCCATCACAAGCTCTCACGATTAGCTGAAGTGATAAATATAATATCATCACTCCTTATCTTAGGGAAAATCCGATCAGGCTCGGCATCCCGGTAGCACAAGTCATTTCGACAATGGTAAAACAAGTCCAGCAAGACCTTCCGGCGTGCCGACACCCTGATAGTAGCCGCGCGTATCTCGTCTCAGGCCACGTCCGGATGAGCAGTACGTACAGATACCGAATATCCCAGCGAACTGGGTGGCATCCGCAAGTGGCTCTAGTTTGGGACCAACACCATCAGCACTGGCCCCCCTGCTATGTAGAATTAAGAATCCTCGGGTAGCGCTAACTCCCTATGCAATTTAATTAATTAATTAAGTTGTTATTATGAGCAAATTAAAACCAATGTTGGGCCTTGCTGGAGGAGTTTTATTCAAAGTCGAACTGTCAAGGGGTCCCCATCCACCCATCGTGTAAGGAACGCAAAATCAAGGAACATAATGCCGGTTTATCGGCGCCTAAGGTGGCATGAGTGGAACAAAACACCGAGCAAAAGGCCAAGCCTTCCACCCATGCCCAGTATATAGGTGTGTTAATAATAATTATATATATTGTGATATACCAACAACAAGTTCCCTCCTGGAACGAACTTCATCTTCACCTGCAACTAACAACGCTATAAGAGGGACTGAGCAAGCGAGGCTGAGCAAGCGGGTAACATAGCCAAACAGGGGTTTTGCTAGGAAGGTGTCAAGGTTAGAGGTTTCATGGCAACAAGGAGAGGCTGACATAAAGATGGGTAGCGCGACATGTAACGATAGCATCGAGACAACTAAGCATGGCAATGGTAGTAAAGGTATCCAAGGGTATGATCATCTTGCCTGGGATTCCACAAGGGAGAAGAACGGATCCATGAAGAAGACGGAGCAACAGTCGAGCGAATCCTCACAACTCCGGAATGAAACCGAAGCTAACAAGAGAAGCAACCGGAAAGAAGCAAACAATACGGTAAACACACATAGCATAAACATGGCATACGATGCACACCCAAATATGATGCATGTCCGGTTTAAATATGCATGACATGGCAAAGTGCACAAATAACACTACAAGTTAAGTGGAGCTCAATATGCAACGAGTTGCATATTGACGAAACACCACATTTAATTATTTAATTGACTCTCATTATTTACAAGACAAGATTAAATGTTTGTTAACATGGCAAGAGGTGAAACATAAAGAAACTACACTATTAGGCAATTTAAATGAGGCCGGAGAATAACAACAACAAGTTCCGGAAAATCCCCATGAGCATGTTTAATAATTATAAGCAAACAACAATTATACATATATTAAATGTTGTTAACATGATGCGGATGACATGAACAAGTTTATGCAATTTTATTAAAAGGTTAACATAAGAGAGATATGAAGTATTGTCACCGTGGTGGATGAAAAAGGTGCCACGGCAACGATCCGAAAATGATGCAACGCATCATATCGGTTCCGGTAACTCGTTGAGAGTCCGGTGCAAAAGGAAAGATGGCGTGAGCGAGTCAAACGAGATGAAAGGTGGGCGATCCCGTTACCGGGTTCCCACGAGTCGGCGACGAGGCAACCGAGGAACACGACAAAAGAGGCACAACGGGCACGAAGCACAAGGGAGACATTTCATACAACACAACAAGCATCTCACGGGTCATCCATGGGGTCGTCTCGTTATACCTTTGAAGCGTGCGTTTCGGGGCGGTTCGAGATCGTAGTGGAAGGAGTCGTTCACGTGTCCGAAGAGGAAGAAGTCGTTCACATAGCGGTAGTGGAAGTAGACGTTCTCGTAGATGTACATGTCGACGGTAGACGTTCGGGCGACGGTAGGGGTACTTGGTGCGTCTCTGAGACGGTAGTTGTTCACGTTTCCGTAGCCGTTCGGTCGTCGTGGTACTTGTTACTTCGCGATCGTAGGGGTACTTGACACGCCACAGTGTAGTCGTACTCGAGGCTCGTAGCGGTCATGTCACGTGTCGTGGAACTTGTTGCGTCGGGTCTTGGCGACGGTAGTTGTTCGGGCCCAAAAGTAGTTATACTTGCTGCTCCATGATTATCTGAGATTAACATTAACAGCAACAATACAACAAAACCCAAGGGAAAAACTGCGGTCTCGGCGACGAAGTAGAGGCCTGGCAGCAGCAAAAACAGTCTTGGGGGCGCCGAACTCGTGCTCCTCGACAGAGGCAGCAGCAACTTGGCGAAGAGGCGAGGTGATTTCAGGCGGCGAGGACGGGGCCCCTGGTCATCCATGGCGAGGAAGGAGCGGCGGCGTACGGAGGCGGGGCGCCGGACGGGGCTGGAGAAGGGAGGCCATGGCGACGAGGCAGAGGCAGCAGGGCGATCCGGCTCCCTGGACGAGCGACGGGAGGGCGGCGTCCGCGCGAGGGAAGGCGGGCGCTGGAGAAGGCCGCGGCGAGGGAGACGGGAGCGGTCGCCGGCTCTGGCTCGGTCCAGGCGAGGCGAGGAGGAGGGGTGCGGGAATGGCGCTGCGTGGAAGAGGCGAAGGAAGAGGGGCGCCGGCCTGGGGCTCCTGGTCGCGCGCTTGCTGGAGGCGAAGGGCGCCGGTGATTCCTGGCCGGCCCGTGGGTGCTCGGGGCCGCGGGGAGGAGAGGGGCTCGAGGCGCTGCAGAGTCGATGGGGTTGAGAGAGAGGGAGGCAGAGGGCGATGGAATGGGGAGATGGGGCGATGGTATTCGCTCCTGGCGGCGCTCGGTGGGAGTGAAGGGAGCGAGAGGGACTGGGAGGAGCGAGGGAGAGGTTAGCGCTAGGGTTAGGAGCGGTCGGGCTGAGGCCTGGGGAGGCCTGGGCCGGCTCGTGGCTGGGTCTAGGAGGGAAAAAACAGAAGGAGTTGGGCCGGCTGGGAGGAAAGAATGGGCCAGCTGGAGCTAATTACCCAATACTGAAAGAAAAAAAACAAGGAAGAAAGAGAGAGAGAAAGAAAAGAAGGGTTAGAAACAGAATTTGGACAAGAGGTTAATTTTCTCGGGCTCGTAAAAATGAGCACGACCGGAGAAAAATATAAAAGGCCAGATCGGAAAAATAATTCAAACATATTTGAATTTAATTCAAATAGGTTTGAACTTAGACTTGATTAAAGAAGTGTCCAAAATGTTCGAATTTTTGGAGGAACCTCGAAACAACGGAAAAGAATTTCAGGGAGGGTTTTGAAGGTGAAACTCAAAGTGAAAAAGACATGGGGAAATTATGCACGTGTGTTGCGGGTAATTCCAAACAATGGAATAATTATTTATAATAGCTCCATAATATTTGGAGGATATGTTATAAAGAGAAGTCACCTTCCCTCGATTTAGATGAACCGAAGGTCCACACGATTTATTTAGGTTGAGATGCAAAATAAAATATGACATGATAGCATGATGACATGATGCAATGCAAAAATAAATAACACAAGCAAAATAAAACACACGGGAGACCCCGGAACATCTGGAATCTTCTGGAATCTTCTGGGACATCGGTCTCGGGCGTCACATCTAATTTGCTTCTTATTGGTTTTTCTATCAAGATTGTGTTAGCCCTTGTCGCTAGCTTTCCAACAAACTTGGTTTCATCGAATTCGGAGTCCGTATGCAAAAGTTATTGTCGTTTTAGTGTACTGAAAAGGCTGCAGCGGTACTACCGCGGGTTGGAGCGGAAGTAATTTTTTTACTAACGCTTTCGGGAGCGATACTACCGCTTTCGGGAGCGGTACTACCGCTTGGAGCAGTACTACCGCGGCTACTTCCGTGGCTACTTCCGCTCGGGACCAAAAACTCGTCACAACTCCAGCGGTGGTAGGCACGGATGTAATTTTTTAGTACCGCTCGCAAGCAGTAGTACTGCTACCCTTAGCAGTAGTACCGCTACCCATAGCGGTAGTACCGCGAGGTCAAGCGGTACTACCGCTCCGACGGTTCTTCTGACATTTTTGCCTCCTCGCTATTGTTTTTCAAAGGGGTTCTACTGCCCTAGCGGTAGTACCGCTCCTGGAGCGGTAGTACCGCTCTGTGCGGGTTGTGAGCATAACGGTTGGATTTTTTTCCCCACCTATAAAAGGGGGTCTTCTTCCCCGATGAACCCAATCCTTTGAGCTCGTGTTCTTCCCCCATTGTTGACCTTCTTAGAGCTTGCTATCTCTCAATCCCTCCATGGATTATTGCTAGTTTTGGGGGGAAAAGAGAGAGGAGATCTAGATCCACATTTCCACCAATCACTTTCTCCTCTAGGTGAGGGGAACCCCTTGGATCTTGATCTTGGAGTTCTTGGTGTTCTCCTTCTTGTTCTTCCTCTCATTTCCCTCCCTAGCATTAGTTGCTTTGGTGGGATTTGGTAGAGAAGGACTTGGGCACTCCGTGTGCCCTTGCCATTGCATTTGGTGCATCGGTTTGAGTTATCCACGGTGATACGTGGAAGTGAAGTTGAGAAGCTTATTACTCTTGGGTGCTTGGTACCCTTGAGCTTGTTCCTCTTGGGTGCTTGGGCGCCCTAGACGGTTGGTGGTGTTAGGAGCTCAATCATTGTGGTGTAAAGCTCCGGGCAAGCGTCGGGGTCTCCAATTAGGTTGTGGAGATCGCCCCGAGCAATTCAACGGGTACCGGTGACTGCCCCCAAGGGTTGCCAAAGTGTACGGGTTCGGTGACCGCCCCCAAGGGTCGCCATTTGTACGGGTTCGGTGACCGCCCTCAAGGGTCCCTTACTGGAATCACGGCATCTTGCATTGTGCGAGGGCGTGAGGAGATTACGGTGACCCTAGTGGCTTCTTGGGGAGCATTGTGCCTCCACACCGCTCCAAACAAAGATTAGCATCCGCAAGGGTGTGAACTTCGGGATACATCGTCGTCTCCGCGTGCCTCGGTTATCTCTTACTCGAGCCCTTTACTTATGCACTATACTTTGTGATAGATATATTGTTTCTTGTCATATATCTTGCTATCACCTAGTTGTTTATCTTGCTTAGCATAAGTTGTTGGTGCACATAGGTGAGCCTAGTTGTTGTAGGTTTTGTGCTTGACAAATTAACCGCTAGGTTTATTCCGCATTTGTTCAAGCCTAAACCGTAATTATTTTAAAGCGCCTATTCACCCCCCCCCCTCTAGGCGACATCCATGATCTTTCAATTGGTATCAGAGCCTCGTCTCTCTTCATAGGGCTTAACCGCCTAGAGAGTAAGGATGTCGACTAGGGGTTTAGGATTCTCTGACACTCTTAGTTTCAATGGCACAAATTTTGATGTTTGGGTAATTCGCATGCTTAATCTCTTTAGGGTCATGGACCCTAATTTAGAGCGAATTGTAGATATGGGTTTTTCTCCTCCAAAGGATGCACAAAGATTATCTTTAGAGGATGAGAAAAACTCTTATCTCAATGCTCAAGCTTCTAATGTGCTTTTTGATGCTTTGAGCAATGTAGTTATATTTCAACTCATGCCGTTCCGGGATGCTCATGAGTTGTGGACAAAGCTTCAAGATAAATATGGTGTGTCCAAGAATTGTAGGAATGATTGTTCTCCCTCCACCTCCGGTCGTGTTGTCTTCTCAACATCTTCTACTTCACCTACATGTGGTTTGCCACAAGGTAATGATATGGTGAGTAGTGTTGGTCATTGCAATGATGATAATATGCTTATTTTGGATGATCCTTCATCACTATCTTACTACAATGCATCTTCTTTGGACTTTAACACTTCGAGCACCCTACATGTTTCACATGCTTGTCTTGATAGTCCTTGCATATCATGTAGAAATTGCTTGACTAAAACTCATGATGATATGCTTGCTATGTCTTGTTGCCATGATAAAAATGCATCCATTTACTCGAATTGTTGTGCTAACAATGTAGAGGAAACCCAACACCCCATGGAACAAGATGTAGTCTTGAATGGTGCTTCAATGGATCCTACATCATCATCTATTGCGTTTTGCCTTATGGCTAAGGCTTCAAAGGTATCTCCCACTTTGAACCCCAATATATCTTGTCATGATAGTGATGATAACAATGATGATGATGTAGAAAATGATGAAGAAAATGATAATGTTGCCTCCTTAAAAATTAAGGGGGAAATGATTTTTAAAGCTCTTCATAAGAATAAAATTGCTCGTTCCAACTTCATGGAAATCATGTCTATTGCCATTGAGGGCAAGAAATATATAGAGGAGTTGGAATCTCATCTAGAGGAGCATGAGGTCACCATTGAGAAAATGGAAGGTCATGAGCGTGATTACGCTAATGAGATCGCCGACCTCTCGCAAGCTCTTGAACTTGAACAAACCACCAAGGAATCTCTTGAGGATACTTTTGCTCTAGAACTATCTAGAATAAAGGAATCCCGTGATAGAGCTCTCGAGGTGGTTAATGATTTTGAAACTAAAAATGAGAAGCTTGAAGTTGCACATGCTAAACTCCTTGAGGATTTTGAGCACCTCAAAAATGGCTCAAGGGTCATTAAGGGTGAGCTCATAAAACTCACCGAGTCTCATGCTCAACTTAAAGCTTCATATTCTAAGGAGCTTGCCAAGTTGCCTTCTCCTCTTGCTATTATTGATGATGCTTGTGCTACTAACTCTATTTCTAGTGAAGCATCCATTTTGAAGGAGAATGTTGAGCTAAGGGCTCAACTTGAGTTGCTATCTGGCAATTATGGGAAATTGGAAGAAAGTCATGTAAAGCTCACAAGCTCTCATGATGATCTTCTAGTATCCCATAATGTGCTAAAGATAGCTCATGAGGCTATGAGTATCGAGGTAACATCTAGTGAGCCTCATGTGGATACTAGCACTACTTCAAGTCAAAATGCTATCTTGCCATGTGCTAGTCCTCGTAATTCATCTACTCACAATGTTAGTACATCTTGTGATGAATTGCTCTCCTTGCCTTGTTGCTCTAACAATGAAGATTATACTTCCTCTAGTACTTTTGTTGATACTAACCATGTAGAGGAAATCAAAGAGCTCAAGGCCCAAGTCTCTTCCTTGAAGAAAGACTTGGAAAAGTGTCATGAAGGGAAGTCCACACTCAACAATATCTTGAGTGTGCAAAAATCCCCCAATGATAAAGGTGGACTTGGATTCAACTCCAACAAGAAGAAAAGGTCCAAGATCATTAAGAAGAATAAGGGCCAAGAACAACTCAAGAATTCGGCCAAGATTATTTGCTTCAAGTGCAAAATTGAAGGGCATCATGTTAGATCTTGCCCATTGAAGAAGAAGGCCATTAGTGACAAGCAACAAGGGAAGAGGCCACAAGTTCATTCTCGTGCTCAACCGCAAGTTGGAGAAAGGCCGTTTCCCAAGAAGACTCATGGTAATGCTTCTCATTTTGATAAATCAAATGAGAAGAAAGTGAAGAGTAGATGTTGCTACCTATGCCGTGAGAAGGGTCACCTTGCTTCTTCATGCACTAGTGGTAACTTATCCAACCCAATTATTATTGATGATGTCTATTCTCTTGGGAAGGATAAGGTTGGCAATGTGTTTGCCAAGTTTCTTGGGACTCAAAGTGGTGTCAAGAAAAGAACCATTTGGGTAGCCAAGCCTATTGTGACTAACCTCTTAGGACCCAACTTGGTTGGGGACCAACTAGCCCAAACTTGATCAATAGGTTATGTTGGAGGGCATTGGAGACTTGGCTACATTATGAAGATTTGAGGGGTCTTCATCATTCATATTGTCTCAAGCCAAGTCATTCGGAGTATCTTTCTATGGTATATCCAATGTTCCTCCTTGCGGTAACTTGTGCTTAAATTGTTTACATTGAAAGTTACTTGCTCCTTAGCATGTTGTGGTTTTGTACCTTGCATGTGCTTGTATATGTTGTGCTTCCAATTTGCTTATCTTGAGAAATCAAGTATGTGTATGTTGGTTTGTACATCATGTACACGTGTGTCGTGTGTTGAGCCTTTTTGCATCTTGTTTATATCTTAGTTGGCTCTTGTGAGAGATTAATGGAACATCCCATTTTGGGGGAGTGATGTGCTTTGTGCACCTCACAATCCTAAAAATGTGTGTACATGAGGAATTCCATCTAGTTTTGATATTACAAGATTATCTAGTCACTATGTGGTATATCATCTCATGAGAAATCCAAATTCTAAAGTGTCCATTAATTATCTCTTGTTGGTTCCTCTTATTGCCTCTTGTTTAAGTTTTCTTTAGTATCACATTATGGGGGAGTAATGTGCTATGTGCATATTACTAGCCTAGAAAATGTGTACATTTGAGATATTGTCACCTAGAGTTGATATTGTAAATTATCTTGTTCCTAGGTGACATGTTAGCTCAACAAGTTCCAATTTGCTTGTGTTCGATGTGAAGATGATGTTGGATATCATTGCAATCTATCACCGGGAATTATTCTCAAATACTTCTTGTCTCTTGACAATTGGTAATCATTTATGTGGTAGAATTTGTTGATCATCTTTACATTGGCTTTTGCTTTTGTTCGGCATATTTCTTTCCAAGATTGCATCAACTCCCATTGCCTTCCGTGCCACTTGTGGATCTTGTTGTTTTCTTGATCTTGTCTAGTGATTTATAGATATAGAGAAAGTGGTGATCCCATCGTGTGCATTTCGTATTCAAATGCAAATTCTCTATAATGCACAATTCTTGGGGGAGCTATCCTATTTTCGATAGAACACTCATCTTGTGATCCATTTCAAGTGTGTGTTGATGGAAGGCAAGCCGTTTCTTTTTGGTACTTGTGCCATCATGAAACTTTATAGATGGGTTGGTTTGTTTGGAACCATCCTCTCTTTTGGGAGTCCGATATCTTTCCTTTTGCGTGTATCAATGGATATCTCATTCCTTGATGTATCTTCTAATAGATATCTTCCAAGTGATGATTTCTCCATTTGGTATCCTATTTTCACTTGGTATTTCTTTTTCATTTTGTTTCGTTTCTTGAAAGTCTTGAGCATGCATATTTACTTCATGTATTTTCTTTGGCATGCTTTCTTTCTTTAACCCAATATATAGGGGAAACTCCACTTAGTCTCAATTTGGATGAGATGTGCATGAAATTCATTTTCATATATAAATGCACATGTGTTTGTGGAGTTTGTCCTATGTATTGGTGTTTCTAACTCTTTGGTCCCAATGAGTTTGGGTACCATTTTGTTTGCGTTATTGTTCTAGGAACAATTGGAGATGCATTGGATGCTCGGCTCATTCAAAAGGAAGGTGGTGTCACCATGTGCTTATTGGAGTCAAGCTAGGATGATCAATGAACTACTATCTACCTTCAATTAGTATCTACTACATCCTTCCAATGGTATCTCGGTAACAAGTATCACCATCTACTTCATGCACACATTTCTTGCACCAACCTTGTGTAGTTGTATCATGGCATGTTAGTCATTCCTTCTAATGATACTTGTTTCCTTTCTCAAAGCATCCCAACAATGATCTCTTGTTTCTAGTTGTGATGTCTTTGATGCTCGTGTGGTTGGAACTCATTTATATACAATAAGAACATATCTAGCCATGTGCTATGCCTTCAAGCAAATATCTTATTGGTATATTTATGACTTCCTTGGGGATATCTTATTCATTCCTTTTTGCAACAATTTTGTGTGTACATCCTTCTTTGTGGATTGATATCATCATGATCTTCATCTACCTAGAATCTTATACACTTGAGAGAAGTTGCATATCTATTTGATATCCCCTTCTTTCACGTCCATCTTTTTGTTCCTGTTTTATTTCTTTGGTGGCTCCGTGAAGGTTTGTGTCTCGAGTGCGGATCTTATATCGTTTCATCTTGATGCACTCTTTTGTGGTGAAGATCATTCTCTCTTGCTTGTCTTGATGAGGCTTTGCCATTTCTATTGGTATCCCTCCTCATGACAAAGCTATCCTTTTTATATCTTCACCACAGGTTGTCACAAGCATAGGTTATTTATATGATTATTAGTGAGCTTGTGAACCCATTTGCTGTTTTGTGTGGGAATGATAGGCCTTGCACTGTGTATCTCATTCATTCAAGAGTATACTGATGCTTAATGTTCATCCATACATTAATCTTCTCAAGTGCTTAGCCATGACTCACACACATCATTTTGGTTGAGCCTACTCTTAAGTTGACTCTTTTATATATTGCTCAACCAGTTGTTTGTTGCAAGTGCTAGGCTTTGTTTCCTTCATGCTCACTTGCACTTGGTGTGAGTGTCTATTGATCTTGGGGGAGTGATGATCCTATTTTGTGCACTTGGTATCCTAATGAAAATATTCTAAGGAGTGCATAAATTATGGGGAGCTTCACTAATGTCTTTAGAACACTCCGTTGCTATGTCGTGAGGTTCTATTGATCTTGGGGGAGCGACGATCATATTTTGTGCTCGTTGTATCCAAATACAAAACTAAATTGTGCACAAATCATGGGGAGCTTCCCTAGTTTCTATAGAACACTCCTTTGCTCTTATCATAATATGTTTTATTCATTTGGCATGTAGGATCATTGGTCTAGTTGGGTCAATTGGTATCTTTTGATAGCTTGATTCAATGGGTATCCTTTGATTGCTTGATTGCGTGTTTTTCTCCCTTTGTTATGCCTTTGTGGCATATCATTCTTTTGCAATCTTTGGGCCTCAATATAGTTTGTCTTCCTCCAAGTATTTACAGTTGGATATATGTATTGCCTTCCACTCTCTATTTTGAGGAATACATAATTTATGGAGGAACACAATTTATATTGACCTTCTAAGCTATTCGCCCATTTTGGCAATCGATGCCAATGGGGGAGAAGTTTCAGAGAGTTTAGTTCTGTGAGGAAGTTTAGAGAGTTGTCTCTTTGCTCTTCTTGCTTTGGTTTTGTTCCTAAGATTTTGCATCTCATGCGCATACATTATTGTTGCATGGTATGGTGATGCATAATTCCTTATATAAACTCTCTTGAAAGTGATTGTCATCAATTACCAAAATGGGGGAGATTGAAAGAACATGCGGTGCCCCCATGTTTGGTTTTGGTAATTGATGACAATCTCTATGGACTAATGGTTGCCCTGAGTTATATGTGAAGGGTTTGTCCATAGGCTTTTCTTGGAGTTCATTTGTTGGTTTCAAGGAGAGTTTGTGATGACCAAGGTGCTATTAAGGAATTATCCAAAGATTGGTCTTGTGAGTGTTGAGCTTATTGCAGGCATGTCTTGAAGAAGAAGAGTGTGTTATCATTCATGTTTACCTTCAAGACATCATCCAAATGAAGAGAGTTGGAAAGATTCAAGGTTGATCAAGACTAAGTGAAGGAGTGAATCAAGTTGATCAACACACAAAGCGTAGAAGATGTACCGAGAGGGATCAAGCAATCCTATGGTATGGTAAGCATTGTCAATCACGCTTTGTGTACTAACTCATGGTCTTCGTGAGAGTTCTTTGTGGGGTTAGGTTGCGGTGTGCAAGTTCAAGTGGAGCATCATGAAGAAATCAAGTGCTTGAAGCTTGCCGTCCATTGTCGTGACAATGGACTTGTGAAGATATGCCGAAGAGTGGCTCACCCATAGAGGATTATGGGGGAGCAATCTACTAGTCTTCACCGAGACAACGCAATCAAGAAAGGTGGTCCAACTTGAGGAAGTCAAGATCGTCTACATCTAGCTCAAGTGGACTTTGTGCAAAGCAAAGGTTTGCCCTTGATAGGTTTTCTATTTTACCGGTCCCGTGGTGGTAGTTGGGAGACCGGGTTATAGGATCGTTTGCCGTACTATCAAGGGGGGCTCTCAAGTTGGTAGCTTGATCGTATCGTTAGTAGAGAGCTCAAACCATTGCATCCTTGCATCATGTTTCTTGGTTCTTGTTTGGTTCTCTTTGTGAGTCTTAGAGCTTATGGTCATCTTGATGACAAGATTGAGTTCATCGAAAATGGAGTTCACATGTGTCTTCTATGATGTTTTGGTGTTGGGTGTTTTACCGGTCTTATCCGAGGAAGGGTTCTCACCATTTTCTTATGGGCCTTTTCTAATTTTCTTCTTATTGGTTTTTCTATCAAGATTGTGTTAGCCCTTGTCGCTAGCTTTCCAACAAACTTGGTTTCATCGAATTCGGAGTCCGTATGCAAAAGTTATTGTCGTTTTAGTGTACTGAAAAGGCTGCAGCGGTACTACCGCGGGTTGGAGCGGAAGTAATTTTTTACTACCGCTTTCGGGAGCGGTACTACCGCTTTCGGGAGCGGTACTACCGCTTGGAGCAGTACTACCGTGGCTACTTCCGTGGCTACTTCCGCTCGGGACCAAAAACTCGTCACAAGTCCAGCGGTGGTAGGCACGGATGTAATTTTTTAGTACCGCTCGCAAGCAGTAGTACCGCTACCCTTAGCAGTAGTACCGCTACCCGTAGCGGTAGTACCGCGAGGTCAAGCGGTACTACCGCTCCGACGGTTCTTCTGACCTTTTTGCCTCCTCGCTATTGTTTTTCAAAGGGGTTCTACTGCCCTAGCGGTAGTACCGCTCTGTGCGGACTATGAGCATAACGGTTGGATTTTTTCCCCACCTATAAAAGGGGGTCTTCTTCCCCAATGAACCCAATCCTTTGAGCTCGTGTTCTTCCCCCATTGTTGACCTTCTTAGAGCTTGCTATCTCTCAATCCCTCCATGGATTATTGCTAGTTTTGGGGGGAAAAGAGAGAGGAGATCTAGATCCACATTTCTACCAATCACTTTTTCCTCTAGGTGAGGGGAACCCCTTGGATCTTGATCTTGGAGTTCTTGGTGTTCTCCTTCTTGTTCTTCCTCTCATTTCCCTCCCTAGCATTAGTTGCTTTGGTGGGATTTGGTAGAGAAGGACTTGGGCACTCCGTGTGCCCTTGCCATTGCATTTGGTGCATCGATTTGAGTTCTCCACGGTGATACGTGGAAGTGAAGTTGAGAAGCTTATTACTCTTGGGTGCTTGGTACCCTTGAGCTTGTTCCTCTTGGGTGCTTTGGCGCCCTAGACGGTTGGTGGTGTTCGGAGCTCAATCATTGTGGTGTAAAGCTCCGGGCAAGCGTCGGGGTCTCCAATTAGGTTGTGGAGATCGCCCCGAGCAATTCGACGGGTACCGGTGACTGCCCCCAAGGGTTGCCAAAGTGTACGGGTTCGGTGACCGCCCCCAAGGGTCGCCATTTGTACGGGTTCGATGACCGCCCTCAAGGGTCCCTTAGTGGAATCACGGCATCTTGCATTGTGCGAGGGCGTGAGGAGATTACGGTGACCCTAGTGGCTTCTTGGGGAGCATTGTGCCTCCACACCGCTCCAAACGGAGATTAGCATCCGCAAGGGTGTGAACTTCGGGATACATCGTCGTCTCCGCGTGCCTCGGTTATCTCTTACCCGAGCCCTTTACTTATGCACTATACTTTGTGATAGGTATATTGTTTCTTGTCATATATCTTGCTATCACCTAGTTGTTTATCTTGCTTAGCATAAGTTGTTGGTGCACATAGGTGAGCCTAGTTGTTGTAGGTTTTGTGCTTGACAAATTAACTGCTAGGTTTATTCCGCATTTGTTCAAGCCTAAACCGTAATTATTTTAAAGCGCCTATTCACCCCCCCTCTAGGCGACATCCATGATCTTTCACATTGTCCGCTTTAACCCCTATAAGCTAACCCGTAGCGATGGCCTCACGACTAAGTCCTTTTGCTAGGACATCTGCCGTGACAAAACCACGACAAGAAACTGATGGCTTCTCGCCCCTCGTTGGTTACCCCAAGTGGAAGGTTGAGATGTAGCGTAGCGGCAAATTTCCCTTGGCAAAGATACCAAGGATTGAATCCCGTGAGACTCCGAGGGTCGACAAGTAGGTGTCAACGGCGCCAGAAACTTAGCGGTTGACGGGACCTGCACACAGATATAGATAACTTTGCTCCCAACGAGTACAGAGAGGTTGTCAATCCCTCCGGCCTTGTTGTTTACAAAGGATCAAACACAAGAGATAATAATGATAGCTATGACTGCAACTAGGAAATAAAAACAGGAAGTAAATAGAAGGTGTGATCAGCGGTGGTAATATGGACCGGGGTCCCATGATGTTCACTAGTGATGTCTCTCTCCCAAAAGACGATAAAACAGCAAAGCGAGGTAAACAAATTACAGCTGGGCAATTGACAGGATTATGTGCGCAAACCAATGCTAACTATGCTGCAAAGAAAGGTAGAGGCTCAAAAGCATGGGCGGTACGCCAAGGCAAGTAGACCGAAATCCATCTGCATCTACTACTAATCATCCACCTTGAGATATCTATCCAGAACATCTCGCTGGTATTAAGTTGTGAATCCCACCCAAAGTGTAAACTCAAAGCAACAAACAACTGCATTAAAAGAACTTTGCGTAAAGTAAACAATCCTTGCACCCGCAAGTACAAGCACCGTTGTTTTCTCCCTTGTGGCAACAACACATCCCCTAGACTCATGTTTCTGTCACTCAAGCTAGTCATTAGGGGGCATGAACCCACAATCAAGCATAACGCTCCCTCTTGGAGTTACTACCTACTACTTGACCAAAGCAATAAACAGCAACGGAGAACATGCAAGAATTACTCAAGAACAAACATATAAAAGAGGTGAATCAAATATATTACTCAAACACAATCTGAACATAGTCTCATAATCCATCAGATCCCAGCAAACTCAGCAAAGCAACAGCAGAAAGATTACATATGTGCCTCGATCATGTAGGGCAGCTCACGAGGTCTAAACCATGAAGAGCAAAGAGGGGAGGAGAACATCACATAGCTACTGATCACGGACCCATGGTCCAAGGTGGACTACTCACGACTCATTCGGGAAGCGTCCATGGTGGTGGAGAAGCTCTCGGTGGTGGTTCTCCCCTCCAGCAGGGTGCCGGGAAGAGTTCTCCTGATGCTCCCGATCTTGGAAGCGCTGCGGCGGCGGAACAGAGGCGAGATTGCGAAAAAGGGTTCTGTCCTCAAGGGTTTCGGGACGAGAGGGATATATATGCGAAGGGGGGCAGCCAGAGGCGGAGCAGGGGCCCCAGGCGCCCCCTGGCCTGGCCAGGGGTGGGGCCGCGCCAGATGGCCGCCTGGGCCTCCCCTGGCTCCCCTCTGGCCCATCTTTGGTTCTTCGCGAAGCTTCCTGTACGCTGATCTTTCCTATATTTTTTCTGGAATTTTTGGAGCACTTTTAATATGGGGGAAACCTGAAATAGAAACACAGCAGAAAACAGGAACTGGCACTGTGGTGCACTGAGTTAATAGGTTAGTCCAAATATGATCAAAAGTGTATGGAAGTGCATCAATATCATAGCAATATCACACAAAAGAAGCATGGAGCAAGCAGAAATTATAGATACGTTTTGGACGTATCAACATCCCCAAGCTTAATTCCTGCTCGTCCTCGAGTAGGTAAATGATAACAAGCATAATTTCTGTGGTGACATGCTATCAACTATATAAGAACTTTTTAAGTAAAGCAATCAAGGCATGTAATTCAATTCAAGTCAATGCAAGCAAGAGTCTATATTAGCATTGTAACAAGCAACATAAGAACATAAAGGTGCAAGAGCTCTCGCTGTCCGTGACTCGAATGTCTCCAAATGGTGTTTGCGTGCAAGAAAGGGGATAGGGATATACGAGAGAGTAAAACATAGTTTTTGTATTGTTGAGAACTTAATCTACTAAAGTTTCACACTTGGTCTTCTTTGGAATCTTATCTTGACTCATCCCCAGACCACTAGCCAGGTACAAGTCAAAATGATCCACTCCCTTATGATATTTTGAGCACTCATGCAATGGATGAGCGTAAGCAAGAAAGTTGACACTTAGGATGGCAAAGAGAGAAAAATGATGAAGGGGGAAGACAAAAAAGGTGTGAAAGGCTCACATCAATGAGGACAATCATAGGCGAGAGAAAGCCAAATGATAGATATGATGTGAGGAGTAGGGATTGCCATGCAACGGATGCACATATGAGCTAAGGTAAGCTCTCCAATGGAACTAGTGGGGGTGCATCCAACTTGCTCGCTCAAGAAGACCTAGAGCTCTTTTGAGGAGGCTCATCATTGGAATATACAAGCCAAGTTCTATAGTGTGAAGGTCCCCACATAGCTATATGCATGAATGATAATCTCTATGGAGTACAAGGTATAAGATGGAGTACGAGTGTGGATCTCTCAAATGGAATAGTAGTGTGCCCCCTTCTCTCTTTTTATTTCTTTTTCTCTTTTTTCTATATATTTTTTTTATATTTTTTTGTGGCCTCAATGGCTCTTTCTATTTAACTCTCATTTGTCCTCTTTGGGATCTTTTGATTTTGTCCTCTTTGGGATCTTTTCCTCACTTTAGGGGCAACACTCTATATATTACAAGAAGTATAGAAGATCTTTCACACTTTACAAAAGTACTCAACATAAAGAAAATGAAACTATCATGATGTATGCAAATGTATGCCTCTGCCAGTGTAGCAGGATATGCAATGATACTAGCGCGTCATGTAGCAATGATTAGGGCAAGGCCCAACTAGCATGCGGCTCATCGATCAAGCAAAAGCATGTATGACATGAAGATCAAGTCATGAGAAGATGGATGTTGCATGGCAATGTATCTCGGAAAGGCTATGGAAATGCCTTGATAGGTAGGTATGGTGGCTGTTTTGAGGAAGGATATAATGAGGCTTATGATGACAGAGCGTATCGTGCCAAGGATTTGGATGCACCGGGGAAGTATGCGCCAACTCTCGAGGTGATAAAGGGCAATGCACGGTACCGAAGAGGCTAGAAAAATATGGCTAGGTGGAAGTGTCAACTTTCGAATACTCACATTAGTCCGAAGAACTCATGCACTTATTATCGGTAACTCTCAATCTAATTAGGAGGTTCACAAAGAGACAAGTACCCCGAGGAGGAGTGTATGGGGGTTTGGTTATCCTTGCGCATCCTCGACTCATGGTACGTGAGTGTACTCTAATATTCGATCCCTCCAAAGATTAGTGATCCATCTAGTAGCTAAAGTTCTCAACTATTTTGTAGGTTTTCGAAAATAAACACGGATTGCCCAAAATACGACATCTATCACTAATAGGCTAAAGCTCTTGATACCAAAAGTTCAGACATTACTCATGGCAATACCTCAAAACTATTGCAAGTTACTACTAAAATTAAATAGCAACCTCAGTTACCTACTTTAAGTTAAGACACACAACTCAGTGCAACAGGCAAACTCTCTTAACAAGATAAACATGAAAACTCAAGAGAGTTCAGCAACCAACTAAACAAAAGCTCTTTAAAAAGAAAAGCATGAAAACTAAGAGCTAAACATGACAGCAGCTATGGAAAGACAAAGAACACACACAACAAAGATAAGCATGAAAATCCTATGTTGTGTTCTAGGTTGAAGTGGAGCGTGTTTCTCTCCCACACAAAGAAAGCTGGGTTCTAACTTGTTATGAACAGCAAGCAAAGCTAAAGAAAACTAAGAGCAAGACGCTCCAAGCATAGCACATAACGCATGAAGTGATATATAGTGGAACGAAAGACGAACTGATAATTGTTGATGGAGAACGGGATGCATGGGGGCATCCCCAAGCTTAGACGCTTGAGTCTTCTTGAATATTTCTTGGGGGTGCACGGGGGCATCCCCAAGCTTGAGCGTTTGACCCTCCTGAATCTTCTTTTATCACCTTCCCTCGCACACTTGAAAAGTCCCTTCATACATAACTCATCATAATCTGATTAGCGAGGTTAGTACCCACAATAAAATAATTTTTTCCCTACTGTAAATAAAGATAATCTTGAAGAGCTACTGTTTCTCAAGATTGCCAAAAGGTTTTTGCAAAGAAAAAGCAAGCTCAATGTTTGCAAAACCAAGAAAAGGCAAAACAGGACAGAATCTGTGAAAAACAGACCAGCAGGTAGTAACTTCTGCAACTCAAATCAAAAAACTAAGAACAGATGCTCGAAAGCCAATTGTATAGAGCATGCTATCAAAAAAATCAGATCAAAAAGATGATCTGGTGATTTTATTCGAATTTTTCTGTCCAAGGACAGAATCTGTTTTCTGGACAGCACGTCACAACTTTTGAACTTTCTTGCAATCGGAGGCTAAACTTGGCACAAAGCTTGAAAAGAAAAGATACAATGATGATGCTACTGTAGTAACAAACATCAAGACACAACAAAAGCAAAATAAGACCTAATTCGTTGTGGGCTGCCTCCCAAAAGCGCTTTCTTTTATGCCTTTAAGCTAGGCATGATGCAAAAAGAGAAGATCAAGTTTTATCAAGAGTAAGAGAATAGCTAGCCCGTGTAACGGACTCAACAGGCAACTTAATCTTCTTTCTAGGGAAGTGTTCCATCCCTTTCTTGAGAGGGAATTGGAATTTTATATTCCCCTCTTTCATGTCAATGATAGCACCAACGGTGCGAAGAAAAGGACATCCCAAAATAATTGGACATGAAGGTTCACATTCAATATCCATAATAGTAAAATCAACGGGAACATAATTGTCATTGACAATGATAAGAACATCGTCGATCTTCCCCAAAGGTTTCTTTACGGAAGAATCAACAAGACGAACACCAAAAGAACAAGGATCAAAAGGTTTCAATTCAAACATATCATACATTCTTTTGGGCATAACGGAGGTACTAGTGTGACGCCCGAAGACCGACGTCCCAGAAGATCCCAGAAGGTTCCAGAAGATTCCAGATGTTCCGGGTTGCCCGTGTGTTCCTTTTGTGCATGTGTTTTTATTTTTGCTTTGCATCATGTCATCATGTCGTCATGTCATTTTTAATTTATGCATCTCAACCTAAATAATCCGTGTGGGCCTTCGGTCCATTTAAATCAAGGGAAGATGTCTTCTCTTTATAACATATAAAAGCCTCCTAATAATTATGGAGCTATATTAATAAATATTCCATTGCTTCGGAATCACCGTAACACACTTGCATAATTTCCCCATGTCTTCCTTTTCTTATTCCTTGCTTCAAAAACCTTGCCAACATTTCCTTTCTCAATTATCGAGGTTCCTCAAAAACCCTCTAGCCTTTTTCTTTAAATTCCTGACTTTTGGTGAGTCGAGTAAAATTAGTCTCATGCCCTAATTCTCTCCTAACCTTCTCCTCTCTTTTCTTTCTTCCTTTTTTTTTTCTTTTCTGTAATTCTAAGAGAAGAGGGCAGCAGCCCCTGCCTCTCGGCCTCTTCCGTCCTCTCTAGGCCCAGCCGGCCCAAAACCCCTTTTGGCCCAACTTCTCTATCCTAACCCTAGGGAGCTCGCACCCTTTCCCTCGATCCCTCTCTGCCTCCCAGAGCCGCCGCCAGCCCTCTCTCTCTCGTCCCGCTTCCCTTCCCTCGATCCTTTCCCGTGCCCGAACCCCTTCGGCCGCGTGCCCTTCCTCCTTCGCCACTCGTCGCCCCGAACCTCTCCATCTCGCATGCCCCATCGCTCCTCTGGCGCCCTCCAGAGCCGCCTCTCCGTGGCCTCCCTCGCCCCTCCGCGCCTACGCGCCCCGAGGCCGGGTCGGCCAGGCCCCCGCCTCTGCTCCCTCGTCAACGACCTCCCTCCGGCCAGGACCCGCAGCACAGCGCCCGGCCATCGCCTCTCCCGCGGCCAGGCCTCCCCTCGTGCGCGCCCTCGTCCCTCCGGGCCTTCTCTGCGCCGAGCCGACGCCGAGCCCCTTCTCCTCGAAGCATCCGGCCAACCCTCGTACAGCCAGGGCCTCGGCCCTCGTTCTCCGTCGCCAGGGCCGCCGGTCAGAGGCAGCAGCAGTCCCAGATCGCCGCCCTGCTTCTTCTCCCGCAGCGCCGTGCTGCCCCTTTTGTTTAGCTCCTGTAGTTTTTGTTTTGTTTGTGTTGTGTTTTGTTTTTGTTTTGTGTGCTTGTGCTATAATCTTGTCAGATGAACCGTGAACGAGTACCCCTACCGATGCGACAAGTACCACTACTTCCACTACCCTCGCCGGAAGACCCAAGTACCACGACGGACACCGAGTACCTCTACATGGCCCGGCAAGTACCCCTACGACCAAGTACCTCGACGAACCGAACATCTACGGAAAAACAAGCTCGTGAACGGCTACGGAACAAGTACCACTACTTCCACTACGAACGCCGACGCGACAAGTACCTCTTCGGAAACGGAAACGCCTACGTGAACGTCTACCGTCGCCCCGTGTACCACGACTCGTGTACGGCTACTTCCACTACTACGGCTACTTCCACTACGATCTCGAACCGTCCCGAAACGAGTGTTTCGAAGGTATAACCCCGTCGATGACCCGTGTGATGCATGCTTGTTGTGTTGTATGAAATGTTTCCCGTGTGAGCACCGTGTCCGTTTCGTCCCTTTTGTTGTTCCTCGGTTGCCTCGTCACCGACTCGTGGGAACCCGGCAACGGGATCACCCCATCATCTCGTTTGACTCGCTTCGTCACCTTTTGCACCGGTCTCTCAACGAGATACCGGTACCGATATGTTGCGTTGCATCAGTTTCGGTTCGTTGCCGTGGCACCCTTTCATTCCACCACGGTGACAAATGCTTCATATCTCTTTTAAGTCAACCTTTTAATAATAATTGCATAAACTTGATCATGTCATCCGCATCATGTTAACAACCTTTAAATGTTTAATTGTGGTTTGCTTATAATTATTTAAACATGCTCATGGGGATTTTTCCGGATATGTTGTTGTTATTCTCCGGCCTCATTTAAATTGCCTAATAGTGTAGTTTCTTTATGCTTCACCTCTTGCCATGTTAATAACAATTAATCTTGTCTTGTAATTAAATGAGAGTCAACTAAATAATTAAATGTGGTGTTTCGTCAATATGCAACCCGTTGCATATTGATCTCCACTTAACTTGTAGATTTGTTTGTGCACTTTGCCATGCCTTGCATATTTAACCGGACATGCATCATACTTGCTTGTGCATCGTATGCCATGTTAATGATTGTGTGTTTACCGTGTTGTTCTTTCTTTCCGGTTGTTTCTCTTGTTAGCTTCGGTTTCGTTCCGGAGTTGTGAGGATCCGCTCGTCTGTTGCTCCGTCTTCTTCTTGGATCTGTTCTTCTCCCTTGTGGAATCCCAGGCAAGATGACCGAACCCGGATATCATTACTATTTTGCCTCTTGCTAGTAGTCTCGATCTATAGCTTTGCCTCGATGCCCATGTCTTTCCTGTCAGCCTCCTACTTGTAACCAATTGCCATGTTTAACCACCCTACCTATGCAAACCGTTGCTTGGTCGCTCAGCCCTTCTTATAGCGTTGCTAGTTGCAGGTGAAGATTGAAGATGCTTGCTTCATGTTGAAGTTTGGTTGGGTTATATCACTCTATATAAATGCTTAAAAATGAAATCATCTATATACTGGCAAGGGTGGAAGGCTAAGCCTTTTGCTTGGTGTTTTGTTCCACTCATGCCGTGTTGGAAATATGCCCTAGAGGCAATAATAAATTGGTTATTATTATATTTCCTTGTTCACGATAATCGTTTATCATCCATGCTAGAATTGTATTGATAGGAAACTCAGATACATGTGTGGATACATAGACAAACACCATGTCCCTAGTGAGCCTCTAGACAACTAGCTCGTTGATCAATAGATGGTTACGGTTTCCTAACCATGGACATTGGATGTCGTTGATAACGGGATCACATCATTAGGAGAATGATGTGATGGACAAGACCCAATCCTAAGCCTAGCACAGATCGTGTAGTTCGTATGCTAAAGCTTTTCTATATGTCAAGTATCTTTTCCTTAGACCATGAGATTGTGCAACTCCCGGATACCGTAGGAATGCTTTGGGTGTACCAAACGTCACAACGTAACTGGGTGGCTATAAAGGTGCACTACAGGTATCTCCGAAAGTGTCTGTTGGGTTGGCACGAATCGAGACTGGGATTTGTCACTCCGTATGAAGGAGAGGTATCTCTGGGCCCACTCGGTAGGACATCATCATAATGTGCACAATATGTGATCAAGGAGTTGATCACGGGATGATGTGTTACGGAACGAGTAAAGAGACTTGCCGGTAACGAGATTGAGCAAGGTATCGGTATACCGACGATCGAATCTCGGGCAAGTGCTATACCGATAGACAAAGGGAATCGTATACGGGATTGATTGAATCCTTGACATCGTGGTTCATCCGATGAGATCATCGTGGAACATGTGGGAGCCAACATGGGTATCCAGATCCCGCTGTTGGTTATTGGTCGGAGAGTTGTCTCGGTCATGTCTACATGGTTCCCGAGCCCGTAGGGTCTACACACTTAAGGTTCGATGACGCTAGGGTTATAGGGAAAGTATGTACGCGGTTACCGAATGTTGTTCGGAGTCCCGGATGAGATCCCAGACGTCACGAGGAGTTCCGGAATGGTCCGGAGGTAAAGATTCATATATGGGAAGTCCTGTTTTGGTCACCGGAAAAGTTTCGGGCGATATCGGTAATGTACCGGGACCACCGGGAGGGTCCCGGGGGTCCACCAGGTGGGGCCACCAGCCCCAGGTGGCTGCGTGGGCTAAGTGTGGGAGGGGACCAGCCCCAAGGGGGCTGGTGCGCCCCCCCACCAAGTCCCTAGGCGCATGGAGGGTGGAGGGGGGCAAACCCTAGGTCCAGATGGGCCTTAAGGCCCATCCTAGGGCGCCCCCTCTCTCTCCCCCCCTTGGCCGCACCCTAGATGGGTTCTGGGGGGCTGCCGCCACCCCTAGGGAGGAAACCCTAGATGGGGGCGCAGCCCCTACCTCCCCCCTATATATATGTGAAGTTTAGGGCTGCCCAGAACAAGTTTTGACCTCGGTCGATTGGCGCAGCCCTACCTCTCTCCCTCCTCGTCTCCCGCAGCGCTTGGCGAAGCCCTGCTGGAGTCCCGCGCTCCTCCACCACCACCACGCCGTTGTGCTGCTGTTGGATGGAGTCTTCCCCAACCTCTCCCTCTCTCCTTGCTGGATCAAGGCGTGGGAGACGTCACCGGGCTGCACGTGTGAAGAACGCGGAGGCACCGTCCGTTCGGTGCTAGGATCTTCGGCGATCTGAATCGCGGCGAGTACGACTCCATCAACCGCGTTCTTGAACGCTTCCGCTTAGCGATCTACAAGGGTATGTGGATCCAACTCTCCCCTCGTAGATGCATCTCCTAGATTGATCTTGGTGAACGTAGGAAAATTTTTGTTTCCCATGCGACGTTCCCCAACAGCTGTTGGAAATATGCCCTAGAGGCAATAATAAATTGGTTATTATTATATTTCCTTGTTCACGATAATCGTTTATTATCCATGCTAGAATTGTATTGATAGGAAACTCAGATACATGTATGGATACATAGACAAACACCATGTCCCTAGTGAGCCTCTAGACGACTAGCTCGTTGATCAATAGATGGTTACGGTTTCCTAACCATGGACATTGGATGTCGTTGATAACGGGATCACATCATTAGGAGAATGATGTGATGGACAAGACCCAATCCTAAGCCTAGCACAGATCGTGTAGTTCGTATGCTAAAGCTTTTCTATATGTCAAGTATCTTTTCCTTAGACCATGAGATTGTGCAACTCCCAGATACCGTAGGAATGCTTTGGGTGTACCAAATGTCACAACGTAACTGGGTGGCTATAAAGGTGCACAACAGGTATCTCCGAAAGTGTCTGTTGGGTTGGCACGAATCGAGACTGGGATTTGTCACTCCGTATGACGGAGAGGTATCTCTGGGCCCACTCGGTAGGACATCATCATAATGTGCACAATATGTGATCAAGGAGTTGATCACGGGATGATGTGTTACGGAACGAGTAAAGAGACTTGCCGGTAACGAGATTGAGCAAGGTATCGGTATACCGACGATCGAATCTCGGGCAAGTGCTATACCGATAGACAAAGGGAATCGTATACGGGATTGATTGAATCCTGGACATCGTGGTTCATCCGATGAGATCATCGTGGAACATGTGGGAGCCAACATGGGTATCCAGATCCCGCTGTTGGTTATTGGCCGGAGAGTTGTCTCGGTCATGTCTACATGGTTCCCGAGCCCGTAGGGTCTACACACTTAAGGTTCGATGACGCTAGGGTTATAGGGAAAGTATGTACGCGGTTACCGAATGTTGTTCGGAGTCCCGGATGAGATCCCGGACGTCACGAGGAGTTCCGGAATGGTCCGGAGGTAAAGATTCATATATGGGAAGTCCTGTTTTGGTCACCGGAAAAGTTTCAGGCGATATCGGTAATGTACCGGGACCACCGGGAGGGTCCCGGGGGTCCACCAGGTGGGGCCACCAGCCCCAGAAGGCTACGTGGGCTAAGTGTGGGAGGGGACCAGCCCCAAGGGGGCTGGTGCGCCCCCCCACCAAGTCCCAGGGCGCCTCCAAGAGGGGAGGGGGGCAAACCCTAAGGCAGTTGGGCCCTAGGGCCCAATAGTGGTGCGCCTCCCCCTCTCTCCCCCTTGGCCGCCCCCCTAGATGGGATCTAGGGCTGGCCGCACCCTAGGGGAGGGAAACCCTAAAGGGGGGCGCAGCCCTCCCTTCCCCCTATATATATGTGAGGTTTTAGGGCTGCTGGACACACGAGAACGTCTCCCTCTTGGCGCAGCCCTACCCCTCTCCCTCCTCGTCTCTTGCAGCGCTTGGCGAAGCCCTGCTGGAGTCCCGCGCTCCTCCACCACCACCACGCCGTCGTGCTGCTGTTGGATGGAGTCTTCCCCAACCTCTCCCTCTCTCCTTGCTGGATCAAGGCGTGGGAGACGTCACCGGGCTGCACGTGTGAAGAACGCGGAGGCACCGTCCGTTCGGTGCTAGGATCTTCGGCGATCTGAATCGCGGCGAGTACGACTCCATCAACCGCGTTCTTGAACGCTTCCGCTTAGCGATCTACAAGGGTATGTGGATCCAACTCTCCTCTCGTAGATGCATCTCCTAGATTGATCTTGGTGAACGTAGGAAAATTTTTGTTTCCCATGCGACGTTCCCCAACATCCGAACAACCTTCGGTAACCATGCACTGTTCTCACTAACAACCCTAGCGTCACCGAACCTTAAGTGTGTAGACCCTGCGGGTTCGGAAACCATGTAGACATGACCGAGACACTCCCAGGTCAATAACCAATAGCGGGATCTGGATACCCATATTGGTTCCCACATGTTTCTCGATGATCTCATCGGATGAACCACGATGTCAAGGATTCAGGCAATCCCGTATACAGTTCCCTTTGTCTCGTCGGTATGTTACTTGCCCGAGATTCGATCGTCGGTATCTCTATACCTAGTTCAATCTCGTTACCGGCAAGTCTATTTACTCGTTACCGTAATACATAATCCCGTGACCAACCACTTAGTCACTTTGAGCTCATTGAGATGACGTATTACCGAGTGGGCCCGGAGATACCTCTCCGTCACACGGAGTGACAAATCCCAGTCTCGATCCATGTCAACTCAACAGACACCCTCGGAGATACCTGTAGAGTACCTTTATAGTCACCCAGTTACGTTGCGACGTTTGGCACACACAAAGCACTCCTACGGTGTCAGTGAATTACATGATCTCATGGTCATAGGAACTTATACTTGACATGCAGAAAACTATAGCGATAACTGACACGATCAAAAGCTATGTTTAACGTTTGGGTCTCGTCCATCACATCATTCTCCTAATGATGTGATCCCGTTATCAAATGACAACTCATGTCTATGACCTGGAAACCGCGGTCATCTTTGATCAACGAGCTAGTCCTGTAGAGGCTCACTAGGGACACAAAGTCTGTCTATTTATCCACACATGTATTTGAGTTTCCAATCAATACAATTATAGCATGGATAATAAACGATTATCATGAACAAGGAAATATAATAATAACTCTTTTATTATTGCCTCTAGGGCATATTTCCAACAGGTGGGCGCGCGACAACCCCGATGGCGACACGATGATGGAGATCATGATGATGGGGATCATGGTGTTACGCCGGTGACGATGGAGATCATGCCGGTGCTTTGGAGATGGAGATCAAAAGCACGAGTTGATGGCCATATCATGTCACTTATGATTTGCATGTGATGTTAATCCTTTTATGCATCTTATTTTGCTTAGGACGACGGTAGCATTATAAGATGATCCCTCACTAAAATTTCAAGATAAAATTGTGTTCCCCCCGAGTGTGCGCCGTTGCGAAGGTTCGTCGTTTCGAAGCACCACGTGATGATCGGGTGTGATAGACTCTACGTTCGCATACAACGGGTGCAAGCCAGTTTTGCACATGCAGAACACTCGGGTTAGACTTGACGAGCCTAGCATGTACAGACATGGCCTCGGAACACGGAAGACCGAAAGGTCGAGCATGAGTCATATAGTAGATATGATCAACATGAAGATGTTCACCATTGACACCACCTCATCTCACGTGATGATCGGACTTGGGTTGGTGGATTTGGATCATGTCACGCTCGGATGACCAGAGGGATGTCAATTTGAGTGGGAGTTATAAGTAATTTGATTAGTTAAACTCACTTATCATGAACAATAGTCTAAGTTGCCTTTGCAAATTATGTTGTAGACCAATAACTGCGTTGTAGCTCCCTGTTTAATACGATCCTAGAGAAAGACAAAGTTGAAAGATATTGCAAGCAATGATGCGGACTGGGTCCGTAGTCCGAGGAGTGTCCTCACTGCTACGCAGAAAGCTTACGTCTTTGATGCACCGCTCGATGTGCAAACCCCTACAACGTTGTCTGTGGATGTTGTGAACACCTGACAGACACGTCCTGATAACTACTTGATAGTTTAGTGCACCATACTTTACGGCTTAGAATCGGGATTCCAATGACGTTTTGAACGCCATAGAACATATGAGATGTTCTAAGAGCTGAAATTGGGATTTCAGGATCATGCCCGTGTTGAGAGGTATGAGACCTCTGACAAGTTCTTTTGCCAAAAAGATGGAGGAGAATGGCTCAACTAGTGAGCATGTGCTCAGAATGTCTGGGTGCTGAAATCACTTGAACCAAGTGGAAGTTAATCTTCCAGGTGAGATAGTGGTTGACGGAATTCTCTAGACACTATCACCAAGCTACTAGAACTTCGTGATGAACTATGACATGCAAAGGATGGAGATGATCCCGGAGCTATTAGCGGTTCTTAAGACCGCGAAAGTAGAAATCAAGAAGGAGCATCAAGTGTTGATGGTTTAACAAGACCACTGGTTTCAGAAGGGTAAGGGCTAGAAGGGAAACTTCATGAATGGCAAACCTGTTGTCGCTCTGATGAAGGAACCCATGGTTGAACCCAAACCTCGAGACTAAGTGCTTCTATTGTAAGGGGAACGGTCACATGGTAGCGGAACCACCCCAAATACATGGTAGATATGATAGCTGGCAACTTCAACAAAGTATATTTGATATACGTGTTATTGATGTGTACCTTAGTAGTACTCCTTGTAGCACCTGGGTATTGGATACCGGTTCAGTTGCTATTATTAGTGACTTGAAGCAAAAGCTACGGACTGAACGGAGACTAGCTAAGGGCGAGGTGACGATGTGTGTTGGAAGTGTTTCCAAGGATGATAAGATCACCATCGCACGCTCCCTCTATTTTCGGGATTAGTGTTGAACCTAGATAAATGTTATCAGGTGTCTACGTTGAGCATGAATATGATTAGATCATGTTCATTGCAATACGGTTATTCATTTAAGTTAGAGAATAATGGTTATTCTGTTTACATGAATAATACCTGTATGGTCATGCACCCAATGGTTTATTGAATCTCGATTATAGCAATACACATGATGATAATATTAATGCCAAAAGATGTAGAGTTAATAATGATAGTACCACTTTCTTGTGGCACTGCCGCTTAGGTCAGTTTGGCATAAAATGCATGAAGAAACTCCATGCTGATGGATGTTTGGAGTCACTTGATTTTGAATCACTTGACACATGCGAGCCATGCCTCATGGGCAGGATGACTGAGATCCCGTTTTCAGGTACAATGAAACGGGCAAGTGACTTGTTGGAAATCATACATGCTGATGTATGTGATCCAATGAGAATTAAGGCGTGTGGTGGATATCGTTATTTTCTCATCTTCACTGACGATTTGAGTAGATATGGTATATTTACTTAATGAAGCAAAAGTCTGAAACGTTTGAAAGGTTCAAAAATTTCAGAGTGAAGATTAAGAATCATCATAACAAGAAGATCATGTTCCTACGATCTGATCAAGGGGATATTATTTGAATTATGAGTTTGGCAATCACTTAAGACATTGTGGAATTGTTTCGCAGTTGAAGTCCCCTGGAACACCACAGCGTAATGGTGTGTCCGGACATCGTAATCGAACCTTATGAGATATGGTGCGATCTATGATGTATCTTACCGATCTACCGCTGTTATTTTAAGGTTATGCATTAGAGACAGCTGCATTCACTTTAGATAGGGCACCATCTAAGTCCGTTGAGACGACGTCGTATGGTTTGGCAAGAAACCAAAGTTGTCGTTTTCTTAATGTTTGGGGCTGCGATGCTTATGGCTTCAGCCGGGAAAAGCTCGAACCCAAAGCGGACAAATACATCTTCATAGGATACCCAAAGGTAACAGTTGGGTATACCTCCTATCTCAGATCCAAGGGCAAAAATGTTTGTCCCTAAGAATGGGTCCTTTCTCGAGAAGGAGTTTCTCTCGAAAGAATTGAGTGGGAGGAAGATAGAACTTGATGAGGTTGTCGAACCCTCACTTCAACCGGATAGTAGTGCAACACAGAAAGATGTTTCTGTGGAACCTACGATAGTTGAAGAGGAAACTAATGATAGTGATCATGAAGCTCCAGATCAAGTTGTTGTCGATCCTCGTAGGTCGACAAGGATATGTACTACTCCTGAGTGGTACGGTGATCCTGTCTTAGATGTCATGTTGTTGAACAACAATGAACCTACGAACTATGGAGAAGCGATGGTGGGCCCATATTCCGACAAATGGTTAGAAGCCGATAAATCCGAGATAGGATCCATGTATCAAAACAAAGTATGGACTTTGGTGGACTTGCCCAATGATCGGCAAGCCATTGAGACAAATGGATCTTTAAGACTAAGACGGACGTGGACGGTAATGTCACCGTCTATGAAGCTCGACTTGTGGCGAAGAGTTTTCCACAAGTTCAAGGAGTTGACTACGATGAGATTTTCTCACCCGTAGCGATGCTTAAGTCCGTCGGAATCATGTTAGCATTAGCTGTATTTATGAAATCTGGCAGATGGATGACAAAACAAGTTTCCTTACCAGTTTTCGTAAGGAAAGGTTGTATGTGATACAATCAGAAAGGTTTTGTCGATCCTAAGGATGCTAAAAGATATGCTAGCTCCAGCGATCCTTCCATGGACTAGAGCAAGCATCTCGGAGTCGGAATATACACTTTGATGGAGTGATCAAAGTTTTTGGGTATACAAAGTTTGTTGGAAACTTGTATTTGCAATAAAGTGAGTGGGAGCACTACAACATTTCTGATAAGTATATGTGAATGACATATTGTTGATCCGAAATGATGTTGAATTTCTGGAAGCATAAAGGGTTGTTTGAAAGGTGTTTTTCAAAGGAAGACCTAGATAAAGCTGCTTACATATTGGGCATCAAGATCTATAGAGATAGATCAAGACGCCTGATGATACTTTCAAAAGAACACACACCTTTGACATGATTTTGAAGGAGTTCAAAATGGATCAGTCAAAGAAGGAGTTCTTACCTGAGTTGTAAGGTGTGAAGTTGAGTAAGACTCAAAACTTGACCACGGCAGAAGGAAGAGGAAGGACGAAGGTCGTCCCCTATGCTTTTGTCATAGGCTCTGTACGGTATGCCATGCTAAGTACCGCACCTGATGTGTGCCTTGCCACATGTCTGGCAAGAGGGTACAAAGGTGATCCAGGAGTGGATTACTAGATAGTGGTCAAAATTATCCTTAGAGGAGTAAGGAAATGTTTCTCGGTTATGGAGGTGATAAAGAGTTCGACGTAAAGAGTTACGTCGATGCAAGCTTAACACCTATCCGGATAACTCTAAGTGGAGATACCGGATATGTATAATGGAGCAACAGTTTGGAATAACTCCAAGTGGAACGTGGTAGCAGCATCTATGATATGACATAAAGTTTTGCGAAGTACATAGGGATCTGAATGTTGCAGACCCGTTGACTACAAACCTCTCTCACAAGCATAACATGATCAAACACAGAACTCATTGAGTGTTAATCACATATTGATGTGAACTAGATTACTGACTCTAGTAAACTCTTTGGATGTTGGTCACATGGCGATGTGACCTGTGAGTGTTAATCACATGGCGATGTGAACTAGATTATTGACTCTAGTGCAAGTGGGAGACTGTTGGAAATATGCCCTAGAGGCAATAATAAATTGGTTATTATTATATTTCCTTGTTCACGATAATCGTTTATCATCCATGCTAGAATTGTATTGATAGGAAACTCAGATACATGTGTGGATACATAGACAAACACCATGTCCCTAGTGAGCCTCTAGACAACTAGCTCGTTGATCAATAGATGGTTACGGTTTCCTAACCATGGACATTGGATGTCGTTGATAACGGGATCACATCATTAGGAGAATGATGTGATGGACAAGACCCAATCCTAAGCCTAGCACAGATAGTGTAGTTCGTATGCTAAAGCTTTTCTATATGTCAAGTATCTTTTCCTTAGACCATGAGATTGTGCAACTCCCGGATACCGTAGGAATGCTTTGGGTGTACCAAACGTCACAACGTAACTGGGTGGCTATAAAGGTGCACTACAGGTATCTCCGAAAGTGTCTGTTGGGTTGGCACGAATCGAGACTGGGATTTGTCACTCCGTATGAAGGAGAGGTATCTCTGGGCCCACTCGGTAGGACATCATCATAATGTGCACAATATGTGATCAAGGAGTTGATCACGGGATGATGTGTTACGGAACGAGTAAAGAGACTTGCCGGTAACGAGATTGAGCAAGGTATCGGTATACCGACGATCGAATCTCGGGCAAGTGCTATACCGATAGACAAAGGGAATCGTATACGGGATTGATTGAATCCTTGACATCGTGGTTCATCCGATGAGATCATCGTGGAACATGTGGGAGCCAACATGGGTATCCAGATCCCGCTGTTGGTTATTGGCCGGAGAGTTGTCTCGGTCATGACTACATGGTTCCCGAGCCCGTAGGGTCTACACACTTAAGGTTCGATGACGCTAGGGTTATAGGGAAAGTATGTACGCGGTTACCGAATATTGTTCGGAGTCCCGGATGAGATCCCGGACGTCACGAGGAGTTCCGGAATGGTCCGGAGGTAAAGATTCATATATGGGAAGTCCCGTTTTGGTCACCGGAAAAGTTTCGGGCGATATCGGTAATGTACCGGGACCACCGGGAGGGTCCCGGGGGTCCACCAGGTGGGGCCACCAGCCCCAGAAGGCTGCGTGGGCTAAGTGTGGGAGGGGACCAGCCCCAAGGGGGCTGGTGCGCCCCCCCACCAAGTACCTAGGCGCATGGAGAGTGGAGGGGGGCAAACCCTAGGTCCAGATGGGCCTTAAGGCCCACCCTAGGGCGCCCCCTCTCTCTCCCCCCCTTGGCCGCACCCTAGATGGGTTTTCTAGGGCTGGCCGCACCCCTAGGGGTGGGAAACCCTAAAGGGGGCGCAGCCCTCCCTTCCCCCTATATATATGTGAGGTTTTGGGGCTGCTAGACACACGAGAACGTCTCCCTCTTGGCGCAGCCCTACCCCTCTCCCTCCTCGTCTCTTGCAGCGCTTGGCGAAGCCCTGCTGGAGTCCCGCGCTCCTCCACCACCACCACGCCGTCGTGCTGCTGTTGGATGGAGTCTTCCCCAACCTCTCCCTCTCTCCTTGCTGGATCAAGGCGTGGGAGACGTCACCGGGCTGCACGTGTGAAGAACGCGGAGGCACCGTCCGTTCGGTGCTAGGATCTTCGGCGATCTGAATCGCGGCGAGTACGACTCCATCAACCGCGTTCTTGAACGCTTCCGCTTAGCGATCTACAAGGGTATGTGGATCCAACTCTCCTCTCGTAGATGCATCTCCTAGATTGATCTTGGTGAGCGTAGGAAAATTTTTGTTTCCCATGCAACGTTCCCCAACATGCCGTTAGGAACCGTATAAACCGGTGTTATGTTCCTTGATTTTGCGTTCCTAACACGGTTGGGGTGTATGGGACCCCCTTGATAAACCGCTAAGTGCTAAGTCTTTTCCAGCAAGTCCCAACCTTTGGTACTATTTGCCTAATAACAAACTAATAATAAAAACTTGCATGTGGACTAGCTATCCCTTTTATCTTAATTCAACAACCCCGGGCCAGTGCTCCACATGAGTGTTGGTCCGAAACGGGGGTTACGCGGGGCCACCTCAAGGAAACTCGAGGTTTGGTAAAAACCTGTGGGATCACCCATCCGGTCGTGTCCTGAGACTTAGATACGCGCGGCTACTATCAGGGTGTCGACACGCCGGGAGGATTTGCTGGATTAGCCTTACCTTAGTTCGGTTTAACTTGAGCACGGGATTCCGAGAATACTCGGGTCTTCCCAACTATGGAGTTGCGACTCCGCGGATCGTGGGCTTGTGATGGGCCAAGTTGGAACACCCCTGCAGGGTTTGAACTTTCGAAAGCCGTGCCCGCGGTTATGTGGCAGATGGGAGCTTGTTAATTCCGGTTGTAGATAACTTGACACAATGTTTCAATACACTACCAGCGTGTGTACCGTGACTGTCATTTTTCCGAATAGGGATTCGGGAGTTGAACACGGTGGGGTTATGTTTGACCGGCTTTAGTTAGGATCACTTCGTGATCATCTTTCGACCGATGCACTTCTCTTCTCGCTCTCTATTACGTAAGTTAGTGCTAGTTGCTGCTGCAGACTCTTGTTTGTTCCTTCACCTCTTATTCTTTCTTCAGCCTTGTCCTCACCCAAGGCTTAAATAGTCTTGTTACCCGGGAACGGGATTGCTGAGTCCTCTGTGGCTCACAGTTACTTCACCACACCAGATGCAGGTTCAGCCGTGTACGATGCAGGAGCTGGTTCAGTGCTTCACCAGGAGCTCGTTGAAGAGTTTGGCCGTTTGCTTGTGATGTTTCGACGATCAGTAGTGGTTTCTACTAGGATTCGATCCTGACCTGTGGCTTTATGTTGTTTTGGTATCTTTCTTTGGTTCTTCACCCGTAGTCGGGTTGTGATGTTTTGAATGATGATTGTTTATGTAATGTATTGTGTGAAGTGGCGAGTGTAAGCCAACTATCTCCTTTTGCATTTTAATCCCTCTTTTACATGAGTCGTGCAAAGATACCAAACTTGAGATCATTCTAGGATGGGCTTATACCTTTAAGTCGTGCCTCGACACGTAGGAGGTATAGTCCCATCCTGGGCATTACAAGTTGGTATTCAGAGCCTTCTCCGACCTAGAAGCCCCCACTGATTGATCGAATCGTTGACGGTTGAGTCTAGGCACACACTGAAAAACTTTTTGAGTCCTATATTATATCGGAGAGTAGGATTTCTTTGCTTCTCATCCCCTTTCTCTCTGGTGAGGACTCCTGACGATTACTCTTTTCTCTTCTACTTTCAAAAATTGCACCAAATTTTTTTTTAGGATCCCGCGAGTATTCTGGGATTGTTTCGATGTTCTTGTGACAAGGATATTGTTCTCGATGCCTCCTGTTACCGAGGAGTTGAGCTTCGGGGTATCATTGTAACAAGCATATCGCGGCAGTACTAAATACTTAAGACGGCCGACATCGAAAATCTCCCCTATACGGCCAGTGGCAAGATAACCCCGACATCACCCAGTACTGGGGAGGTAGTTCGAGAGTATTGCCATAGCTTGTTATAGTGGATGCTTTTCAAAGGTCCGAGGTACACAGTTTCCGAGAAAGACTGGTTATGTGTTGAAGGATGGATACACCTGGATGTAGGTTTAGAGTTGATTGCGCGGTGCTTCCCGTGTATCCCCAACACCTGATTGCATAACTGGAATCTTTCGGAAATCTATAGGTGGGTTTTATCTAGTAGTTCTAGGCATTCTTCCAACGGATGCTCGATATGAAGTTTGGGGTTCTACATTGAGTGAAGTGGTTTTATGGACTTGTTCTGATCGGGAGTTGCATCTTAAAGGGTCCTTGGCTATGCTGATCCGGGGATTGCAAAACCCTTTTGTAACACGTTCCATGAGCTTTCAGCACGAAGATGTCGAACGAAGCTTCTATCTTGTGTTTGTTCTATCTGTTCCTTGTTCCTTTTTATTTACCTTCTGTTCTCCTAGTGGCTTCTCGTCGAGTTGATGTACCTACAGAATTCATTCGTTCAATTCTCTGTTCGGATGATATTGTGAAGATTCTTCTGCAATATCTATCCCTTGTTTTGTTTTGATTCTGGTATTCGAGTTGCTTCGATGTCAAATGTTGATTCCATACCTTTTCCTAATCGGTGTTCTCATATTTCTATGGGAGTGCTAATTCTTCTTGACCATCAAGATCTTCATGTTAATTCTTTTCAACCGGTGTCCTTTTTGCTCATCCCAATTTGTCTTTGTTTTCCCCACCCTCCCACCCTTTTCTGCATTGAGCCAGAAATTCTCAAATGAAATATCCATTCTATTCATGTGATGTTTCTTCATTCTTTTCCTTCAATGTTCTTATCCGGTGATTTGTCGTGAAGATGCTCAACAGCTTCAAGTTCATCATTCTTTTGTTCTCTAATTCTCCTGGTGGATGTAATTCAAGATTTCGATGTTGATCTTATCCTTTTTCCTCTTTTCACAATGCTTTCTTATTCCGGTACACCAATTAATCATTCTCCTCTTGCTATTCATATCCGGAGTGCTGAAGATTCATGTTTCATTCTTAATCCTGTCAAATTATTTTGAGGATTATCATCTTAATCAAGCCATTTAATTCAACCGGTGCAATATCTATTAAGCAATCTTTTCAACGGTGATTTCTTGAGTGGGCCCTAACCCACAGGTCTTTTCCCAGGATCTTACCTGACTCTTCTAATTATTCTGGAGTTATACTCAAATTCTTTTAAAGTGTGACGTAAGAATGATTTCCATCAGTCATATGCCTTCTCCAAGTTTAATTTCAAATTCTTTTCATCGTTGGTTCAACCTTTTAATTCTTCATTCCGGAGTGCTCAACAATTCTTCATGACAATTCTCGTCTTCTTTCTCAACATCTGGAGACCGGAGAAGTGTTTCGCTTAAATTTTGACCCATTCTCTTGATGAGTTGTGGTTCTAGCTTCATGCCATCCTCATTATTGTTCAGTTTGTGAGTAATTCTTTTATACCCTTCCGAAGCATTTCATGAATTCTTTTCTTTGTGATCCGCCGAAGGCCATCAATTCAGAAGATTCTTCGTTCTCAGTTTTCAACTTCGTCCTCCAACTATTCTTCATTGATGTCTCTTCGTTCGTCTCCTATTCTTACGGTGGTTCACTCAAGATTACCCTTCTGTTGTTATCGTTTTAATTCACTTGTTCTTTTCACAATCCTACCGGTGGTTCGTTGAAGATTTATCCAAGCTTGTGCTAGATCTCTCTTTAATTCTTTGCAACGAGAATAAGTAGTATGCCAAATCCTTTGGTTGTCATCAATTTAAATTGGTGAAGGAGATGCATGACATAATTCTTATTCTTGTTCCTTCCAAGTGTTTAATTCTTTTGTCCGGAGCTTGTTCATCGTATCATATTCTCGCTTCTAAGTTGTTCATCTTGTTTTCCGGAGCTTCAAGTTATTTCAATTTTATCATTTCAACCTCAATCTAATTCATCGCAGGCCTTAAATCTTATTCTTTTCATCTTTCACTTATTATGCTTTCATTACCGGAGTTCTCATGGTGGTTCATCATGTTTTTAATTCATCCTCGAAGTCTTCATCAAGATTCTTGTTGGAGCTAAAGCATTCTTCATCTTGCTTTCCAATTGCAATTCTTTCTACCTTATCTTTAAGATGGTGTTATGTCATTCTTGACAATTCTTTCATGTTTCATGATTCACAAGTTGTCAAGAATGAGTTATTTTAAAACCATCATTTTCCTTGTTCAGGAGATCTTTTCAACCCTTCTATTTATTCATTGGAGTAACCTTGGGTTGTATTTCACCTAAAAGCTTTCCCTAAGGATTGTTGCTAATTATGGTGCTCATAAATGACCCAAATTCTTCATTTATCATTCCGGTGAATTAAGTTTTTTCATCTCCTTGTTGATCTCAGTCCAATCAATTGTTTTCCAATAGTGGCTGGTTGTCACCTCATAATTTTGAGATGAATTCCATAAGTCCACATCAAGCTTATTCTTTCGTTGTTGAATTTTCAACAATTCTGTTCAACCCTTCTTCGTAAGGATGCTCTTTCAAATTCAATTTTGAGAGAAGTTGTCTTTTTCTTCTTCGTTCAATTCTGTCTTTTATTTATATGCTATTCTTTCATTTCGGAGGCTTTGTGATGTTGCTCTATCCAAACCATCATCTTGTTTTCTTTTCAAGAATCATGTTCTTTTCCCTTGCTTATCATTTAACCGGAGTGTTGTATTCTTCATTCAGCTTCGTCTTTTATCAAGTTTTGCGTATCTTTTAACCAGAGTGCTGTCTGAATCTTTCTTACCCCTTGTGCCATTCTTTCAATTGTTTCGGAGGCAATATGTTGTTGCTTTCTTCAAGTATCTTCCCATCTTCTCAAGTTCTTGTTCAATTCCTTCCATTTTCAGACGAAGTGCTGTCCAAATTCTGTCATTCTTATTCCTTGGCTATACCATTGTGGTTTCATATTCTTTTGGTTCGTAAGCTCTTGTTCCTTGTCTTTCAACCTTCAAGGTTCTCATAATGCTCCTTGTCCCTCCTGTCTAACGGAGTGCTCTTAACTTCGTTCATCTCCGTTCTATTCTTCTTTAACTTGTTCAACCTCTCAAGGTTTTTTGGTTTCACTCGTCTGTCAAAGAAGCAACTTTGTTTTACCTCTTCCTTTTTCGTTTTTACCCGGTGATATCTCTAGGATCTCGGGTCGAGATCCTCTGTTAGTGTGGGAGAGTTGTGACGCCCGAAGACCGACGTCCCAGAAGATCCCAGAAGGTTCCAGAAGATTCCAGATGTTCCGGGTTGCCCGTGTGTTCCTTTTGTGCTTGTGTTTTTATTTTTGCTTTGCATCATGTCATCATGTCGTCATGTCATTTTTAATTTATGCATCTCAACCTAAATAATCCGTGTGGGCCTTCGGTCCATTTAAATCGAGGGAAGATGTCTTCTCTTTATAACATATAAAAGCCTCCTAATAATTATGGAGCTATATTAATAAATATTCCATTGCTTCGGAATCACCGTAACACACTTGCATAATTTCCCCATGTCTTCCTTTTCTTATTCCTTGCTTCAAAAACCTTGCCAACATTTCCTTTCTCAGTTATCGAGGTTCCTCAAAAACCCTCCAGCCTTTTTCTTTAAATTCCTGACTTTTGGTGAGTCCAGTAAAATTAGTCTCATGCCCTAATTCTCTCCTAACCTTCTCCTCTCTTTTCTTTCTTCCTTTTTTTTCTTTTCTGTAATTCTAAGAGAAGAGGGCAGCAGCCCCTGCCTCTGGGCCTCTTCCGTCCTCTCCAGGCCCAGCCGGCCCAAAACCCCTTTTGGCCCAACTCCTCTATCCTAACCCTAGGGAGCTCGCACCCTTTCCCTCGATCCCTCTCTGCCTCCCAGAGCCGCCGCCAGCCCTCTCTCTCTCTCGTCCCGCTTCCCTTCCCTCGATCCTTTCCCGTGCCCGAACCCCTTCGGCCTCGTGCCCTTCCTCCTTCGCCACTCGTCGCCCCGAACCTCTCCATCTCGCACGCCCCATCGCTCCTCTGGCGCCCTCCAGAGCCGCCTCTCCGTGGCCTCCCTCGCCCCTCCGCGCCTGCGCGCCCCGAGGCCGGGTCGGCCAGGCCCCCGCCTCTGCTCCCTCGTCAACGACCTCCCTCCGGCCAGGACCCGCAGCACAGCGCCCGGCCATCGCCTCTCCCGCGGCCAGGCCTCCCCTCGTGCGCGCCCTCTTCCCTCCGGGCCTTCTCTGCGCCGAGCCGACGCCGAGCCCCTTCTCCTCGAAGCAGCCGGCCGACCCTCGTACAGCCAGGGCCTCGGCCCTCGTTCTCCGTCGCCAGGGCCGCCGGTCAGAGGCAGCAGCAGTCCCAGATCGCCGCCCTGCTTCTTCTCCCGCAGCGCCGTGCTGCCCCTTTTGTTTAGCTCCTGTAGTTTTTGTTTTGTTTGTGTTGTGTTTTGTTTTTGTTTTGTGTGCCTGTGCTGTAATCTTGTCAGATGAACCGTGAACGAGTACCCCTACCGATGCGACAAGTACCACTACTTCCACTACCCTCGCCGGAAGACCCAAGTACCACGACGGACACCGAGTACCTCTACATGACCCGGCAAGTACCCCTACGACCAAGTACCTCGACGAACCGAACATCTACGGAAAAACAAGCTCGTGAACGGCTACGGAACAAGTACCACTACTTCCACTACGAACGCCGACGCGACAAGTACCTCTTCGGAAACGGAAACGCCTACGTGAACGTCTACCGTCGCCCCGTGTACCACGACTCGTGTACGGCTACTTCCACTACTACGGCTACTTCCACTACGATCTCGAACCGTCCCGAAACGAGTGTTTCGAAGGTATAACCCCGTCGATGACCCGTGTGATGCATGCTTGTTGTGTTGTATGAAATGTTTCCCGTGTGAGCACCGTGTCCGTTTCGTCCCTTTTGTTGTTCCTCGGTTGCCTCGTCACCGACTCGTGGGAACCCGGCAACGGGATCACCCCATCATCTCGTTTGACTCGCTTCGTCACCTTTTGCACCGGTCTCTCAACGAGATACCGGTACCGATATGTTGCGTTGCATCATTTTCGGTTCGTTGCCGTGGCACCCTTTCATTCCACCACGGTGACAAATGCTTCATATCTCTTTTAAGTCAACCTTTTAATAATAATTGCATAAACTTGATCATGTCATCCGCATCATGTTAACAACCTTTAAATGTTTAATTGTGGTTTGCTTATAATTATTTAAACATGCTCATGGGGATTTTTCCGGATATGTTGTTGTTATTCTCCGGCCTCATTTAAATTGCCTAATAGTGTAGTTTCTTTATGCTTCACCTCTTGCCATGTTAATAACAATTAATCTTGTCTTGTAATTAAATGAGAGTCAACTAAATAATTAAATGTGGTGTTTCGTCAATATGCAACCCGTTGCATATTGATCTCCACTTAACTTGTAGATTTGTTTGTGCACTTTGCCATGCCTTGCATATTTAACCGGACATGCATCATACTTGCTTGTGCATCGTATGCCATGTTAATGATTGTGTGTTTACCATGTTGTTCTTTCTTTCCGGTTGTTTCTCTTGTTAGCTTCGGTTTCGTTCCGGAGTTGTGAGGATCCGCTCGTCTGTTGCTCCGTCTTCTTCTTGGATCTGTTCTTCTCCCTTGTGGAATCCCAGGCAAGATGACCGAACCCGGATATCATTACTATTTTGCCTCTTGCTAGTAGTCTCGATCTATAGCTTTGCCTCGATGCCCATGTCTTTCCTGTCAGCCTCCTACTTGTAACCAATTGCCATGTTTAACCACCCTACCTATGCAAACCGTTGCTTGGCTAAGTACGCTTCGCTCAGCCCTTCTTATAGCGTTGCTAGTTGCAGGTGAAGATTGAAGATGCTTGCTTCATGTTGAAGTTTGGTTGGGTTATATCACTCTATATAAATGCTTAAAAATGAAATCATCTATATACTGGCAAGGGTGGAAGGCTAAGCCTTTTGCTTGGTGTTTTGTACCACTCATGCCGTTAGGAACCGTATAAACCGGTGTTATGTTCCTTGATTTTGCGTTCCTAACACGGTTGGGGTGTATGGGACCCCCTTGATAAACCGCTAAGTGCTAAGTCTTTTCCAGCAAGTCCCAACCTTTGGTACTATTTGCCTAATAACAAACTAATAATAAAAACTTGCATGTGGACTAGCTATCCCTTTTATCTTAATTCAACAACCCCGGGCCAGTGCTCCACATGAGTGTTGGTCCGAAACGGGGGTTACGCGGGGCCACCTCAAGGAAACTCGAGGTTTGGTAAAAACATGTGGGGATCACCCATCCGGTCGTGTTCTGAGACTTAGATACGCGCGGCTACTATCAGGGTGTCGACACGCCGGGAGGATTTGCTGGATTAGCCTTACCTTAGTTCGGTTTAACTTGAGCACGGGATTCCGAGAATACTCGGGTCTTCCCAACTATGGAGTTGCGACTCCGCGGATCGTGGGCTTGTGATGGGCCAAGTTGGAACACCCCTGCAGGGTTTGAACTTTCGAAAGCCGTGCCCGCGGTTATGTGGCAGATGGGAGCTTGTTAATTCCGGTTGTAGATAACTTGACACAATGTTTCAATACACTACCAGCGTGTGTACCGTGACTGTCATTTTTCCGAATAGGGATTCGGGAGTTGAACACGGTGGGGTTATGTTTGACCGGCTTTAGTTAGGATCACTTCGTGATCATCTTTCGACCGATGCACTTCTCTTCTCGCTCTCTATTACGTAAGTTAGTGCTAGTTGCTGCTGTAGACTCTTGTTTGTTCCTTCACCTCTTATTCTTTCTTCAGCCTTGTCCTCACCCAAGGCTTAAATAGTCTTGTTACCCGGGAACGGGATTGCTGAGTCCTCTGTGGCTCACAGTTACTTCACCACACCAGATGCAGGTTCAGCCGTGTACGATGCAGGAGCTGGTTCAGTGCTTCACCAGGAGCTCGTTGAAGAGTTTGGCCGTTTGCTTGTGATGTTTCGACGATCAGTAGTGGTTTCTACTAGGATTCGATCCTGACCTGTGGCTTTATGTTGTTTTGGTATCTTTCTTTGGTTCTTCACCCGTAGTCGGGTTGTGATGTTTTGAATGATGATTGTTTATGTAATGTATTGTGTGAAGTGGCGAGTGTAAGCCAACTATCTCCTTTTGCATTTTAATCCCTCTTTTACATGAGTCGTGCAAAGATACCAAACTTGAGATCATTCTAGGATGGGCTTATACCTTTAAGTCGTGCCTCTACACGTAGGAGGTATAGTCCCATCCTGGGCATTACAACTAGCTCCAACATCACATAAAGCATAGCAAGAGAAGTTATTCAACTTAATTTTAATCATAGGATCCCAACTATCTTCTTTGTACTTTTGCATATCACAGAGCTCAACAAAATTATTTAAGTGCAAAGCAGCATCATCTCCAGCACCGGAGAATTGATCTTTTATAACTAGGTTCAGCAAAGCAGGTTTAATCTCATAAGAAGGTGCTGAAGTGGCAGGTGTAGCAATAGGCATGCAGATAAAGTCATTGTTGTTATGACTAGTGAAGTCACACAACTTGGTGTTCTCGGTGGAACCCATAGCAGCAGCAAGCAAGATAACTATTTTTGTGATTTTTGGTAAGGGACACTAAAGCAAAAACTACAAGGTAAACTAACAAGACTAAAAAGCAAAGATAAAAGATAGCGTGCAACTCCCCTATCTTGAAGAGTGGAGTCCTCGACAACGGTGCCAGAAACTTGCTTGATGGCTTCTCGCCCCTCGTTGGTTACCCCAAGTGGAAGGTTGAGATGTAGCGTAGCGGCAAATTTCCCTTGGCAAAGATACCAAGGATCGAATCCCGTGAGACTCCGAGGGTCGATAAGTAGGTGTCAACGGCACCAGAAACTTAGCGGTTGACGGGACCTGCACACAGATACAGATAACTTTGCTCCCAACAAGTACAAAGAGGTTGTCAATCCCTCCGGCCTTGTTGTTTACAAAGGATCAAACACAAGAGATAATAATGATAGCTATGACTACAACTAGGAAATAAAAACAGGAAGTAAATAGAAGGTGTGATCAGCGGTGGTAATATGGACCGGGGTCCCATGATGTTCACTAGTGATGTCTCTCTCCCAAAAGACGATAAAACAGTAAAGCGAGGTAAACAAATTACAGCTGGGCAGTTGACAGGATTATGTGCGCAAACCAATGCTAACTATGCTGCAAAGAAAGGTAGAGGCTCAAAAGCATGGGCGGTACGCCAAGGCAAGTAGACCGAAATCCATCTGCATCTACTACTAATCATCCACCTTGAGATATCTATCCAGAACATCTCGCTGGTATTAAGTTGTGAATCCCACCCAAAGTGTAAACTCAAAGCAACAGACAACTGCATTAAAAGAACTTTGCGTAAAGTAAACAATCCTTGCACCCGCAAGTACAAGCACCGTTGTTTTCTCCCTTGTGGCAACAGCACATCCCCTAGACTCATGTTTCTGTCACTCAAGCTAGTCATCAGGGGGCATGAACCCACAATCAAGCATAACGCTCCCTCTTGGAGTTACTACCTACTACTTGGCCAAAGCAATAAACAGCAACGGATAACATGCAAGAATTACTCAAGAACAAAGATATAAAAGAGGTGAATCAAATATATTACTCAAACACAATCTGAACATAGTCTCATAATCCATCATATCCCAGCAAACTCAACAAAGCAACAGCAGAAAGATTACATATGTGCCTCGATCATGTAGGGCAGCTCACGAGGTCTAAACCATGAAGAGCAAAGAGGGGTGGAGAACATCACATAGCTACTGATCACGGACCCATGGTCCAAGGTGGACTACTCACGACTCATCCGGGAAGCGTCCATGCTGGTGGAGAAGCTCCCGGTGGTGGTTCTCCCCTCCGGCAGGGTGCCGGGAAGAGTTCTCCTGATGCTCCCGATCTTGGAAGCGCTGCGGCGGCGGAACAGAGGCGAGATCGCGAAAAAGGGTTCTGTCCTCGAGGGATTCGGGACGAGAGGGATATATATGCGAAGGGGGGCAGCCAGAGGCGGAGCAGGGGCCCCAGGCGCCCCCCTGGCGCGGCCAGGGGTGGGGCCGCGCCAGGTGGCCGCCTGGGCCTCCCCTGGCTCCCCTCTGGCCCATCTTTGGTTCTTCGCGAAGCTTCATGTACGGTGATTTTTCCTATATTTTTCCTAGAATTTTTGGAGCACTTTTTATATGAGGGAAACCAGAAATAGAAAAACAGCAGAAAACAGGAACTGGCACTGTGGTGCACTGAGTTAATAGGTTAGTCCAAATATGATCAAAAGTGTATGGAAGTGCATCAATATCATAGCAATATCACACAAAAGAAGCATGGAGCAAGCAGAAATTATAGATACGTTTTGGACGTATCAGAAACCCCCTGAGGAAAGGGTGGATAGGAAATCATACGCCTCTTAGGAGGAAGGAGACAAAGCAAACCCGCTCTTCCTTGGAAGGATTGGGGAAATTTTCCGCCAGGGCTTTGCTGTCAATAGAAGTTAGTCCAGCCCAGACGGGGACTAGATCCGCGGGAGGGACATATCCCTGCGCCTGAAGTTTACTCAGACGTGCGTGAGATACTGAGAAACTTTCCCAATCTCCTGCTTGAGGGCCATGAGGGTGTGAGGAGGAACTGGGAATGCCGGCCATGTTTGAAGATTTTCCATGGCAGGATCTAAGGATTTTCCGCGTGGAATGGAAAGGCATCTGAGATCTAGTCTCTTTAAATAGGCGCCTTCCTTACACAGTCGGGGGGTTAATTGTAAAAATACCCAGACGGTTCGCATTCATCTAACATGTGGAAGCCGAGGCGATGGTGGCAAGGAATCAACAAGAAATGATATTAAACATGAAACCGAACTATCATCTATTCCGAAGAAGAACCTGCCTTACAAGACCGAAGACATGATGCCGGATACAATCGCGTCGTTGAAGGCAAGTTCGGGGGCTACTGAGGGAGTCATGGATTTGGGGGTCCATGAGGATCCAGTCTAGCGAGGCTGGGCCGGATAGATAGGCCATGAAGATGAAGAAAAATTGACGTCCTCGTGTCCAGTTAGGACTCCTGTATATGTAGAAAGGCAGAATAGATGTTCGGATGTACTAATTCCTTTCTTCCCAAGTAATATGTGTAACCCTAGGTCTCCTCCGGTGGATATATAAACCGGAGGGTCTGGAGGGTAGCAGAATTACAATATCATAGGCTAGACTTCTAGGGTTTAGCCATTACGATCTCGAGGTAGATCAACTCTTGTAACCCCATATTCATCAAGATCAATCAAGCAGGAAGTAGGGTATTACCTTGATCGAGAGGGCCTGAACCTGGGTAAATATCATGTCCCTCGTCTCCTGTTACCATCGATCCTTAGACGCATAGCTTGGGCATCCCTACCCGAGATCTGCCGGTTTTGACACCGACATGAGGCCTGTTCGGCCTCCAAATCAGCAGCTGCTTTCTCAGCAGCTGCCTTGTTTATCTCGGCCTCCTTCTTGGCCTCTGCAAGTGCACCCTTGAGGTTCTCGACCTCAGCTGCGCCAACTATGACATAATCACACAGCACAATGAGTTCATACTCTTATAATCAAATACATTGTCACTTGACATAATAATTTTTTGAAAGTCCGCATACCTTGAGTTTCATCAAACCGCTTGTTACCACGGTCGAGCTCCTCGTCGGCTATTTGAAGCTTCCGATTGAGGTCGGAAACCTCGGCGGCCTGGGCAGATGCCGCTACTAGGGAAGCCTGTTCAAATATATGGCATAGTATATTCTACTAAATGACACTATATGGATCCTCTGTCCGATTCTCTTCAGAATCAAACAAAGCATCACGGGCTATTGTCCGTATACAGGTTTGTTATCCTATACATATAAAACGAAAAAGTTCCTTTAGAATATTACGTCGCATACCTCAAAGCCGGTCAATAGGCTGTTGAAGGCTTCACTCAGTCCGCTCTTGGCAGACTGAATCTTTCCCATGATCGCACCCATCATGGTGCGGTGTTCTGCCACGATGGAAGCACCTTGCAGTGCTTCCTCCAGCGTGTTCGGCGCCTCCGGATTAGTGGAGGACGCCGTTGGAGCTGATTCTCCTCCCCCTATCGTAGGGGGTTGACTTCCCAATCCAGACCCGTACTGGCCTTCGGAATAGTGTTCGGTGGGAGCCCGGATTGCTTGAGCTCCCCGTCATCGGTTTCCATAGGGACTGCTCCCCCTTAGCTAACGATGGCCGAGGTGTTGGCCTCGGGCGCTTTCTCGTCTGCCTCGCTCCCACCTGCTCGTGCAGGGGATGCCCGTAGGGAGGACACCTCGGTATCCCCTAGGACGGGCGATTGAGCCCGCGGTGGCGTGTCACTCTCCACCATTTCAGCTGGCAAAGAGTTCCCTTACGATAGTGAAGCGCCAGGGAATGTGTGGGGAGGGCTGCAAAATAAACGAACAAAGTTGCTTAAACAATGGTAGCTGATTAAACTGAACGTAACAACGAAATTCTGAATACTTACAATTCGGCCAGGGGCTTGATCCTGGGCTGTACTCGAAAACTGGCCTCGGACGTTGAGTCTGAGCTGTCTGGGATGTTCAGTTTCTTCCTAGGCACCCCTTTTCCCGTGTCTACGGGAGCCGACCTCTTCTTCCCCCTTGCCTTGATGGGGGAGTTACTCTCCTCCTCCTCCTCCTCCTCCTCCTCTTCTTCTTCTTCATCGTGGGAGGAGTGGGCGTCCGTCTCTTCGGACACTGTGTCCAAAGGAACCTTAAGGCAGGGGTCGCTCTTGACCTCCTTGCCCTTCTTCTTGGCCTTCTTCTCCGGCGTCTTGTACAGCGCCGGAACCAGCATCGCCGTCAGCTGAGGCGTGGCTGGGATTTCGGGCGACGGAGTCGAACAGTCGATCCGTTCCGCTTTCTTCGTCTAGGCCTGAATGGAACGTAAGAGTTATAATTCCTGTTATAATTGAAATATGGGCAGGACACGAATTCAGCGAAATTGTGCTTACCTTTGAGGGCGAAGCCACACTGTTGTAGCCCTTGTCTTCGGTCTCCTTAGGCCACTCCTTCTGGGCCATGAAGAGCTGCTTCCAAATATCTTCGTGCGTAGTGTCGAAGAAGCGCTTCAAGGTATGTGGTTCCTTCTATTGAACTCCCATAGGTAGGAGGCCCGACGTTGGCAGGGAAGAGTGCGGCGGAAGAGCATCACCTGAATCACGTGAGTGAGGTGGGTGTCCTTCGCCATCATGTTGGAGATGCGGTTTTGGAGCGTCTTCACCTCCATCTGAGACCCCCAATCAAGGCCCTTGGCGGTCCATGAGGTGAGCCTCTCAGGGGGTCCAGATCTGAATCCGAGCATGTCCGCCCACTTGGCATCGCGAGGTTCTGTGATGTAGAACCACTCCTGCTGCCAAATCTTGTTTGTATCCACAAAAGTCCCCTTGGGTCAGGTTGTGTTCGGGAGCTTACTCACCATAACTCCCCCGCAGTCTGCGTATTGCCCGTCGACCACCTTCGGCTTCAGGTTGAAGGTTTTGAGCCATAGGTCGAAGTGTGGGGGAACGCAGAGGAAAGCCTCATACACGGCTATGAAAGCCGATATGTGGAGGATAGAGTTCGGCGCCAGATCGTGGAAATATAGCCCGTAAAAGAATAGGAGACCCCGAACGAAGGGGTGAAGCGAAAATCCCAGCCCCCGAATAAAGTGAGGGATGAAAACCACCCTCTCACCTAGCTCAGGGATGGGGATCACCTGATCCTCATCAGGAATCCGGTGCGCTATGTCATCGGCTAGGTAGCCCGCACTCCGGAGACTCTTCACGTTCTTCTCTATGACCATGCAGGCCTCCCACTTGCCCTTGGAACCGGACCCGGTCATTGCTGGAGAAGGAGGCGGTCCCCGGTTCCCAACGTAATCATGCGTAAGGCGCGGTTGGGTTACCCATGTCGTATTGATGAGGATCGCATAATAAGCGGGCACGATCTCTGCTTCGACAAGACGTGCCAATGAAGGCTATGCCTCGAAACGCGAAACCAGAGCCAAGAAAACGGTTCGAAATATTAAAGGGTCAGATATGACGTTTCGCTAGAAAAGTTGTCAGTAAAGACACATTGTTTGTTTTGACACAATGCTTTCGTGGCTAAGGGTTGTACTAATCATGCAGAGCCGGACATAGTTCTTTTGTGCAGAAAATAACACTTCATATGTTCGGAAGGAAGAACCCATCTTGCAATGCCGAAGACAGTACGCGTGCCGGACTCATCGTCATCGAAGACTAGTTCAGGGGCTACTGAGGGAGTCCTGGATTAAGGGGTCCTCGGGCGTTCGGATTACTCGTTATGGGCAGGATTGGTGGGCCGTGAAGATCATCGCTGAAGATTATCCCCCGTATTCGGATAGGACTCATATATATGTAGAATGGCAAGTTTAAAGTCCATGTATAATGTTTCCTTCCTCTGCAAGATGATCGTGTACAACCTAGGTCCCTCCGGTGCATATATAAACCGGAGGGTTTAGTCCGTAGGGATAGAACAACAACATCGTAGGCTAGACTTCTAGGGTTTAGCCATTACGATCTCGAGGTAGATCAACTCTTGTAACACTATATTCATCAAGATCAATCAAACGGGAAATAGGGTATTACCTCGATAGAGATGGTCCGAACCTGGATAAACATCGTGTCCACAGTCCCTTGTTATCATCGATCCTCAGACACACAGTTCGGGACCCACTACCCGAGATCCATCGGTTTTGACACCGACACTCATATTGGTTCGAACGTATGCGGGTGATTTGAGATGCGATCTAGACTTATGCGGACGGTTTAAGAGTCCACTTTGAAGATGCCATAACCTAGCATCTCAAAAACAAATACCATTATCCATTATGTGTCTACAAAACCAATAAAGGGCAAATTCAGTGCGGTAAAGCTTGTCGGCAATCCAATGAGACTCACAACCAAACTTACCCGGATGCGCAGGCACCCCCACATGTGCTGTCCTAGTCCTACCGACTCGCGCCAGAAATGATAAGAGCTGGCCAGTGAGATCTTCCCACTCACCCCTGGATTGAATTCGGGCAAGGCAGGCTGACACAGAGCTCGGCAACCAGCTGAGAGAGGGATTGCAGCACCCGAGCTCCACTGCTCCCTATATTTAAACATTTTGAAATTTGTATTTTTGAAGTTTCAAAAAAATACAATTTTTTCACGGGGATACATATACACAATCTGAATACCCATGGCAAGTTTTGGTAGAAATCTCGTTTTGTTTTGGGCTATAGAAAAAAAAATTGACACTATATAGGAGAAAAGGTGTGCCATTTTATGTCAGAAATTTCTCTTTTTTGTATTTCCCAAAATACAAAGTATTTTCTTTTCAGCTTTTTACCAGGCCTTAGAAATATGTGTATGTATTCACGTATTTGATATAAGATTTTTTTAAGCAATAAAAATGTGTTTAAATTTTTTAAAATACCAAGAATTTTTGAGCTCGTCGTCATTTACTAGTAGCTTCTAGACTCCTTTTCTCCTTTTTAAAATACCAAAAATGTGTTTAAATTTTTTAAAATACCAAAAATTAATCATTTACTGCAGCCACTTTTCGGCAACCAGCTGTGGTTCTGCCCCGAACTGGATAAACACGGCCACGCAGCTGTTCGCGTAGGCACGTGCGACGCCTACTGCCCCTGCCGGTCACGGCAGGGCCGGGCCCGGCGGCCCGCTACCCCGTGCCTGCCTGGTGCCTGAAAAGCAGACGCCCTCTCGCACACAAACAGTGGCTTTCCGGACCGATGGATGGCCACGTGCCAACCGAACACACACACGAACCTCCTGGGCGAGGAACAATCATAGTATATCCAGTAGACCGTCTGAGCAGGAGGAAGATCTTTGCTGTACTGCAAATATTATTTTTGCTGCTAGGAGTACCACATTGCTGTTCTAGGATCACCTTTTGGCTTTTGGCAAGGGGGCGGCGAATTGGTCCAGATCAGGTGGAGCCGGAGAATGAATGAATCATCTCCGTACGTGCTTAGGTGTCCAGCAGTAACATTGGTTTTTTCAGTTGTGAATTTGATGACCAGATTCTCTTTGGAGTCTAGAAGCCACTAGTAAATGATTAATTTTGAGCTCGGAGAAGCTCCGTCGTCATCTTAGTCGGCCCGCATTATAAAAGTGCAGATATTCAGATGGATGCTATAGCTGCCTTAACGGAGAAATTATATAAACTATACTAAAAAGAGCATGACTAGTTCCCGCATTAGGAAAGAGGCTCAAAAGCAACAGCGGGTTGATCAATCATTTTGACGTTAACTACGTAAAGCCTATCTTTCTTTCTTTTTTTACTTCGCCAGCAATCAGCATACGCAAACACTATATTCACGATGTTGAGGTCTCAATGAAACTTGCCATTTTTTCGCGAAAAGGACCGGGTGCGGAGAGAAAGTGGATGGGAAACGTGACTACGCGAGATGGATGCCCGTTCTCCTTTTTGGCAGCACCGAGCCCGTTTTCCCTTGGATGTGGACACATCCATCTGTGCGTCGCCGTCCTGGCAAGAACTATCTAGAATCGCCGGTCTGTGACACTAACTCAAGATTCTACTTTAAAAAAAATTGATGTATGTTTTTTGCGACAAAAGTTAATATATTAATATCAAAGATGATACCATTCACGCACACTCGGCCTATTGAAACTAATCGGCACACTAGGAATGCACACAAGCAAAATAAATAAATAAAAAGGATATGCAAAGAAAGCCGACTCGCTCATCCCAATGGTGGCGACGACCAAGGTCGTTGTTCTCCTCCTTACAGACGCCGTCAAGGTCCCTGCCTTTCACCCTGACCCCATGCCCGAGTGAAGACCCAAAATCTCCTCAGATGGGTGGCGGCGGCACTGCGTGTGTCGTGTCCTTCTTGGAGGTGCCGCCGGAGACGTTCGGCTGCTCGGTTAGAGGAACTGCAGACGGAGGGAATGGGACCAGTGGCAGCAGGGTATTGTTCGCGAAGGAGGAGCAGCGTAGCATCTGGCACGTCGACAACAGCGGGTCTCGGCGGTGAGCGCGTGATGATAGACGAGCGCAGGATGGTGGTGTTGTCTGGCGTCGTGGTGGCGTCGACGACAGCTAGGCCTGGCAAGGTCGATGTTTTGGTACAGCTCTGAAGATGGATAAGTGAAAGACGGCGTCGACGGCCTATGAGAGTGTGTCGGACCGGTGTGCGCCCCATAGTTGGCAATGTGGCTTGGTTAGGGCCTCTGATTTTTTATGTTAAGCTATGGTGCGAGATATGTTTGGTATTCGGTTCGAACTATCGGCATCCTTTCATTAAGTTGATAGAAGTAGCAACAAATGTTAGAAAGATGATGACTTCACACGTATTGATGTATTACTTTGTAAGGTCATTGTGAATAATTAATATATTATTTATAAAGTAACAACACCATCAACCATCCTTGGCAACACATGCATTACATGAAATGTCCTCTGGAAGCAATGCTCCAGAAAGGAAAAAGATGCATCAACGTCGTCACCGTTATCAGATCCAACCACCGAAGATCATATTCTATATTTTCACCTCGAAGAGCACGGCTAGGCAATCTGAAGCAATGCCTTCGGCAAGAAGGAAAAAAAAAACTGCCATATACGCATCAAAGGAAAATAGAAAACATGACTAGCCCACGTCCATGAAAGAAAAGCCTCAAAATCAACAGCGAGTTGATCTATCAGCTTGACGTCAACTACGCAAACCCTCTGCCTTTTCCCCTCCGGCGGCATACGCGAATAGTGCAGTACCCACGACGTGAGGAGAGAAAGCCGATCGGATACATGACTACGTGAGACGGATGCCCCATGCCCGTTCTCCTTTCCGGCAGCACCCAGCGTACTCTCTGTCGGCATGGCACGATACGGCGGGCTAGCGACCCCGCGGTTTGCCGTGCGCGTCGCCGTTGCATGCGCGGGGAGGCAGGACAGGAGGCGGGCGACGGCGAAAGCGACGGCACGGGGGCTCGATCGGTGGCCCGTCGTCATCCGTCGCCGATGCCACGCCCGGCGATGGGGACCCGGAGACTGGGATCTCACGAGGACGAGGCCGTAGATTACCTTAGCTTAGCTAGCGTAGCGGGCGAGCTGTTCGCTTCCATGTCCACACGCTGCTTTGTCTGTAGTATATACGAGTACGTGGGTTGGGCACTTGGGTTTGACTGCGTCGCTCTTCTGGAGATCTCGCCGTGGCCCTGCCGGCGAGTGGCGCAGGGGCCGACCCGACCCATTGTCCGCTCTGTCGGGGTGATGATGTGTTAGATGGTGCGTGCCGTTTGCTTTTTCATGTAGGGAAATGGGCAGCTATGCACGACCTTCTTAAAGAATACTGATCACTCTATGGGCATTTGGTCCCAAAACTACAAAATGTGAACCAAATCCAAAATTGATTCATCTTAATCAAATGTGAGAGCTCAAAAATTAGGAAGCACGGTGAATTAAAAGAATTGAATGAGAAAGTTTCTTAAAAAATTGTTGATGCAGTCAAAATCAGGTGACCCGGTTCCAAATTGAAGATCTCAATTGATAGTGAAGCCTTAAAAATTAGGTAGTATAGCGTAATTAATAGATATCTTATACTCCCTCCAACCCAAAATAAATGTCTTGGACTTAGACACTTATTTTGAGACGGATGAAGTAACAGTTAAAAGGTTTATGTGTACAAAATATAGACAGTGTGAAGCAAAAATGCTCTCCAGCAGATTATCTACAAGAGAATGTTTTTCTTTTGCCTCATATTATCTATATCTCCGGTTGGACCAGCTGCTGGACATGCTCTTAGACCCCGATCACATTGTTAGCTTTCCCTGGCCCCGTTGCACTTGCGTAGTTCATCTTTTTTCTTTAGTGTTGAGTATCGTGATTATTAGGAAAGCTAGGATAGCATAGGATATTATTTTACCTTGCCATGTATTTCAAGTAGATCATTATACTCCTATATATATGCCCACGAGGCTCAAGCAATACAACAATTATTCCATCAAACCTCTCTCTCCCTTCTAACATGGTATCAGCCTAACCGATCCAAACCCTAGCCGCCTCCGTCGCCGCCGGGGCCGCGCCGTCCGTACCTAGGGTTCGTCCGCCGGCGTGTTGGCCGGCTGCCCTAAAGAGTCTTTTTCCCTAGCCCTTGCTCTGGGTTTTTTCGCTCTCTCGCCGGTCGTTTTGATCGATGTTTTTCTTTTTGGTTTTTCCGATCTAATCTTGATCGGTTTGCGTCGCCCGCCGCCGCCGTCGACCCTCGTGCGCCTCTACTCCGACCCCGACGCGACCAGTCGGCCTCTCCTCCGACCCGGCGGTCACGCGCGCCGAGGTGGCCCGTCCGGGCCAGCCGCCGTCCGCGCGTCGGTCCGCCCGTCGCCCTGCGCCGGCCGTCACCGCCCTGCTCCGACCGGAACACCTGCATCGCCCCGATCCGGCGGGCTCGTGCCATGCGACGGCCAATCATAGCCGTCACTCGCGCGCCGGCCCGTCCATCGATCCACGTCACCCGCCTCTGTCGTGTCTGCACGGCGGCCCGGCGGTCTACCTCACCGGCCTCGTCCTCGACTGCGTTGGGCTGACTGCGTCAGACTCGTCGGCTACCTCAGCTCGGGCCCCGCTGTTATGTTGGTCGCTCGGGCCTCACTGACCGGGCGCGAGCGCTGCATTGGCAGCCCGGGTGCCATTGCTGACAAGCTTGTCCGCACGATGTCCCACGCCATCCATCATCGCCGGCCTCATCCAGGACTCCGCCGCCGCCACGCCTCCATCGAGCGGCGTCCCCGACCTCGCGCGCGATCGGCTTGATCACCCGCTCGTCGCCGCGATCCGCCTCATCTACGCCACGCGACCAACCTGACCCGTTGGTTGCGCACGCCTCCGCAGGTACCGTGAAGATTGTCCTGAGTTCAATGCGCCCCTCCGCCGATCGAGCAACGGGCTGCCGCCGCGTAGCCCCGTCGGGCCACAGCGCCGCCGACCCGCGGTTCTCCTCGCGGCTAAATCGACTCGTGTGTCGTCGCTGTGTTGCCCCTACGTGTCGTCGTGCCGCGATACGCGGTCCCCGCCGCCGCCCCGAGGCCGTCCCAATGGTTGCACCGACTCACGAACCGCCGTTGCGTCACCCCTTCGGGCCGCAGCGTCGCGGCCCGCGTTCCCCGCCGCCGCCCTGAGGTCTTCCCGCCGTCGCCCCGACCCGCCTGCCGCCGCTGCGTCACCCCTTCGGGCCGTAGTGCCGCGGCCTGCGGTCCACTCCGCCGTCACCGCGCGTTGACTTCCCATGGTATGCGCCGCGCCATCTCGCTTGGTGCGGCAACGTCACCATCCGCGCCGGTCTTTGTCACGCTGTCAGGGTTATTCGCCTACTTCGAGCACCGCCGCCGCACTCCTAACCTAGTCGCCGCCGCCGACAGGCCACCGCCGCCGCTACCTTCGTAGCCGCCGCCGCCGCCCGTCCACCCCCTTCATCTTCGTCCAAGCACCAGCCCGTCGCCAGCGTCGCCGTCATCTTCCCCGACCACTTCGTCTACTCCGACCACCGTTGGTGACATCGGCCCCGCGCCGATGGACGCCGCAATCATCGTCGAGTTCTTCTCTGCTGGCCCATTCGACTTCTCCGACATGGCGTACAACTCGTGCAGGTCCCTCATCTACGCATGCCCGGTGCTGGCAACACCGATGCGTGCCTTCATCCACGACCGTGTCCCCGGGCCTGGCAAGCCTGGTCGGCGCTTCGTCAACTTCGTCTCCGTCCGTCTACGCTGCCCAATGCGTGCCTTCGCCTACGTTGTGCCCCCGGGCTTGGCAAACCCGTCGCGACGCGTCGTCAACAACATCTTCTTCCCTATGCACCACTACTTCGCCACCACAGCACCCATGCTACCTTGGCGCCCCCTTGCGCCCGCCGCTCCACGACGACTTCCTCGACGCCGGCTATCCCGACTCGACATCGACCACGACATTCTTTGCACGGCTACCTTGACCATGGCTCCACCACCCTACGCTCTGGGCTACCTCAACAAACGACACAAAGGGCTACCGCCTTGCTTGAGCAACCTTGTGGGCTTCCACTCCAGCCACGAATTCCGCGATGCAACGACCGTTACGACTGTGTGTGTGTGGGGGGGGTGTCCGTCGGCTTGCCTTCGGATTGTTCTCCAGTCTCATTGTCTGCGGCGCTACCGTTGTGACTGCGGGGGGATGTTGAGTATCGTGATTATTAGGAAAGCTAGGATAGCGTATGATATTATTCTACCTTGCCTTGTACTCCAAGTAGATCATTGTACTCCTATATATATATGCCCACGAGGCTCAAGCAATACAATAACTATTCCACCAAACCTCTCTCTCCCTTCTAACATTTAGTATTACTATTCCGGTATTCCTTTTACTTTGCATATTAGTTTTGTCTTAATCAAACTTTCTCAAGTTTGAACAAGTTTATTAAAGAAAATTAAAACCCACAATACCAAATTTATATCTCTAGATCTATCATGGAATATATTGGTATATTCTATTTTGCGTGTGTGGATGTTATATTCTTTTTTTCAATATGTTTTACCAGGGCTTTTTTAATATGGTTGATGTTGATACTTTTAAAACAATTTTGTCACACTTTACAAAGCTCAATCCTAGAGAAAGCTAACATGAGAAGTAAGGAAATTGATGGAGCACTACCCTTTCTTTGGCATACCTTCTCACGCGGCCAACTGTTCTGATCATTGTTGCGGTGTTGATGAATTGGGTCCACATTTAGTTTGTATGCGCAATCCTATAAACAATGAGTTCATGACATGCAAAGTTAAATAAAAGCCTGGTTTTGTGCATACACGTACTTTAAAGTTAAAAAAATGACTTATTTACAATCTTAATAAAAATCTTGTGGATGGACTCCTGATGCGGATCATCCCAAGGTGATCCCCATGGACCTACCATCGTCTCACAAAGTGCCAAGTGGACCCATGAAACGCGCTCGAGCACGAGCTCTTGAGACCGAGGTGACTTCACTCCTCTCTCTACGTCACTTTGATTCACATGAGACATGGCTGCTACCCTCATCAGAGACTCTTTGCATACTCAGGCACCTCGGGAGCAACCATGGAGAAGCCAAGGAACAAGAAGAATCGAAGGAGGAAGAAGGAGGAGAAAACAGCCGAGACTCAGACAGCCCGGATGATCCGGACGAAGGCCCGGACGATCCGGCCAGAGCCCGGATGATCCGGACAATGCACGCCCCGACACCCGAAGCTCCATGTCGAAGACGGATCATCCGGACCCCGGCCCGGATCATCCGCACGCCCCCGGACATCCGGACAGAGACCCGGACATCCGGGATACCCGCAGCAGATCAGACATGTCCGGATCATCCGGACGCCGCCCCGGATCATCCGGACCCCCGGAGCCCGGATCATCCGAATGAACTTCCGAATCATCCGGACAGTGCCTGCGTGCATGACTATTGGGCCAAAGCCCATGTACCCATTCGCCCCTCCTAGCCTATATATATCACTCTACCTAAACTATATAGGGTTAGCTTTGTGTTAGCTCATACCAAAACCTTAGTGGTTCCTCTACTACGAGACCGCGGCCTCCTCGGAGAAGATCCACCGGATTCAAGACCTCCTTTACGGAGAAGAACATCAAGACCACCTCACGGAGATGACTACCGCCACTTGTATCGTCCTTAGTTGATCGTGTATCGTGTATCGCACTTTGTGTATCCGGATCTAGCATTTGTGTGACCTAAGCTTGTTGATTTGAGTGTTTTCTCCTTGTCTCTCTTGTGTTTTTCCTCGTGCCCCTCGCGTTCTTCCTCGGGATCCCTCCTTTTCGTGAAAGATCGGCCACGTAGGGTTCCACCCTACATCATCTATGGTATCATGAGCCTTGGTTGATCACGAATTTGGAGCCCCACACCTTATTTTCTAGCTTGTTTTTGTTGTTTTTCGTCCAAATTCGAAAATCCCCACAAAAATAGCCCCACAATTGTTTTTGTGATTTGTGTGTTTTTTATGAGATTTTGTTGATTGTGATCCGTGGTTGAGTTGTGTGACAAGTGGTTTACCCTTTTCCCCACCTCCCCCACCCTCAAAACCGCCCAAAAAACACTGAAAAATCAATTTCCACCAAATTTTCACCACTTCCCCGAATTCTTCCCGAGCGGATTGACCCCCCTGGATCATCCGTCTGTCCACCCGGATCATCCGGCCGCCACCCGGATCATTCAGCCTGACCTGACGAAACTGCATTTTGCAGTTTTTCGCAACCCAATTTCCGCCACCGCCCAAACCCTAGACACCTCTTCCGCTATACCCTCGACATATCCACCACCACCATCATTGGCTACCCAAAACCCAAAGGTCTTACCTCTTTGTGTCTTGGATTATTTGAGTTGTGGTTTTCTCCGTTTCCGTTTGTGTTTCGGCTATCTCGGAGCGGAACGACATCGACAAGACCACCTCTCAACCTCGACAAGGACGGTAACATCGACGACACTTCGATTACTACCTTGCAATTGCATTGATAAACCCTCATCGACCATTTTGCGTAGCTTTCCTACCGAGACTAGCCATTTGAGTATTGTTGGGCCACGACACTTGTGCACATAAGTGATAGTCATAGATATTGCATACTACATTATCCTATCTCCGTGTGACACAAGAGTGTTTCGCATACACAATAGCTACCTTGATCCGAGAAACATGCATAAGGGGCCAAAGAAAGAGCTCACAAGCTTTTAAGAAAAAGAGCCATACAAAGCTTATAAGCAAAAGCACAATAGCATCAAACGCCTTGCATCAAAAGAGATCATATGAGATAGAAATACATCATTTTGTGCTAAAACATCGGCACATCATACACTCATAGCATACTTGTGATAGGAAGTCGTTACATTGCTCGTATAGGTCGTGCACAAGTGCGTATCCACCTATTAAGTAATCGATTAGGGTCTTTCTAGCTTGTGCAACACGAGAATTTTCTGTGGATTCCAAATTTTTGCTCACTTTTGGTTGCACAACCACTTTTGTCTTTCCGTGTGCTACTTATCGATTGTGATCTACTTGTTGCATGAGCCAATTGTGAATCATTTTCAACATCATTGAATCTTACTCACTCTTGCATTGAATTTTGCCACCATCCTAACCAAGCTCCCCTAAAAGCTTTACTTGTGTAGGTGTGAGAATCGACAAGACTTGGTATCAATAGTGCTATTTCCAGGTTACATTATTGAGTGATCATTGATCCATTGTCAACTTCGGTCAAGGTACATTTGGTATTGTCTTCTCCTTTCTCCCACTCACATACTTGCTTGTGACGATGGATAGGCCAAGTACATCTAAGAACCCGCTCTTTGATGATCCTCAAGAATTGAACAACTACGTCACCAAACTACATTTCTTCGGTGTCCAACGAGCTCTACATCAAGAAAGTGAAACTATGCGAGAGCACATTGAGCAAGTCACCGCCGATGCGCATCAATTTGAAGCAAGAACAAGAGAGCAATTTGATATCATCAACACCAACATGGCTACTCAATTCGATGCGCTACGGACTTTGATAGTCAACCGACGTTCTTCTTCCACATCCTCTCAAAGATGAAGCCGCTCAAGTCGCCACACCGACTCCACGGACGGCTCAAGTACCCCTACATCGAACACTCTTCGTCAAGCCGCACCAAGCTCGACATGACAACCGGAATCCACTTCATGACAAGAGCTCTCAAGGCCTACTTGACGAGCAAGAAAGTTGACATCGTCAAAACCAAGCTACACTTGAGCAAGCACAAGAACGACAAAGACTACGCCAACAACAACAAGAGCGAGCACGTCAACACCAAGAAGAACAAGATGCCGAAGCTCATCGTCAAGCACAACACCGCCGAGAAGCTCAAGCTCTTGAGGCGCAACGAGCATTACGTGATTCACATCGCAATGTGGCAACTCGCAATCGACACACTCGTCAAGAAGATGATTTCCTTCGCGATGAGATGCAAGAGAGGCGCCACCAAGCACGAATGCAACAAGAAGTTCCTCCTCAAGCGCGACAAGAGCAACAACCTCAACAAGAACCACAAGCTCGGCAAGTACAACATGCCAATGAACATCTACTCCGCCAAGAGCAACATGAGGTTGACAACCGTCCAAATCAAGAACGCCCTACCAATAGGCAAGCAAACAATGAAGATCATCGCTATGGAAAGCTTAAGTTCACCATGCCAAAGTTTTCCGGAAGCATTGATCCCGAAGACTACCTCTCATGGGCATTGAAGGTCGACAAGATCTTCCGCCTACACAACTTTGATGAAGAGAAGAAAATTACAATGGCCTCCCTTGAGTTCCAAGACTATGTGCTCATTTGGTGGGAGCAAATCATTGAGAGAAGAGAAGCAAAAGGAGAACCTCCCATCACTACTTGGGCTCAAATGAAGAAGTCATGAGAGCACGCTTCGTGCCAACACACTAAAACCATGACTTGTTCAAGAAGCTACAACTCCTCAAGCAAGGTACCAAGTCCGTTGAAGAGTACTACAAGGAGATGGAGATTGCCATGATACGAGCAAACATCACGGAAGATGAAGAAAAAACGATGGCGAGATTCTTGAATGGACTCAACTATCCTATCAAGAAGATTGCGGACTTTCAACCATACACCAATCTCCTCAAGTTAGTACATCAAGCCACCAAAGCGGAGCGACAAGTTCAAGAGGACTACAAGTACTCCAAGTTCACCTCCAAGAACTTCGGCTCCTACAACCAAGCTTCAACGACTTCGGCTTCTCCTACCTCTACCAAGCCATCTACAAAATTTGGTGACAAGTCAAGCTACAAGAATGCGACTACATCAAGTCGGCCACCTTCTACGAGCAACTTCAAGCCAAGAGCTTCATCATCTACAACTACAACCGAGGACAACTCAAAGACGAGTTCCATCAAATGCTTCAAGTGCCAAGGGCGAGGCCACAAGTCATTTGAGTGCAAGATCGTTCGTACCATGATCATCAATGATGACGGTTCTTATGACTCAATGAGCGATGATGAGATGGAAGCACTTGAACATGTAGCTATGCATCGCCAAGTGAATGAAGATGAAGACCATCAAGTGCTTTGCGACAATGACTCGAGTCCCAATCTTGTTGCCTCCAAGGTCTTGACACTCCAACATCAACAAGATGACGACCAACGATGTCACATTTTCCATACCAAGGCCGGCATCAATGGACGCTCCGTCAAGGTTATCATCGATGGAGGAAGTTGTCATAACTTGGCAAGCGAAGAGCTATGCGACAAGCTAAACTTGGTGAAATCGAAGCACCCTCATCCCTACAAGGTCCAATGGCTTAGTGACGCCGGAACTCTTCGAGTTGAGCATACCGTGCAAGTTTCCTTCAAGATAGGCGCCTACGAGGACACACTTGAGGGTGATGTGGTCCCTATATCCGTGTGCCACCTTCTTCTAGGACGACCATGGCAATATGATCGTGGAGTCACACACAATGGACGAACCAACTACTATAGCTTCAAGATGAAGGGAAAGGAGTTCGTGCTACGCCCAATGTCACCAAGTCAAGTAGCCGCCGACAAACACTTACCTACCAACCATCGTGGAGAAAGCACTGAGAGAGTGAGTCACCAAAAGGAGAGTGAGAGCCACAAGCCAAATATGAGCGACTCCACGATGAGTGACAAGAAACAACTAGTGCTATTCGCCACCAAAAGTGAGATGAGAGAAGTGTGTGAGAACCCCTCAAGTATCTTTCACCTTGTGCTTTTATGGAAAGGGGGAGCCAAACCTACTTACACTTCACCACCTCCACCTTTAGTGTTGTCTCAATTGTTGCAGGAATTCTCGGATGTTTTCCCCGATGAGCTACCTCCGGGTCTACCTCCACTTCGCGGAGTCGAACACCGCATCGACCTCATACCCGGTGCACCACTTCCGAACAAGGCTCCTTACCGCGTCAACCCTGAGGAAACCAAGGAAATACAACGGCAAGTACAACAACTCATCGACAAAGGTCATGTACGTGAAAGCTTGAGCCCTTGTGCCGTTCCGGTTATTCTCGTGCCTAAGAAAGATGGAAGTTTGCGCATGTGCTCCGATTGTCATCCGATAAATGCTATCACCGTTAGATACCGTCACCCTATCCCACGCTTAGACGACATGCTTGATGAATTATGTGGTGCCACCATCTTTTCAAAAATTGATCTTAAAAGTGGTTACTACCAAATTCGCATTCAAGAAGGTGATGAGTGGAAAACGGCTTTCAAAACCAAATTTGGGTTATATGAGTGGCTTGTTATGCCAATGGGTTTATCAGAAGCACCTGGTTCATTTATGCGTCTTATGCATTTTGTCCTACGACCCTACATAGGCGTCTTTGTCGTGGTTTATTTTGATGACATCCTCGTTTTTAGCAAGTCGCCTGAGGACCACGTGACACACATCCGTATGGTTCTACAAACCCTTCGGAAAGAGTGCTTATATGCTAACATGGAAAAATGCACTTTTGGCGTTGACAAGGTCATTTTCTTAGGATTTGTCGTTTCTTCCCAAGATGTTCACGTTGATGAAACTAAAATTGAAGCAATTAAAACTTGGCCTCAACCAACGAACCTCCAACAAGTGCGTAGCTTTCTTGGTTTAGCCGGTTTCTATCGACGTTTTGTGAAGGACTTTAGCACAATTACTATGCCTCTACACGCCTTGAGCAAGAAGAACGCACACTTTGTTTGGGGTCCTTCGCAAGACACCGCGTTCATTAAGCTCAAAGACTTGCTCACCCACGCACCACTTCTCGCCCTACCAAACTTTGATAAACCTTTTGAGATTCATTGTGACGCTAGTGGTACCGGCATAGGTGGTCTGCTCATGCAAGAAAAGCACCCAATTGCATATTTTAGCTAGAAGCTATCGGGAGCGCAACTTAACTACCCCATCTATGATAAAGAGCTATATGCCTTGGTGAGAGTTTTGCGTGTTTGGGAACATTACCTTAGACCTCATGAATTCATTCTTCATACGGACCATGAGACTCTCAAGTATCTCAAGGGTCAAACTAAGTTGAACAAGCGTCATGCTAAGTGGAGTGAGTTCATTGAGTCTTTTCCATACGTCATCAAGTACATCAAAGGCAAATAAAATATTGTGGCGGATGCGCTTTCCCGCAAATGCATGCTCGTCACAAAACTTGAGATGAATGTTATTGGCTTTGAGCACATAAAAGACTTATATGAGCATGATCCTTTCTTTGCAAAACCTTATACTAAGTGTTTGACTCACACTTCTTGGGAACATTACTACATCAAGGATGGATATCTTATGCGAGCTAACAAACTTTGCATTCCCGAGTCTTCGCTTCGTTTGCTCCTTTTGAAGGAATCTCATGGAGGAGGACTCATGGGACACTTTGGTCGTGACAAGACATTTGCTACGCTCTCCAAGAACTACTTTTGTCCCAAGATGCTACGTGACGTCTCACGCCTCACCAACCGGTGCTCTACATGTCGCAAAGCTAAGTCAAATGCTCAATCTCATGGTCTTTACATGCCCCTTCCTATTCCATACCATCCATGGGAAGACATAAGCATGGACTTTATACTTGGATTGCCTAGGACTCAAAATGGAAAAGATTCCGTGTTTGTTGTCGTGGATAGATTCTCTAAAATGGCTCATTTCATTCCTTGTAACAAGATTGACGATGCTTCACATGTGGCCAATCTCTTTTGTAGGGAAATCATTCGTCTACATGGAGTGCCCAAGACAATCGTGTCGGACCGGGACGTCAAGTTCTTGAGCTACTTTTGGAAGACTCTATGCGCCAGACTCGGCATCAAACTCCTCTTCTCTTCGGCATATCATCCACAAACCGACGGCCAAACGGAGGTGACGAACCGCACACTTTCGACGCTTCTTCGTGTGTTGATCAAGAAGAACATCAAGGAATGGGAGCAATGCTTGCCCATCGCCGAGTACGCCTACAACCGCGCAAGACATTCGACTACAAGCAAGTCCCCTTTCGAGGTCGTCTACGGCTTCAACCCGTTGTCCCCATTGGACATCCTACCTCTACCTCTACAAGAACGCATCAACTTGGACGCAAGTGCTCGAGCAAGCTATCTCAAGAAGGTGCATGAAGATACAAGGGCAACGATCGAGCGGCAAGTACATCGACTAGCGTCCAAGGTCAACGCCAACAAGAAACCCATGGTGTTCCAACCGGGAGATCTCGTATGGCTACATCTTCGCAAGGACCGTTTCCCCCACGAGCGCAAGTCCAAACTACTACCTCGGGCCGACGGACCCTTCAAGGTGCTAGCACGCTACAACAACAATGCATACAAGCTCGACCTTCCACGCGACAAGTACAACGTGAGCGATGTATTCAACGTCCAGGATCTCTCCACTTTCCATGGTGATGAAGATTTCGATCCGAGATCGGATCTTTCCCATGGGAGGGGAGATGATGCGGAGCATCCCAAGGTCATCCCCATGGACCTACCATCGTCTCACAAAGTGCCAAGTGGACCCATGACACGTGCTCGAGCACGAGCTCTTGAGACCGAGGTGACTTCACTCCTCTCTCTACGTCACTTTGATTCACATGAGACATGGCTGCTACCCTCATCAGAGACTCTTTGCATACTCAGGCACCTCGGGAGCAACCATGGAGAAGCCAAGGAACAAGAAGAATCGAAGGAGGAAGAAGGAGAAGAAAACAGCCGAGACTCAGACAACCCGGATAATCCAGATGTCACACCCTGCATTTTGTAACATGTTATTTGCATCAATGAAGCATGAAAATTTGGACCAACAAATTTTTTTAAGCATCATTTGGCTTTTATTTGGAATTGATTTTTTCTTCATGTGCTTTTTTACGTGCTCATTAAAGTCAATTATTACCTCTTGTAGAATTCATCTCCATACCCAAAACTTCTACCCAATGATCATGCCAAGTGTTATATAACAGTATAGTATTTTCTTACAAAATTAATTTGGCCAAAATGTATTTTATAAATTTAGTATTCCTAAAACCCCTGAATTGAGGTTTGCACTGCAAGTGCTTGATTTAGGGTGAGAAAATTATTTCAAAAAACATATTTGAGACCTAGTAGTCATAGGACTCCCAGAAACCACAAAAGTATAATTTTAAAGGTTATTTTCCTATTTTATTTAAAAGCTTTTTCTTAAGGCCAGAAATGGTCTTTAATAAGGAAAAATTATTTAAGTATTTCAAAAATATTTGCCAAAATTCAGGGAGACTCATAGGACATATATTGTCCATATATAAGAGTTTAAACACTTGGTCATGTTCAAAATAATGGGCTAATCCCTCTAAAACCCTTTCTGGATATTTCAAGCTTTTGAAATATTTACAAAGGAGATTTTCTCCAAAAATTCAAGGGAAATTCTATCATGTCATACATGACATATTAGATGATCTTGCCAAGTCCCATGCCTTGGGAAGCAAGAAAACATCATCAAAACCCTTCAAAACCATTCTATCCATATTTGAAGTTTGAGCAACTTTACATTGCCAAACTTATCCAAATACTCTCAAACTTGGTGCACATGCTAGAATGGCCAAATAAGGCATCTATACCAAGTGGCACAAGATTTGGAGTAGGGAAACTTGATCAGAATACCCCAAAACCATTTGTGTTCAAATGCAAATTTGAACAACTTTACATTACCAACTTTTTACCTGGAGCTTCAAACTTTGTGGGCATGATCATAACCCCAAATGATGAAACTACACCAAGTGGTGCATCAAGGGGAGATGATTAGCTTGACTCAAACAAGATGAAGCCATTTCTGTTGATTTCTAGGGTTCACCAAAGTTACATTGGCTAGTTTCTTCAAATGAGCCCAAATGTAGTGAAACACCCTATTTTCATATAACATTCAATCCTGTTAAGTGTCATGGCAAGTGGAGATCATTTGCTTGATCAAAACTTGATCAAACACCTTCTGCAATTTTACCAAAACTACAATCTTGACCACTTTTACTATTTACCTTGGCCTCAACTTTTTACCACACCTTCATCTGGTTACTATCTACCTCCAGTAACTCCCCCATGTCCCCAGCTCCATGATTGAGGGGTAAAAACCCTAGATCACCTTGCTGGACAACCATTTTCTACCAAGTCACCAGCTTCCCCTCTCTCTCCTTGACTCTCCAGAGCATCCAAAGCCTCATCCGTGTTGCTTGCATCACCCTGGACCCCCCAGACACGGCGGACGCGCCCAGAGGGCCAATGGCATGCCGTGGCATGCGATAAGGCCACTCCAGAGCGCGCTACAGTGTGCCCCCGCACTGTAGCTTCGCCCAATCGCCTGCCCCCGACAGCCTCGAGCTCTCCCCTCGCGCCAGTCGATGCCCCTCGACGTCCGCAACCTCCCCGGCGCTGTCCCCCCTCCTCCTCCGCCCTCCAGTGGCCGTCTCCACACGCGCGCTGGCCGCCCGCAGCCTCCACTCTTCGGCCTCGCATGCGCGCGCCGTCTAGAAGCCTCCCCGCTCCTCCTCTCTCTTCCCTCCGCCCTGGAGATCGTCCAGCAACGCCACAGACTCACTCCCGTTGCCTCCCGTGCACTATGGCGTCGAGTAGAAGCTCGCCGACGCACAGGTCCACGGGACCTCGCCGCTCCCCTATAAATGCCCCCCCCCCGAGCCTCTCCAACGGCACCAACAACCTCAGCACACTCACAGCAACACCCCAGCACCACTCGCTCGTCCCCAGAGGGCCCCTGTGCTCGGGATCGACCGGAGCTCCGCCGCGTCGGGCAGCCGGGGATCTCGAGGTACAGGCCTCCTCCGCCCTTTCTCTCGCTCGATTTGGAACCACCGCACCCCACTGATACTTTCCTCTCACTTTCCCCCCTCTGCTGCTGCCGGAAACGAGCTGGCCAGCGACCTCCTGACGACCCTCCGCCGTCCCACCTCGCCGCCGGCGAACCAGGCCTCCCCGGCGAGTCGCACCACCACCACTGCATCCGCGACTTGCTGTTGAGTCCATCCCTGCCACCCGTTTGCCCCGCCGTGCCCGGATTCGCCGCCGGTGAGCTCGCCGTCGCCGTGGCCGAGAGGTTGGAGATGATAGGCGGGCCCCGCCTGTCATCCTCACCGCCCTCTCTCTCCCCTCGCAACCGCTGACCGCCGGGCCCCGCCCGTCAGGTTTGAAATCCTGACGTGCGCGCGCTGGCGCCCTAGCGGCTGGGCCCTTCGCCCTGGGCCGTGCACTGTGGCCATTCTGGCCCAGTGGCACAGGACTGTTTCTTTTTATTCTTTTCTGTAAATGCTTCAAATAATTTTACAGAAATGAATATTAGTCCAAATAAATTAATTCCAACTCCTAAAATTTTGTAATATTCCAACCTATTTAATGGTATCACTTTCACCCATATCCATGAAACTTTTCTGTTCTGTTCAAATTTAAATTCAAATTTGAGCAATAAAACTCCTGTTCTAAAATATCTAGATTCCATTCTGTAACTCCAAAACTCCAACTAAGAATTTTCTCCATCTTAGTTTTCCCTCTAGTATTTAACAAAAATAAGTTGACATTTTTCTGAGCACTTTGATTTTTCTGTTTTCATTGTGGTCTTATTTTCCCGTTGTTATTTTGCGACGATTGATGTCTACTACACGCTCCTATTCCTGTAGACAGTGTTGGGCCTCCAAGAGCAGAGGTTTGTAGGATAGCAGCAAATTTCCCTTAAGTGAGTAACCCAAGGTTTATCGAACTCAGGGAAGTGGAGGTTGAACGTACCCCTTTCAAGCAACCCTGCAATCAAGATACAAGAAGTCTCTTGTGTCCCCAACACACCTAATACACTTGTCAGATGTATAGGTGCACTAGTTCGGCGAAGAGATGGTAAAATATGGATGATAGGAGTGGCAAAGCAAAGTAATATAAATCTGTAATAAAAAGTGCAGCAAGCAAACAAGTGGTAAACGTGAGCACAAATGGTATTGCAATGATGGAAACAAGGCCTAGGCTTCATACTTTCACTAGTGGCAACTCCCAACAACATTAACATAATCGAATCACGTGATATTTCCCATAAAACATGCAAGGGGGCGCACTCGGAGGTCATTCCTTTGTGGTCAAGAGAGGACGAGAATTATGTAGGGCTACAAAAGCACACCTCAAAGTTCGTAGTTCTCAACCTATGGATTTCCCAATGTCACCGCGACCATCCAAAGAGAGTACCACAATCACCACAACATATCTCAAGGATAGTCAAAGACAAGCACCAAGAGACTCTCAATCTTCAATCCACACACAAAAGAGGAAATCACTCATGAAAATATTCTTCTAATCCATGTCCAATAGACCGCTGTCACCTTGGTCTCGGAGATTATACTAGATAAAGACAAGTGAGTACATCAATCCAATACATAGAGGAAGAGGAAATATCATGGGATCACCCTAGATTAACATAGCCTATGATCACAACGAAGATCACATCATGGGAGAGAGAATTGACCACATAGCTACTGGTAGAAAACCTCAGCCCCGAGGAGGAACTACTCCCGCATCATGGAGGGAGGAAGCAACGTCGATGGAGATGAATCCGGGGGCACTTCCCCGTCCCGGCAGGGTGCCGGCACAGGAATTCTGGTCCCCCGAAACTTGGTGGCGATGGCGGCGGAGATCGGAATAGCTTCTGCAGAAAAGGGTTCTGGAATCGAGGGTTTCGGGACGCGATGTAAATATATGCCAAAGGGGGTCACCAGAGGAGGTAAGGGGGGCCCATGCGCCCTGGCGGCGCGGCCAGGAGGGGGGCCGCCCCCTCTGGTCGCCTGGAGCCCTGGCGGCCCCCCTCTGGCCCTACTTTGGCCGCATGGAAGCTTCCGGAACGCTGATTTTTTATATATTTTTCCGGGGATTTTTCTGGCAATTTACGTAATGGGAAAACCTGAAATACAAAAACAGCAGAAAACAGAAACTCGCACTGGGGTGCACTGAGTTAATAGGTTAGTCCAAATATGATCAAAAGTGTATGGAAGTGCATAAATATCATAGCAATATCACACAAAAGAGGCATGGAGCAAGCAGAAATTATAGATACGTTTTGGACGTATCAACGATTAGATCCCGTATTTGACGAAGTTGCTGAAGAAGGAGAAGGAGAAGGATTTGAAGATTTTGAAGACCAAGCCAATCCAGGCAAGCAACCCTTTGACCATGATACACTTGATCTTCGGAACCCGTTTGTTTCCGATGCATGATGATAGAGTTACGGTGGTGGCCTAGTTGAAACCACCACATGATGCATGCTTACTCATGATCTTGCTATGTGCCAGTTGTCATGCAAATAGATAGTAGTGATGCTTGTGATGCATGTGAGATATGAACCTTCGAGGTTGAAATCTTTTCATAAACCCCATCGGGTGCCCCTAATGCCCGAGGGTGATGTTGAGTTAGGTCATCACTTGAGGAAGAAGTGATGTGCCGGTAAAATCTTGTGCATGGGTGAAATAATGGATTAGATTTATGTGTGACTACCGTCCCAACCAAACATGTGCAACCACTCTACCCCTTATGGGACGGGGCTTTATTGAATACTTAGGTCGATACTAGCATGGTGCCCGCATTACTAGTGACGGGAAGACTTGAGGTCTTTCCCGGGACGGGGTCGTGCTTGGATATACGACCATGATTGTTTTCACAGGGCACCGGACACACCGTTGGTCCCTTCGGGTACGCGTGACATTGAAATTAGGGCAAGTCCCGTGATCTACTGTTTGTACCCGAGGGCCATGTACCAACGAGTGGACTCTATGTTAGTGTCGTCTAAGGAAAGATAATGTCCGGGTGCTTCCCCCGAGTACTTGAGGTACTGCGGGATCGTGGATGACACGAAAGCTTCCCGGATCTTGTGGGTAAAGTGTGCAACCTCTGCAGAGTGTAAAACTATTCGAATAGCCGTGTCCACGGTCATGGACAGTTGGGTGGTGCTACTTAAACTATGTCCAAAATTTCACTTCATCGGTGAAAGTATGCGTGTGTGATGAGTCAAGGTGGTGACTTGACTCGAGGAGTTGAATCATATTCATGTTGGTATCGGTAACCTGTTTTCGAGGTTACGTGAACTCGTTGAGGCATACACTTGATGGTAGAATATTTATTCTAGCCCATTGCTAGATTGCTCATTATTGTTCAATTGCATTGTTACTTGAACCAAATCATGGGCTGCTTGCGAGTACATTCAAAGTACTCATTGGCTTGCCACTGGTTATTTAATTGGCCAGGCATGGAGGAACAGGAATATGAGGAAGAGTTCTTTGGAGACGAACATGCGAACTAGGACGCTATCCCATTCAGAATGCCTGTAGGGTTAAGGCAGATGGCATGGGTTCTACCTATCATCGAAGACTTCCGCTATTTGAGTTATTTGCTATTCAGCCCTTGAGGCTTTATCTATGTAAGACTTGGCCATAATGGCCTTAATTTGTGTAAGACGATATGTATGGATGTAAGACTCTTGTTATTCAGCTTCTGTGTGTTCAATGAGCATTGATCTCTGGGATCACTGTACACGTGCATTTGGTGATCTCGGCTTCTAAGTCGGGGTCCCCACAGAGCTGGTATCAGAGCCATCCTGACTGTAGGAAGCCTTAGTTAGCATGGGCGTTAGTTAGATGAGACCCCTTTTCAAAAACCCTTCTGAACCTCTCTTCTTTTCTAAACCTGAGATTTCATCAGCTTATTAACCCCTCCTATTCAACCTTTGTAGATGGCCGCTGTACCTGAAGAGCACCTGACCACTGGGTTTCCCTTGCTTCTCGAGGATAGCCTCCAGGAGTGCCAGTTCCACCGAGCGTCCATCCTCACCTACCTTGAGCATTGGGTTAGCGACACTGAGGTGGAATACCATGTGGAAGTGATCGTGAAGGCAAATGATCCTCCCACAAGTTGGTTCTTCGAGGGACCCCAGATGGCAACACTACCTCTCGCTGTCGAGGCTGCTGCACTCAAGGCACTAACCCGTCTCCGCGAGCTTCTTCCGGAGATGGCAGCCAAGATGATAACCCGCTTCTTACCTTACCGGAAGGAAGGTGAAGATGAAAGCAGCGCACTAGCCCTTCCACTGAAGGAAGGACTCTCGCTTCGGTTCCAGACCTACTTCAGTCTATGTGCCGACAGCTTGGCACAAGACTTGGCCTCGGAATCAATGAAGCTTCGAGAAGAACTTCACAAGACCAAGGCACTTCTTCGCCGAGCTCAAGAGAAGACAAATAGGATCAAGAAGGAAGGAGCACCTTCCGGACAGTCCGCTATCGCATACCGAGGCGGAAGGCCCTTCGAAGATGTATCTTCCAAGAATGAAGAACCACCTCGGCGACGCCGGATGACGGCAAGGGAATATCGCAAGCTTTTCCCTGCACCACCGACGAAGCATGGTCGTATCCAACTCCTCCACTCCCCCACACCCTCAAGTGACAAGGGGGCCCAGACAGATGAAGACAAGGAGGAAGACCCAGAAGAGCCGGAATACGCGACCGAGCATTCCACCGCTTAGGCATTATTCGCTACTCGGATATGCCAGTTGTGACCTCTACGGTAGGATAGGTCGTGTAACCCCTATGCGCAGTCGAGTCCTTGTATGGTTCATACGAAACCATCTAGTGTTTGCTTTTGTTGTGTTTGGATGTATGTCGTATTCTTCCTTCGGGAATGTGTAAACGACTGCATCACCCATTTGGATTTTAATGAATGTGTTTGGCCTTTCGGCCCTTGCATGATTTGATTAGTGTCACACCCACCCCCTTACTAGGCACCCATCTATCTTGCTTTCCCTCTTCCAAGTCATGAGACCTTTTACCGTTCCAACAGGATGCCTGTTGTAACTCGTACTGGTACCTCTACCCAGCAGCCTGAAGCCGGAGCATCCGCTCAGTCAGAGGCAGGCCACGACCAAACCAACGACCAAGCTCCACCGCCACCACCTCCTCCGAACATGGACATGGCTCAGCTTCTCCAAGCTTTCCGAGAGGAACGCCAAGCCAACACCGCAGCCCTTCAGTTGATTGCTCAAGCTGTCACCAACAACCGCCAGCCGGCGGGGAATGGCAATGGACATTCCACGTTGGCAGAGTTCAAGAAGCATGCACCGCCAACTTTCATCGAGACTGCTGAACCCCTGGATGCAGACGACTGGGTCCGCACCATTGAGGACATACTGGAACTAGTCGGATGCACCGAAGACCGCGAGAAGGTGGCTTATGCAGCTCACTGCCTCGGGGGGACTGCTAGAGCTTGGTGGGATGGATTCAAGGTCATGCATGCTGAACAAGACATCACTTGGGTCAACTTCAAGGCAGAGTTCCGCAAAGCCCACATTCCTTCCGGAATCATGGCTATCAAAAAGCGTGAGTTCCGAGCCCTGAAGCAAGGAAGTGGCACTGTCAAGGAGTACATGCAGAAGTTCAGTGTTCTGTCAAGGTATGCCCCTGAAGATGTCAGCACTGATGCTGCAAAAAGGGAGCGCTTCATGGAAGGCCTCAATCAGACTCTGCAATACTCGCTTGTCGTGTGCGACTGCCCGACCTTCCCTGACCTGGTGAACAAAGCACTCATGCTTGAAGACAAGCGGTGTGCTTTGGAAGACACTCGCAAGCCCAAGATGGTCAGCAAAGGAAGTTCCAGCAACCAGAAGCCTCGTCCGTGGCAGTCAGCCCCGGCCAAGCCAACCTATCAGCAACCAAGAGCTCCTGCACCCCGCACCAACTTTCAGCCTCAGCAATATGCCAACCCAAGGCCAGCTTTCAACCCCAATACCAGTGGTGGCAACAAGATCAACAATCCAAACCAAGTCACTTGCTTTGGATGTGGTCAGTCAGTACACATCTCAAGGGTGTGCCCCAACAAGAAGCCTGATGCCCCGCGCCCCAATGCGCCGAACCCAGGACAAGGCCGCGGGATGCCACCAAGGAACCCAGCTCCTCGCAACCCGCCTAACCATGGGAAGGGGCGTGTGAATCACGTCACTGCTGAAGAAACCCAGGAAGACCCGGACGTCGTGCTGGGTACGTTCCTTGTTAACTCAGCACCTGTAACTGTCTTGTTTGATTCTAGAGCAACGCATTCATTTGTCACTCAAAGATTTGCATTAAAAGTGGCATGACCCCTACACCCCTGAATAACCCTATGGTGGTACAAACCCCCGGAGCAGAGATGAGAGCCAAGATAGGCTGTAAAGGAGTCAGTATTACCATTAACGGTGTAGACTTCCTAGCAGACCTTATCATCCTAAGATCGCAAGGCTTGGATGTGATCCTAGGGATGGATTGGCTCAGCAAGCACCAAGGCTTGTTAGACTGTGCCAATCAGACAGTCACTGTGACCAATGACCAAGGAGTCGAAGTCAAGTTTGCTTCCAACTCCTCTTCTGCTCAAGCCATTCAAGTCAACTGTCTATCTGAAGTTGGGCTAGAGCAAGTACCGGTGGTATGCGAGTATCCTGATGTCTTTCCGGATGAACTACCGGGAAAGCCCCCTGACCGTGACATTGAGTTCATCATCGAGCTCGTGCCCGGGGCAGGACCCATCTATAAGAATCCTTATAGAATGGGGACGGAAGAATTAGCCGAGTTGAAGAAGCAACTGGAAGAGCAGCTGAGGAAGGGATTTATCCACCCAAGTGCCTCCCCTTGGGGACCTCCTGTTCTGTTTGTGGCAAAGAGGGACGGTACCATCCGCTTATGCATTGACTATCGTTCCCTCAATGAAGTTACAATCAAGAACAAATATCCACTTCCCAAGATCGAAGATCTGTTTGATCAGCTCAGCGGAGCCAAGGTGTTCTCCAAGATCGACCTCAGATCTGGGTACTACCAGCTGAAGATCAGACCCCAAGATATTCCGAAGACGGCATTTGTAACCAGATATGGCCTGTACGAGTGCACGGTCATGTCCTTTGGGTTAACCAATGCCCCAGCTTACTTCATGTATCTCATGAATAAAGTCTTCATGGAATATTTGGGCAAGTTCGTTGTTGTCTTCATCGATGACATTCTTGTCTTCTCGAAGACGGAGGAAGAGCACGAGCAACATTTGAGGATGGTCCTAGACAAGCTTCGGGAGCACCAACTTTATGCCAAATTCAGCAAGTGTGAGTTCTGGCTGCATAAAGTTGGATTCTTAGGTCATGTCTTGACCGAAGAAGGATTATCAGTTGATCCCGCGAAGATCGAAGCTGTGACCCTATGGCAATCTCCAACGACCGTCAAGGAAGTCAGAAGCTTCCTCGAACTTGCGGGCTATTACCGCAAATTCGTGGAAGGATTCTCTAGCATTGCACAGCCAATGACTCAGCTCCTCAAGAAGGACAAAAAGTTCGAGTGGACGCCAAAATGCGAAGAGAGCTTCCAAGAGCTCAAGAAGAGATTGACCACCGCCCCAGTTCTGGCAACACCCGATATTCACAAGGAGTTTGTGATATATTGTGATGCCTCTCGAACCGGATTGGGAAGCGTTCTGATGCAAGAAGGCCGAGTCATAGCATACCTCTCCAGGCAGCTATGACCTCATGAGGAGAACTACGCTACTCACAATCTTGAGTTAGCAGCAGTGGTTCATGCCTTGAAGACATGGCGGCATTACCTCCTAGGGAAACGGTGTGAGATTTACATGGACCATAAAAGTCTGAAGTACATTTTCACCCAAAAGGAATTGAACATGAGGCAGCGAAGATGGTTGGAACTCATCAAAGACTATGACCTCAGTGTTCAATATCACCCCGGGAAGGCTAACGTGGTGGCCGATGCCTTAAGCAGGAAGGCTTGCTCTTTGAATGCCATTATTCAAGAAAGGCAGCCAGCCTTGTTTAAGGAACTCGAACAATTCAGTTTAGAGTTGGTCACCTCTGGATTCCTGGATCATTTGGAATTCAAACCAACCCTAATGGACGAAGTCAAGAAGGCACAAGATGGACACGCAAGCATTGAAGGCATCAAGAAGAAGATGAAGCTAGGCAAGGCCCCAGGATTCTCCGAAGACGAGCACGGGATTGTTTGGTACAAAGGTCGCATCTGCGTACCAAACAAGATGGAGCTGAAGAACCTGATCCTGCAAGAAGCCCACGACACTCCGTACTCCATCCACCCCGGAGGAACCAAGATGTATCAAGACTTGAAGGCAAGATTCTGGTGGCACGGGATGTAAAGAGAGATTGCAACCTATGTTGCAAAGTGTGATGTGTGCCAAAGGGTCAAGGCTGAATATGAACGACCCGCTGGATTGCTTCAACCACTCAAGGTTCCTGAGTGGAAGTGGGATAAAGTCGGAATGGACTTCATCACTGGATTACCGAGGTCAAATAGAGGACATGACTCCATCTGGGTCATAGTCGACCATTTGACCAAGGTGGCCCATTTCATTCCTATCAAGACTACTTATGATGGCAACCGGCTGGCAGCTCTCTACATCGACAGAATCGTAAGCCTTCACGGCGTTCCCAAGGAGATTGTGTCAGATCGAGGAACCCAGTTCACCTCAAGGTTCTGGAAGAAGTTCCAAGAAGCCTTGGGAACCAAATTGTCTTTCAGCACAGCTTTCCACCCACAGACCGGAGGTCAGACAGAACGAGTAAATCAAATTCTCGAAGACATGCTCCGAGCCTGTGTCTTGGCATATGGAGCCAAGTGGGAAGATTGTCTCCCTTTTGCCGAGTTCTCCTATAACAACAGTTATCAGTCTAGCCTTCAGATGGCACCATTTGAGGTGTTGTACGGACGCAGATGTCGCACACCCCTCAACTGGTCAGAGACTGGAGAAGGACTAGTCTTTGGACCGGATATTCTCCGCGCAGCAGAAGAGCAAGTCCAACTAGTCAGAGAACATTTGAAGGCGGCCAAGTCAAGGCAGAAGAGCTATGCTGACACTCATCGTCGGGACATGAGTTTCCATGTCGGGGACCATGTGTACCTGCGGGTAACTCCTCTGAAGGGAGCCAAGCGTTTCCACGTCAAGGGGAAGCTCGCACCAAGGTACATTGGACCCTTTGAGATCACTGCACGACGAGGAGAAGTGGCTTACCAATTGGAACTACCACCTGAGCTATCAGATGTGCACAACGTATTCCATCTGTCACAACTCCGGAAATGTCTCCAAGTTCCAAACAAGCCTAATCTCTACAAGGATGTTGATCACCAAGCCATTGATCTGCAGCCTGATTTGACCTACCGCGAGAAGCCCATTCGCATTCTGGACGAAGCAGAACGACGGACGCGAAGCCGTACCATCAAGTACTTCAAGGTCCAGTGGAGCAACCACACCGAAGCAGAAGCAACCTGGGAACGTGAAGACTATCTTAGATCCGAGTTTCCCGATCTCTTTTAAGACCTAGTTTAGGAATCTCGGGGACGAGATTCTTGTAAGGGGGTAGGTCTGTCACACCCTGCATTTTGTAACATGTTATTTGCATCAATGAAGCATGAAAATTTGGACCAACAATTTTTTTAGCATCATTTGGCTTTTATTCGGAATTGAGTTTTTCTTCATGTGCTTTTTATGTGCTCATTAAAGTCAACTATTACCTCTTGTAGAATTCATCTCCATACCCAAAACTTCTACCCAATGATCATGCCAAGTGTTATATAACAGTATAGTATTTTCTTACAAAATTAATTTGGCCAAAATGTATTTTATAAATTTAGTAATCCTAAAACCCCTGAATTGAGGTTTGGACTGCAAGTGCTTGATTTAGGGTGAGAAAATTATTTCAAAAAACATATTTGAGACCTAGTAGTCATAGGACTCCCAGAAACCACAAAAGTATAATTTTAAAGGTTATTTTCCTATTTTATTTAAAAGCTTTTTCTTAAGGCCAGAAATGGTCTTTAATAAGGAAAAATTATTTAAGTATTTCAGAAATATTTGCCAAAATTCAGGGAGACTCATAGGACATATATTGTCCATATATAAGAGTTTCAACACTTGGTCATGTTCAAAATAATGGGCTAATCCCTTTAAAACCCTTTCTGGATATTTCAAGCTTTTGAAATATTTACAAAGGAGATTTTCTCCAAAAATTCAAGGGAAATTCTATCATGTCATACATGACATATTAGATGATCTTGCCAAGTCCCATGCCTTGGGAAGCAAGAAAACATCATCAAAACCCTTCAAAACCATTCTGTCCATATTTGAAGTTTGAGCAACTTTACATTGCCAAACTTATCCAAATACTCTCAAACTTGGTGCACATGCTAGAATGGCCAAATAAGGCATATAGACCAAGTGGCACAAGATTTGGAGTAGGGCAACTTGATCAGAATACCCCAAAACCATTTCTGTTCAAATGCAAATTTGAACAACTTTACATTACCAACTTTTTACCTGGAGCTTCAAACTTTGTGGGCATGATCATAACCCCAAATGATGAAACTACACCAAGTGGTGCATCAAGGGGAGATTATTAGCTTGACTCAAACAAGATGAAGCCATTTCTGTTGATTTCTAGGGTTCACCAAAGTTACATTGGCTAGTTTCTTCAAATGAGCCCAAATTTGGTGAAACACCCTATTTTCATATAACATTCAATCCTGTTAAGTGTCATGGCAAGTGGAGATCATTTGCTTGATCAAAACTTGATCAAACACCTTCTGCAATTTTACCAAAACTACCATCTTGACCACTTTTACTATTTACCTTGGCCTCAACTTTTTACCACAGCTTCATCTGGTTACTATCTACCTCCAGTAACTCCCCCATGTCCCCAGCTCCATGATTGAGGGGTAAAAACCCTAGATCACCTTGCTGGACAGCCATTTTCTACAAAGTCACCAGCTTCCCCTCTCTCTCCTTGACTCTCCAGAGCATCCAAAGCCTCATCCGTGTTGCTTGCATCACCCTGGACCCCCCCCAGACACGGCGGACGCGCCCAGAGGGCCAATGGCATGCCGTGGCATGCGATAAGGCCGCTCCAGAGCGCGCTACAGTGCGCCCCCGCACTGTAGCTTCGCCCAATCGCCTGCCCCCGATAGCCTCGAGCTCTCCCCTTGCGCTAGTCGATGCCCCTCGACGTCCGCAACCTCCCCGGCGCTGTCCCCCCTCCTCCTTCGCCCTCCAGTGGCCGTCTCCACACACGCGCTGGCCGCCCGCAGCCTCCACTCTTCGGCCTCGCACGCGCGCGCCGTCTGGAAACCTCCCCGCTCCTCCTCTCTCTTCCCTCTGCCCTGGAGATCGTCCAGCAACGCCACAGACTCACTCCCGTTGCCTCCCGTGCACTGTGGCGTCGAGTAGAAGCTCGCCGGCGCACAGGTCCACGGGACCTCGCCGCTCCCCTATAAATAGCCCCCCCCTGAGCCTCTCCAACGGCACCAACAACCTCAGCACACTCACAACAACACCCCGGCACCACTCGCTCGTCCCCACAGGGCCCATGTGCTCGGGATCGATCGGAGCTCCGCCGCGTCGGGCAGCCGGGGATCTCGAGGTACAGGCCTCCTCCGCCCTTTCTCTCGCTTGATTTGGAACCACCGCACCCCACTGATACTTTCCCCTCACTTTCCCCTCTCTGCAGCTGCCGGAAACGAGCTGGCCAGCGACCTCCCGACGACCCTCCGCCGTCCCACCTCGCCGCCGGCGAACCAGGCCTCCCCGGCGAGTCGCACCACCACCACTGCATCCGCGACTCGCTGTTGAGTCCATCCCTACCATCCGTTTGCCCCGCCGTGCCCGGATTCGCCGTCGGTGAGCTCGCCGTCGCCGTGGCCGAGAGGTTGGAGATGACAGGCGGGCCCCGCCTGTCATCCTCACCGCCCTCTCTCTCCCCTCGCAGCCGCTGACCGCCGGGCCCCGCCCGTCAGGTTTGAAATCCTGACGTGCGCGCGCTGGCGCCCGAGCGGCTGGGCCCTTCGCCCTGGGCCGTGCACTGTGGCCATTCTGGCCCAGTGGCACAGGACTGTTTCTTTTTATTCTTTTCTGTAAATGCTTCAAATAATTTTACAGAAATGAATATTAGTCCAAATAAATTAATTCCAACTCCTAAAATCTTGTAATATTCCAACCTATTTAATGGTATCACTTTAACCCATATCCATGAAACTTTTCTGTTCTGTTCAAATTTAAATTCAAATTTGAGCAATAAAACTCCTGTTCTAAAATCTCTAGATTCCATTCTGTAACTCCCAAACTCCAACTAAGAAGTTTCTCCATCTTAGTTTTCCCTCTAGTATTTAACAAAAATAAGTTGACATTTTTCTGAGCACTTTGATTTTTCTGTTTTCATTGTGGTCTTATTTTCCTGTTGTTATTTTGCGACGATTAGATCCCGTATTTGACGAAGTTGCTGAAGAAGGAGAAGGAGAAGGATTTGAAGATGTTGAAGACCAAGCCAATCCAGGCAAGCAGCCCTTGACCATGATACACTTGATCTTCGGAACCCGTTTGTTTCCGATGCATGATGATAGAGTTACGGTGGTGACCTAGTTGAAACCACCACATGATGCATGCTTACTCATGATCTTGCTATGTGTCAGTTGTCATGCAAATAGATAGTAGTGATGCTTGTGATGCATGTGAGATATGAATCTTCGAGGTTGAAATCTTTTCATAAACCCCATCGGGTGCCCCTAATGCCCGAGGGTGATGTTGAGTTAGGTCATCACTTGAGGAAGAAGTGATGTGCCGGTAAAATCTTGTGCATGGGTGAAATAATGGATTAGATTTATGTGTGACTACTGTCCCAACCAAACATGTGCAACCACTCTACCCCTTATGGGATGGGGCTTTATTGAATACTTAGGTCGATACTAGCATGGTGCCCGCATTACTAGTGACGGGAAGACTTGAGGTCTTTCCCGGGACGGGGTCGTGCTTGGATAGACGACCATGACTGTTTTCACAGGGCACCGGACACACCGTTGGTCCCTTCGGGTACGCGTGACATTGAAATTAGGGAAAGTCCCGTGATCTACTATTTGTACCCGAGGGCCGTGTACCAACGAGTGGACTCTATGTTAGTGTCGTCTAAGGAAAGATAATGTCCGGGTGCTTCCCCCGAGTACTTGAGGTACTGCGGGATCGTGGATGACACGAAAGCTTCCCGGATCTTGTGGGTAAAGTGTGCAACCTCTGCAGAGTGTAAAACTATTCGAATAGCCGTGTCCACGGTCATGGACAGTTGGGTGGTGCTACTTAAACTATGTCCAGAATTTTACTTCATCGGTGAAAGTATGCGTGTGTGATGAGTCAAGGTGGTGACTTGACTCGAGGAGTTGAATAATATTCATGTTGGTATCGGTAACCTGTTTTCGAGGTTACGTGAACTCGTTGAGGCATACACTTGATGGTAGAATATTTATTCTAGCCCATTGCTAGATTGCTCATTATTGTTCAATTGCATTGTTAATTGAACCAAATCATGGGTTGCTTGCGAGTACATTCAACGTACTCATTGGCTTGCCACTGGTTATTTAATTGGCCAGGCATGGAGGAACAGGAATATGAGGAAGAGTTCTTTGGAGACGAACATGCGAACTAGGACGCTATCACAGTCAGAATGCCTGTAGGGTTAAGGCAGATGGCATGGGTTCTACCTATCATCGAAGACTTCTGCTATTTGAGTTATTTGCTATTCAGCCCTTGAGGCTTTATCTATGTAAGACTTGGCCATAATGGCCTTAATTTGTGTAAGACGATATGTATGGATGTAAGACTCTTGTTATTCAGCTTATGTGTGTTCAGTGAGCATTGATCTCTGGGATCACTGTACACGTGCATTCGGTGATCTCGACTTCTAAGTCGGGGTCCCCACACCGGACGAAGTCCCAGACGATCCGGCCAGAGCCCGGATGATCCGCACAAACGTCCGGATGATCCGGACAATGCACGCACCGACACCCGAAGCTCCACATCGAAGCCGGATCATCCGGACCCCGGCCCGAATCATCCGGACGCCCTCGGACATCCGGACCGAGACCCGGACATCCGGGCCACCCGCAGCAGATCACACATGTCTGGATCATCCGGACCCCCCGGAGCCCGGATCATCCGGACCAACTTTCAGATCATCCGGGCAGTGCCGGCGTGCATGACTATTGGGCCGAAGCCCATGTACCCCTTCGCCCCTCCTAGCGTATATATATCACTCTACCTAAACTATCTAGGGTTAGCTTTGTGTTAGCTCATACCAAAACCTTAGTGGTTCCTCTCCTACGAGACCGCGGCCTCCTCGGAGAAGATCCACCGGATTCAAGACCTCCTTTACGGAGAAGAACACCAAGACCTCCTCACGTAGATGACTACCGCCACTTGTATCGTCCTTAGTTGATCGTGTATCGTGTATCGCACTTTGTGTACCCCGAATCTAGCATTTGTGTGACATAAGCTTGTTGATTTGAGTGTTTTCTCCTTGTCTCTCTTGTGTTTTTCCTCGTGCCCCTCGTGTTCTTCCTCGGGATCCCTCCTTTTCGTGAAAGATCGGCCACGTAGGGTTCCACCCTACATCAACTCCTGACCCAATGGTGGTAGCGTGGTGGCATCTTTCAACTGGAGCGTGTTCGATCCCTTTGGGAGACATTTAACGATATCAATTAATTTCACGGGATCAAATGTGTGTCTTACACCTTCCTTCTTCTTAACTAAAAGACCACACATGATGCCCCCTCTCTATAGCTCAGTTGGTAGAGCTCCAATCTTGCAATTGAGTCCTTGAGGTTATGGGCTGGCTATCCAATCGTTCATGCGGTAATGATAGTATCTTGTACCTGAATCGATGGCTCACTTTTTCTAAGCAACAGGGAAGATGACTAAAACATACCACTAAAAGACCACCGGGACAAAAAGATGTGTCGTCGAAAGGTAGAGGAGGTAGGATGGGCAGTTGGTAGATCTAGTATGGATCATACATGAACGATAGTTGGAGTTGGCGGCTCTCATAGGCTTCCATCATCTGGGATCCCTGGGGAAGAGGATCAAGTTGACCCTTGTGAATAACTTGACGCATTATTTCCCTTCAACTCTTTGAGCGAAATGTAGCAAAAGGAACGAAAATTCATGGACCGACCCCATTGTCTCCACCCAGTAGGAACTACGAAATCACCCCAAGGACACTGAAGTCTAGTTCTTCTGTTTAGAAGAATCATCGTACAAGACATGGGCAAGGTTATGACTAATCAAAATTTTCCTATTCTGTTATTTCACTAATATTTTTTTTACCATTATTTATTTTGTCTAGCATATGCAAAACAAGTTCACCACTACACAAATTAAGCATCTCCCACTTTCACTCATTTTTATACTTTTCACCTTTTTAGAGATTTTCTCGATTTGGGTTTTAGGAACAAAAACTTGTTGTTTGAATGAAAGAAGCATTCACTTTTTAATATATTTTTAAACAAATACTTGTGACTTTATTTATGCTCGCAATCATTACGGGTGCATTATTCTTGATCCAATATCCTAGAAAATATAAAATAAATCCTACTACAACCAATAATTACTTTGGTATATCCCAGCCACATCTTCTTCATGGTATCAATATCCGCAAAGATGAAGTACTCTCAATAATGTAGTAAAGAGACTACAACTAGACCCGTGTCATGATATTGCCACTCCTTCACCTGCATGACCTTTTTTTGAGGGGCCTTCACCCGCACAAACTTTATTACGAAAGAAAGATTTTCTAAAAGTCCGTTGAGTTATCTATCCAGAAAGATGAGAAGATGTGAGCAACGAACAAACTTGGGCTTAGGCTATTGAACTACAAGATTTTTGCCATAGTGTCGAGAAAAAAGTTTCAACGGGGTGGAGACAATGTTTCTACGCTAATATGATCAACATGGGCACATACCTCTCTTGTTCCATAACACAGCCAAGGAATTAAAGTTTTTTTAGTAGAAGTACCACGAGTCCACGACCACCACTGAAAGTAAACGCTGATGAAGAACATAAAGCTCTTGAAGATCAGAGGTCCCTCCACCTATTAGCAGCAAGATGCCAGCCGAAGGCGAGGGTACCAAAGTTTGTTTGGCGGTGGCTGCTCCTAAAACCCTGACTTTCAAACGCTTCTTTATTTTTCACATAGTTTCTTTTTTAGTGAATTATTTTCACGTAGGTAAGCTCTGAGCTGTGGCAAAGGGAGCAGAGGCTGCTCCTCAAACCCTCACTTTCCTATGCTTCTTTATTTTTACTCGTAGGTTCTTTAAGTGATTTTTTTCATGTAGGTAGGTAAGGAAAATGAGCGCTAGATGAGCCGGCCCATGCACGCGGGAGGCCACATCCTCGTTTTTTCATGTTTTCTTCTTCTTTAACTTTCCTTTATGGTTTTAAATATTCCAAATACATATAATACAAAACAAACTTTACTTAAATATTTGAAAAAATGTTAACCAGAGAAAAATATTAAATGTGTATGGAGAAAATGTTTCTCATGTAAAAAAAAAATACAACATGTGTGAAAAAATTTGAACATGTATTTAAAAAATGTTAATCCAAGCATAGGATAATTTTTTAAATAAGCATTTCAAAATGTTAATAAAACATTTGAAAAATGTTAAATGTATATAGAAAAAATGTTGACCATGTATTAAAAAAATGCTAACCTTGTATTTGAAAAATATTAATCAAGCATTTGGAAATTGTTAAATGTGTATATGACAAATGTTGACCATGTATGAAAAAAAGTTAATCTTTTATTAGGAAGATATTAATCGAGTATTTAAAAATATTAAATGTGTATAAAAAACATTTACGATGTATTAAACAATGTCAATCTTGTATTAAAAAATATTGAACATGTATTAGATATATACCAAAAATGTGCATAGAAAAATACTAGACCTGAGTGAAAACCAAGAAAACCGATGAAAAACGATTAAGAAACAAACAAAACAAAGAAAAAAAAGCTAGTGAAAAGTGAGAAAAAACAAAGGAAAAAAAAGAAAAAGAAGAAAAGAACAAGAAGACTAACGGAAAAACCAAAAAAAAAAACACCTAGAAAAGCATTAAAAAACCCGTCTCTTTTACCTGAAGTTTGTCGCGCGCTACTGTATTACTACGAAATTGACAGTGATTGAGTGGCTTGCAGCGCTAAGCAGCATCCCGGATACCTTTTTTAGGGGTAAAGCATGTCGGATTTCGGGTTCCGCAAACCCTTGAGAGGTTCGAACACTCTCTCCCCAGCGCGCCCGCCCTACGATTCCACGGCCTGGCTCAACGAACTCAAAGAACAAGGGACACAGAGAATTATACTGGTTCGGGACACCCTGTGGTGTAATACCCTACTCCAGTGTGTGTGGTGGATTGTCTTTGTACGGCTGAGGATGAACTAGTACAAAGGATGAACAGCCTCCGGAGGAGAGGTGTTCTTGGGCTCGGATGAGCTTGTGGTATGGTCAGGGTGGAATGAATCCGATCCCCCTTATGATGGTGGCTAGGTCCTATTTATAGTGACCTTGGTCCTCTTCCCAAATATTGGCGATAAGGGATCCCACAACGGCCAAATTTGAAGGGGAACAACTAGTACAAGTTATCCTGACAAAATCGGTCTTCGCTTGCCAAAGACTCTGGTGGTGTCACCGCGCCGGGCTCCACGATGACCTCCATTATGCCACACTGACGGTCCTTGGTCTTGTTGCACCGATATGAAAACCTTTGCCTGATCCCTCGGGACTCCGCGCCTGCGCTTGCTCCCTTGGCACGAAAGAGGAAACTGGCACGCTGCGCCCGCCTGGCCTTGGTCGTCATCGCTCACGTCACGTGAACCTCGTGAGGTGCACCTTGCATAGGTATCTCCGCTCCTCGGGAGCCAACTTAGAGAGACTGCCCCTAGGGAGGTCTTGTTGTCACCCGCCTCGCGAGGCTCGGCCCCTCGCGAGGGTCTTGAGTTGCGGTTGCTGAAGTTGGGCCGTGCCAGGCCACTGATGGAGCCGCGTCACGAGTCACAGGCAGGCAAGTCTGGGTACCCCATTCTCAGAACGCCGACAAAGCCAATCTTTATTAATCAAAAATCACAACTAATGGGACATAATTTGGATCATGTGGTTGACCAAACAAAACATGACAACCCGGAGCCAGCAAAAGAAAAAACTAACTAAACTATGTGCGTTGATATTGACCAAACGACCTTCAAAAGCATCCAGGATATCCTGGGTGCTCCTTCTCTGTTTACTTTAAGTGTGCGCTAATAGACCGAACCATTACCTGAACGCTTGAGGGGTGAGCTCCTTCCCTCTCGCTCTAAGCGAGATATAGCTCTCGCACGGGCAAACAGGTTTTCAAATTCCATTCACAAATTATTGTACTCGGGGCCCAGTGCATCTCGCAGGCCATGTTCTGCACCACCGGAGCTGACGGCCCAAGAAAAATCCTTACGCCTCCACAAATTCAAGCCTTTTCTTACTCTGTGTCCTCTGCCCACCAGACCACAACAGTTCTCCGCCGCGACGACTAGCCGGCAGGCGACGACGACGAGCAGCGTCAGCTCAGATCCGACGAGATGGTAAGCTCATAAACCCTAGCCCCTCTGGTGATCTAGGCCCTCCAGGATTTCGAGGTTCTAAAGCGCCGTCGGTGATGTTCTCGCAGGCGGCCAAGGCGATCTCCAGCCCCGTGCCGGTGGAATGGTACCCGACGCTGGCCGTCGTCATGGTCTCTGTCGGACTCATGCTCACCGCATCCTTCTTCATGTAAGTCGTCTGCCCGATTCCGATCTCCCCAGCTCCTCGCGCGATTCGTGCAGATCGATGACCTGATCCGATCTGATGCGCCTAGCGGCTGCGTGTGTTTAGGACCGAGCGGAATTGGCCCGTCCGCGGGTTGGGATAAGGGATCTGATGTGGTACTTTCTTGTGCTGTCAAATACAGTAATTATTAGCTCGAAGAGTAGGTGGTAGCATCCTGTAGGGGAGAAACCCATCCACGGCGAGTTTAGGTTGTTTTGTCTTTGCCATCTTTTCACTGCCTAATAATAGGGTTTCGATCCTGCGTGGCAGAGGTAGCAAATGCACTTACCTTGGTGGCTTCAGTTTGGATATGTGAGCTTAGTTAGGTTTGTTTGAGGTTTGGTGTGGACTGAGTTCAGTAACTCTTGCACCAACTTTTCTGCTAGTCAGGAAAAGGATTTGCTCGCATTGAACACTTGATTTGGATTTCCTGGATACATTAGATTATAATTGGGCTGCTAGAACAGAATAAGAGGGCAGAGCCACGAGCCACTTTCTTTTGTGTGGAACGGAATGGTTCTTGTTCTTGTTGGTTCCTATTGATACATTTGGTGTTATTACTTATTATATTACCGTTCATACAGTTCTTAGGTGATAATAAGACACTGTCGTGAACCAGAGCATTTAAATTCAACGAGCTCGTAGTGCATACCCAAACAGGTGAAAAGTAGCAAAAACTGCTGATTACATTTTCTCTTTAACAATACAAATAAAACACATCGAAACACACTGTCTATCACTGTGTTTAACACAGAAACAAAGAGAACTTGGTTAGACCTGTTATTTACTCTGTACAGAATTGTGCAACTTAGAGGGCTAGTTTTTGTCCCTGCCAAGTTTATGTTAACGATTCAAGTTATGGTTATTTCCAGAACCCGTGATCAACAACACTGGCTCTCAGGCTCTTAACCAACCAGTATGTACATTATTGCTATCTTACCAAAATATAAGAAACATAATCACTTGCAGTTTAGGGCCTCTTTGGAATGCAGGTATAAAAAAATAGAAATAAGGAACACATAAGAATTGGATATCATGACATGCTAAACCCTACTGGAATCATACACAAAGAAAAAAATCAAGAGGTTTAACCTCTTATTAGGAATCATATGGAATGTGTGTTTAATAACTCAATCCATATGAATTTTGATGGCCTCATTCCGTTAATCTAAAGGGACCTCAGAGGTAATACTGTATTAGGAAATATTCCTAAAATTGAAATCCTAAAATCCTTCATTCCAAAGCTAACTCAGCAGTCAAACCTCAAATACATCCACATCTTAGGTTTTGAGTTATTACATGATGATATTTCTGAATCAGAACATATCTGAAGTGTAATTTCAGCAGATATATCTTATGTATCATCTGTAAATTAGACACTAGCATATGATGGGGAGAGACTTCAGCACTGTGATTCGACATCTATTTTGTCTATGGTCCGTTTGGGCATAGCCTGTTTTTCTCAGGATATAGCTAATTAGGAATGATACACACGAAATCTGGATGTATTGTCAAACTGATTAGTGAACACAGGTGTTTGTTCAAGCCTTCAGTTATTGAACCTGATTAAGTACTTCAGCACTTGTTATTCAAGCACACAACAAAATCTAACCAGCAATCTGGTCCATTTCAGTTATGAAGCCACGACTTCCAGGCGGAACCGTAGTTTAGCAAAGGAGATTGTCACAGCGTCCATTGCTTCTGTCTTCCTGGTACGCCCCTTAAAAAACTGTTGGCTGTTCCATAATTCCGTATGGAGTGGTTGATGCACATCTAAGTTAGCTTTTCGATTGTTTCACAGGGCTTTGGATCTCTCTTCGTGCTCCTCGCAAGCGGCGTTTATGTCTGACAATCGGCTCTCCATCCCTAGTCCTAGCTAGGATATTTCACATGTCTGAAGTTGTGTTGCTTCATGGAGAATATGCAGTCCTACATGGACATGTAATAGATAATAGGCGAGTGACATCAAAATTCAACCTATGTTATTGAACCTGTTCTGGAATCTCTATCATGCTATCTGTCCACAACTTCATTTCCTATATTAGTTATTATGGGGACATAAGCCACAGCAGTCCTTCTATTTTTTGTTTCATATAATACGCCGTACGACCACATTTCTTTTCAATGGTTAGGATTTAGGAAGCAGGTATGCACTGAATACAGTACTTCAATTACCGTTTCCACAACATAACCTGGAGAAACCAGGGTGAATTGGAGGCAAAATATGGAGACTGCAAGCATCAATATATATTTATAAGAAGGTAAGTAATGGTACAAAATGACAGATATTTAGGAATAATAAGGTAGGAAAGGAGATATAAATCTTTTCTCTTCAGGAGGGCTTGTTTAACGGCAGTGACTTGTAGACGTCTAAGAAAACAATATGTGAGGATGTGATCGATGACCGCATGCAGAGAGTCAAGATATAGGACCCCTTTGGATTGAGGGAATTTTGAAGGATTTCAATCCATAGGACATCTAAATCTTTTATTTTTACATATTCCTACGTTTAAAAAATTCTGCAATTTCAAGAGGCCCAAAACAAAGAAACAGCTCATATAAAAAACACAAAGAAACATCTACTGGCTTCACTGGCTTGGAGACATAACAAAAACTATGCTGGCTTCAAATTTCTCTTGCTTCGGAGATTGCTCTGCCCTCTCTCCTCCTGCCCCCTTCGTTGGAATTCGTACCAACTCCCAAGCCTAGAGATCCTCTTCCAGGGGCTGTTTGACTTGTGCAAAATAAATTTCCCACCCAGATCTCGCCTCTAACGGGGCGGAATAAATTTTCCATGTGGCCACTGACTAGAGATCTCAGATCTCACCCACAGGGATCATGAAGCTGGTCACAGTCTTCTACTCTGCGTAGAATACACATCAGAGCTATGGTATACTCCACATTGATGATTGATGTACCTGGCGTACTGGTAAAAAGTTGTGCTCGGGTGGGCAGCCGATGGCTATAGTCTGATCGAATCCCTGGCGGGAGTCTTGAGCCTCCAACTAAACATTCTGTAGCTCCGGGCGTCAAGGCAAGGTGGTGTTCGCCGGCGATGATGATTCCGTCGAGTCGTCGACCTTGATGAGGTCGTCGTCATCGCCACATGGCCCGATTGCATATCGTGTATAATTATTATCTGAAGTCGTCGGCAAAAAAGAATGACGGCAAGCTGTCATGTACTAGTAGTCTTTGCAGGTAGCTGACGCTTTTGCAGGTAATCCAGTCTCTCTGGAAACATGCAGGGCCTTCTCTAGGGGTTAGTTGTAATCTCTTCTCTCCTTCACCAACATGCTCCTCATCATGATGATATTGGAAATCTGGAGCAGTACTTATCACTTATGCTTGCTAGTTAATGCTTTCATTCTGCATGCTTTTGAGTTTCCCTCTTAGTTCCTGAGATCCAAAAAGTTGGTCAAACCATATACTATCAGTCCATCACACCATTCACCAAAAAATCGTGTTCTGAAATTTCCCTCAAGAAAAGAAGGAAAACGATACCATGCCTACAGATTCAGCTTGCATAGTGTCTTAATACGGGATTTGCAAGCTACATTCTATATTCTAAGTCGAAAAGTCGCACATAAGAAGTATATTTTGTAGCCAGTGTGATTATTTGTGTTTTGTTGTCAACTTATCTTGCTCAGAAAATTCTTTGGCTGACAGGTTGCGGACCACGAATTATCAAAGTCACTGTGCACTCTAGTGAATACAAGCTTGTTTGTTGTTATATGTAACCCTGTTTGGGCATTCTGAAAATAAAGATGAAGAGTGACCATGGTTCAAAGCCACACAAGCTGCAATTGCAATATTTGAAAGATATCACAAACAACTTCTCGCGGGTACTTGGCAAAGGTGGTTTCGCTGTGGTATATGAGGTAAGCTTATAGTTCGCCTCAAATTATAGTTGATACAGAAGCATATACTTATTTTGGGACGGAGGAGTACTACATTACATACTAACAACATAACTTCAACAGGGAGTGCAACCGGATGGGGGAATAGTTGCTGTGAAGAAGCTTTTAAACCCAATGTCACAGAAGCAATTTGAGAATGAGGTTGATCTTCTGATGAGACTTGAGCATCCAAATATAGTACGATTAGTAGGCTACTGCTATGAAATAAAAAATGAACACATGTCTTACAATGGGAAACCCGTTTTTGCTGAGGAGATACAAAGTTTGCTTTGCCTGGAGTATCTGCCTAATGGAAGTCTTGACAAGTTTCTTTCAGGTACAGTAATTGTCTGAAAGGAGAATATACAATAAATTATTTAAGTCCTTTCATTTATTGTATGTAACAAATGCATGATAAATTTTCCGGATAACATTTGACGAATGCTCTCCATTTGGTTAAAGATCCCGATAAATCTACTCAACTTGATTGGCACACACGCTACAAAATCATTGAGGGGACGTGCAATGGTTTACGGTACCTTCATGAGCACACTAATGGGCCCATCATTCACTTGGACCTAAAACCTGGTAACATATTGCTCAATGATGTTTTGGAGCCCAAACTTGCCGATTTTGGTCTGTCACGGGGTCTTGATGGAGAGAGAACTGTATGCACTATGGCGGTTAGCGGAACATTGTAAGTGAAATGACACATGATGATCTATTTATCTTAAGTTCTCTCAATACAATAACACTATGTAGTTTACACTTTTTTGTTTCCAGAGGATACATGCCCCAAGAATACCTACAAGGTATACTCACACCTATGTCAGATATATACAGTTTGGGGGTAATAATATTGGAGGTAGTAACAGGAGAAAGGAAGTACCCAGATAATATTCCTCCTTTGGAGGAATTCATTGAGACTGTAAGTGAAGTTCTTTTCAATTTTCAAGATAGAATGGTAAAGGTCCTTTTTCTTATTGAACACGCCTGGGAGGTCTGTTTTCACAGAGACAACCATATGCTTTTATTATTGTATCAAGATGCTACAATCATGTTATGGTTCCACAGGAGCTCCAAAAATGGAGAAATATGCTGCAGAAAGCACCACAGTATACATCGTTAGAGATAGATTGCCTGCAAATAAGGAGATGCATTCAGATAGGTCTAATCTGCTTGAATCCTTCACGGTTTAAAAGGCCCACAATAAGTAAAATCATCAAGATGCTTCAAGGATTGGAAGGCATGGATTGCAATTTTAGCAACGAGGCAACGTCACCGGCAGACCAGGTAAATTGACTTGCACAGTAACAGCTGTTTTTCCCTACAAGTTTAAAACATTAGTACATTACCCCCCCGGCCCGTTGCATTACACATGAAAAAAAATATAATTTTCCAGGCAAACCAAAACAAGTACACAACGTGTCGCTAGTCTATGATAATTAGTAAATGATGTTGGCAATATGCAGAGGAGTGGCGCATAAAGTCTCCCAGGGTGGTGTGGCTTCTTCCACGGCCGCCATGGAGGCGGATACCCATGTGACTCCCCACTGGGAGGATAGTGTGGTAGGCCTCCCAAGCCGACCCTCGACTCTTGGTAGGGCCTGCTCGGTCCCCCGTAAAGGGACTACCCTCGTCATGGTTTTTCAATGAAGTTACTTTTGGGGAACATACAGGGGTTTAGCCAAGTGGGCCGACGACGTCAGTTGATCATATGTGTGAGGAAGATGTGGTTATCGTCAGTGTGCGAGAGACAAGCAGACAAGATTTCTTGATCCCTGAGCCAGGCCCTGAGTCGCCACAACCCATTAGTTTGCATGGCAGTAGCTCCCAACGTTTGGTCGCTCTGGAGGCATTATGTTGGGTGTCAAGGAGGACACCTTTGAGGTCGACGATATGGACCGTCGGAAGTTCTTTGTCAGCATTTCGCACAATGAGAGACGATCGAACCTCCGTTGGGAGGTGATAATCGTCTACGCCCCGTGGACCATGGAGGGTCTTTTCTGACCGAGCTGAAGGCTAAGGTTGAGCGAAGCCCCATTCCCGTTGTGGTGGTTCGGGACTTCAATTTGGCACCATATGGTCAAGTGTGCGGATAGCTTCTTGCACAAGGACATGGAGGGCTAGGTGTTCTTGCGTCTCGTCCATGAATATGGCCCTTATGCTGAGATGGGTCTAGAGGATTCTCGGAGAAGATGGGGGCATGTGACTACATCTTATTAAAGCAAGTCCTCTTCTTGCTTGTGAGCATAGGATCCCAATTCTGGAAGTCTATCCAATCGATCAAGCATGAAATTCGGCCTGGGTTCTTTGTTTCCATAGGCAATGGAGATGGGACTCTTTTGGCTTGATCCATGGCTGGGAAGATCTCCGCTCCATGATGAGTTCTCATACTTGTTTTCTATCTGTTTGAACCCGGTGATGTTGGTTGCCTTGACCACCCACAATGGACATTGGAATGTCTCATTCCGGCGAACATTTTAGCCTGAGGAAACCGTAGATTGGGCCGCTCATGATCTCCTCCCATCGGGGAAGTAAGTGATCAAACGGCATGGGCCTAGCGATCAGTTGTGCCCTCTTTAGGCGTCCCGGAGATTGGGACCCACATCTTCTTCGCCTGCCTGCCAGTTGTTTCCTTTGGTACTTTGTACGTGAGGCTTTAGGGCCTGAACGGGAGGCCCTGGACCTCGCTGAGTTCCTCGAAACTCAGGCCAACCAGAACGGTAGGAGGCGACACTTCCTCTGGTTAGTGTTCGCGACGATGACCTGTACCCTTTGTATGACACGTTACATGGTTATTGAGTGGGTCTTTTTGAGGCGGGCCACTGACACTATATTCAAATTTCCAGCCTGTTGGCAACACTCGCACCCCTAGACAACAGGGCTTGGATCGGTCACCTAGCTATTGATCCGCTGGCTACATGTTGGCCTTTTTTTTTACTAGCAAAAGAACCCGTGCGTTGCAATGGGAGAAAAAATACCACATGCCCCTAACCGCTGAGCTCGGGTGGCAGAGGGGAGTGGAGGGAAGGGGAGTGAAGTGACTAGGGTTTGGTCCGGCGAGCGGGTGGGGACGAATATATGCGGGGTCGGGTGGGCCAGCATGGGCCGGGTCTGACGTGGCGGACGCGCCCGGGCGCCCCCATATCCGCCCCATATTTGGGCTGGATATGAGGGGTGCCGGTCAGCCCGGGCGTTTGTGGGCCGTTTGAGGCGCCCGTCTGGGTTGAAATTTCGCGACCGGACAGTGATCGGGCGGGCCCGGGCGTATGAGGCGGCTTTGAGGCGCCCGGCTGTAGATGCTCTTAATAGGTATATTTTGGACATGTTCGAAATTGTGGAATACCGTATAATTAGGAATAAAACTTGGAAGCTAGGATGACAATTGTCAAAGAAAGAGAAGTGCTAACAACAAGTGGTCTAATTTCAGTATTTGCATCTAAGGTGGACCAATGCAGAAGTGCTAACAGCAAGTGGTCTAATTAATCTCTTCAAACAAAGTTGTCTACAACGTCATTTACTGTATCATTGCTAGCCCTTTTTTTCATAGTAGTATCATTGTTAGCTTTAGCACACGGACCGATCATACCAAAAAACACGAACACGCGCACAAAAAACATTGATCAAAGATACATCTCGTATCTTTTATTTTTTCTTCATTTCTCCTCAAATTTCTGGCTACAAAGGCACATCTTAATTAGGCTGTGCTTATATATAAACACGCACAAGCCGTAACACAAAATCCTACCCCGGCTCAACCTGAAGCTAGCTATAACTAGTCGTACTATCCACACTCTTAACCTAAACAAATTCTAACACATTGCATGGCATGCAAGCCAGCTACACTTGCACATCTACTACTCCTAATTCTGTTCAAACAGAGCCACCACATCACGTGCATCTAAACCTTCCTAATTAGACTACTAGCAAAGTTTAGACTAAATTCTATCCAGCTGCTACACTAATAATTTTGGATTACTCTAGCAATTATTAATACGACTTCTGTATATGCAGATTAGGTCAGGCCCAAGAGAGTTGCTTGATATCCACCCCCTGGAGCTCAGCTTTACCTTGGAGCCAGACAATCGGATCTGTTGCCTGGTAAAGCTAATCAATAAAACAAGTGAATGTGTTGCATTTCATTTTAAGGTTATAAGGGCACAAAACAATTACCGCATTGAACCGGCTGGCGGATTCCTGTGGCCACGGGCCACGAGTCATGTAGTTGTAACAATGGAAAAGAGAGGGGAGTTGCTGCCTTCAGACTTGCAGTGCAATGATGAATTCCTTGTACAAAGCATCATAGTGAGGGAGCATAAAGTCACATCTAAGCATATCCCTGAACAGACTTTCGAAACGATGCCAATCAGTGTGGTGCACAAGGTAAAGTTGCCCGGTTCGGCAGTCTCTCAGGTAAATTCCTCTTAACAGAATTTTCAAGCCCCTCTGACTCTCCCATAAATTGCCAACAAATTCAAGTTTTAGGATGCATGCTGTCTTGCATTAATTAAGCATATCATGGCCATACGAGGTAGAAACATGAGATGTACAAATTAGGTTGTGCTACAGCAGTGTGGATGGAAATACACGAATTTGAATGTTTCAGCACAACCTTTGCAATCTACTCCCTCCGTCCGGAAATACTTGTCATCAAAATGAATAAAAGAGGATGTACCTAGATGTATTTTAGTTTTAGATACATCCCGTTTTGTCCATTTTGATGACAAGTATTTTTGGACGGAGGGAGTACAACCTTCGGAGGCTTTAGCTTCTCCTTGGTAGGAGTGAAGACTTCATGCTTCACTTCATAACTGAGTATCTGCTTAGTGAAGCCATGAGTGAATTTCAGCATGGAAGTGAGCAGTTGTCGCTCCAAACAAGAAATTGCACATATAGTCAGCTATGTCAAAAGAATATTTCTTCACCATGTGCAACAGCGGATCTCCCAAGGCACACTCTCCTTCAGGATACGAGAAGCGCATATTTGGAATTTTTTCTGAACACTTATATATTTTATATACCAAAATATATAAGTGTTCAGAAAAAATCGACAACATTCATAGAACGAACACTACCACGCTGATCCTTCTGGGAAATTTGAAACTTCCTGCCAAACAGAATAAAACATATAAGGAAAATACATAATCAATACCATTTTGGTCAAAATTTGACCAAAAAATGGAGATCCTAAAAAAAATGAAAAACAAAACCTAAAATGAACATTACCATGCTGATCATTCTGGGAAAGTTTTTATTTTTTTGCTAAACAGAATAAAAGTACAAGATAAATACATATTTAGGACCAGTTTTGGTCAAAATTTGACCAAAAAATTAAGTGTACAGATAAAATAGAAAAAATGCTCAAAAATGAAAACTTCCATGACGATCATTCTGGGAAAGTTTGAAACTTTTTTGCCGAGTAGAATAACAAGTCAACTCTACAATACCAGTCAAAACCGACTACAAAACTGGTTTGAGGGACACAGGGTTGAAAATCGTCCGTTTTTTAGAGCTAAGGGTTGCAATGTAGACGGTTTTAGAGTTCACTGTTGTAGATTAAACTATGGCACAAGTTGAGGGTTGAAATATCCACTCCTCTCTCTGTATTTAGAGGCCCCAACGGCTCTTGGCATGAGTTTAGACTTGATGGGAAACATGTGTGGTGGTTCAGGAAATGGGTCGAGACCAAGTGTTCTTGCTTAGTTCCCATAGGTACATTGGTATCTCTTTCCTTGAATCATCAACTCCATTACTCATTTCTTAGTTTTTCTTCTCTAATATAGATGGCAGCATATGAAGAGGAGTGATGATTTCTTCATTCTTCTTTGCTATCATCTAGTGTATATCTAATGCTGACCTGCTGACCTTTCTGTAGCGTAATAAAGATGCACTTGTTGAATGTTTGAGAAAAGGCCTTGGATATTGTGCGGGAAAACCCGTTGCTGCAGTTCTCATATATAAATGTTGTGTTCAATGGAGAACCTTCGAAGGGAAGAAGACCACTATCCTTGACTGTATTATTCAATTAATTGGGGCTGCACTAGAGGTAATTCTATACCCATCTTTTATTTCTAATATTATATATATATATATATATATATATATATATATATATATATTATATATAGACACCCATGTGTGTTTCATTTCTCTGTGAGCCGGCGCGCCACCAACATCTTGTTGGGAGTCTTGTCTATCAGGATGTAATTCGTGTGGATATTTCCTATCTCGTTCACATTCTAAGCCAGTTCGACCATCCTCCCACTTCCTTCCACTATAGTCACCTTTGTCATGTTCTACGATACCTTTGTGGGACTCTCTATCGCTTTCTCTTCTTCCCACGCTATAGTTTGTTCCAGCTTCATACCTATTTGGATGTTACTTGGTCTAGCGATCCTTCATATCGATGGTCCCTTTCTGCTTGATGTGTTTTTCTCGGTGGTCTCATTGCCTCGAAGATAAGAAAAACCTGTAGTTTCTCATTTGAGTGTAGAGGTTGAGTTGCGAGCTATTGCTCCTCTCACAGCAGAGGTGACTTGGATTTACGGTGGTTGCTTCAGGACTTGGGTGTTTCTGTCACTACACTTACTCCTCTCTTATCTGACGGTACATGTGCTAACAGTATTCTGCGCGACACTGAAGCATGAGCTCACAAGCATATTGGTGCTGATGCTTTCTTTGTGCGCCACAAACCTAAATATCCACGAGTGCCGCCCCCACTTTTACTGCCACAAATCAGATTTTCACGCTTCATCAGTCGTATATGCTCACAACCCTGATGTAGTGACGTGTACGTCAACACGCAACCAGACCTACCATGTATATGAAGAGTAGAACCGGGCACACCTTGGATGATTTGGAAACAGCGCAACGAGTGCGTCTTCGAGCACGCGCGCCCCTCGGTCACCGCTCTCGTAGATAGAATCCAGAACGAAGCCAAATGTTGGGCACAAGCTGGCGCTTTGGGGCTCAGGGTAGTCCTCCCCACTAGCTGGGATGTCCACTGATAGGGAAACAGGCATTGTAACCGCCACCTCCTAGGAGGATTGTATCTTCTAACCTGTTCAATGCAATGAAACGCAAAGAGTCCTTTGCGTTTTCTCGAAAAAGAACCGGGCACACCCGCCAGCATCAGGTTACTGACGCCGCTAAGATATAACTGAAGGAGCCATCCAGCATCCTGAAGTCTTGGACAATGACCGAACATAGACTGCGGACAAAGACCCTTAGTACCGCCAAGAGCCCTCATATGTCCATCTAGCAGCCCTACTCTGTCTGCACCAAGGTCATCTGACAATGGATACCGACAAGAAGTCGAGCATACAGGTAAGGAAAAATGGATGGCTTAGCAGGGCCCAAGATCACACCATCCGTTGTCAAATGCAACACACTCACGTAATCCAAGGAGGCGTTTGATAACTTGCACGGTGGTAGGTAGACTGCATGAGAAAGGAATTATTACTGTACCATGCAAGAGACCAAAATACATGTGCACGCCATTTGCTGTTCCATTTTTACTCAACCAGACCCCATGAGCCTAGCTAGTTTGCTTCACGGGACATGGACCCGATGAGCCTAGCTAGTTCTAATGCAATCTTGTTGTGACCAATCTCTTCTAAATTACTGAATACACCCCAAAGGATTAATTTGATCCGTTTGTGTCTCTGTTTTGTTATTTAAACATGATAAATATTGCACGTGATATCACTAGAAAGAGATTATGCTTCGTGGAATTGCTATGTTATTGAATTGCGTTCAACTTTCTACAGGAGCAGCATGATAACGAAACGTTTGCTTATTGGCTCAACAATTCCTTCACATTACTCCTACTTATGCAACGTACATTCAAACCAAGTGCAGCAGCTCTTGAGAGACAAGTGGCAGTGTTCAAGGTGACACATCTTTCCTCTCACCAGTTTCTTACTCTGGTTTATTCGCTGAAGACATCTTTGTTCATTGCTTTTGAAAACCTTAGGCACGTGGAGCTCACCTACCCAGCAGTATACTCGGTAGGATCATACTAAAGAACAATCTCCCGCAACTTATTGAAGTAGGCTATCCTGCTCTGCATTTCAACCAGCAGCTTACAGCTTACCTTGACCAGACGTATGGAATGATAAGAGAGGGTTTGAAGAAAGAGGTATCTGCATTTCTAGATCTTTGCATCGAGGTATGAATAACTTGTACTATTGATGTATAAACTGAAGGTGAGACTCAGGTTTTGTTTTACTGACACTTTTCTTTGCAGGCACCAAGATCGCGTGTAAACGTCTTGGCCCAGCAAGCTCTGATCATAGATTGGCAGAGTATTGTGAATACATTAACAAACTACTTCAGTGTTTTGCATTCCTGTTATGTATGTAACCTAAGCATGAACGAGTTATCATATGCATACCTTTTTAAGTAACGAGGTTGTTTTACTGACACTTTTCTTTGCAGGCCCCAAGAGCGGCCCGACAAGCTATGCTCCGCCATTGGCAGAGTATTGTGAAAATATTGGCAAACTACTTGAGTGTTTTGAAATCCAGTTATGTATGTAATCTAAGCATGAATGAGTTATCACATACTGTTTTTAAGTAGCAATGTGCACTGAGATGATCTGTTGATATTGTACAGATTCCATCATTCATAATCTGCAAGCTGTTCAGTCAAATATTTTCATATATTAATGCCAAGTTGTTCAATAGGTAAGATTCAATCCTTCCTGAGCTCTGTGCTTTATTCTACTTTTTCCCTTAAGACTTCTAAGATATTCCGTATCTGGTAGTCTGCTTCTACGAGCAGAGTGCTGTTCATTTAGCCACGGAGAATATGTCAAAGCTGGATTAGCAGAGTTACATCAGTGGAGCATTGATGCGACCGAAGAAGTATGGTTGATTATTTATTTTGAGACATTTTAATCTGCATGCTAATGATATGGTACACATAGTATGCAGGCGGTTCCTGGGAAGAACTGAAGCACATTAGACAGGCTGTTAAATTCCTTGTAAGTGTCGGTACTAACTGAGTGATGGGGGTGTTTGTTGCAATTTTGTGGGTAAAAAGTGGATAATCTAAACGAATTTCGTCATTAGGTTACTTTGCAAAAGCCAGCGAAAACACTGAAAGATATCACCAACGATTTGTGTCCTGTAAGTGGTAGCCGAACTCATTCTAGTCGGTTGTCGATGCCTATTGGACAAATTATTACTCATTTTGAAAACTTTCAGGTTCTTAGTTTACAACAGTTATATCGTATCAGTTCGCGATATCAGAATGACAATGGCACTGAGACAGTTTCGTCAGAGGTAGCATGTTTATATTTATATAATAAATTGCCAGCCTGTTCAATTTCCATATGTTTCTGACAAAAAAAAATGTAGGTCCTCTCAAGTATGGAAATAATGATAGCTGAAGGCTCAAATAATGGAGTGGACGTTCCTTTCGTATTGGGTGATGACTTAAGGTTTATTTCCATCTTCCATTTTCAGTGGTCACCCTATTTTCTTGAAGATTGCTCACAAATATTAATTGTTCACGGCACATCTGATTGCAGCATTCCATCTTGGGCGGATGACATCCAGAGGTGTGCGCCAGAATTCGAGGTAGCAGATGTTGATATGCCGCCTTTGGTCCGGGAGTATCCTTGCTTTAACTTCCTACACGAAACAAATGACAAACTGGCCTGCCCGGACCTTCAAAGTTAAAGTTGCCTCTTGTTCTCTTCTAAATGTACAATGTGTCCATGGAAATCGCCGTTCATACATCATCGTTTGATGAAACTGCAAGGGTTATTTGTTGCAAGGACCGTCTTGTTACGTGCCGAATAGTACAGGTACCGTAGTTGTAATTATCTCTCTCAATCGAGAATGTTTGTAACCAAGACAAACGTATACACTGCCGTTTCATCTGCCTAGGGTAAAAATAGGTGATGCAGGCTCAGGTGCGCGAATAGGCTAGCCAACCGAAGTACCGATATATGAGGTAAATACACAAGTGGTGCCTAAACTTGTCATGGATGTTCAATTTAGTGTCAAACTTAAAAAAATACGCTAAACTGGTTCTAAAACTTGACACCAACGTGTAAATACGGTGCTAATCCCATCCGTATACGTAAAGTGTGCCCACATGGCAACATATATGGCTGACGTGGCATGAGCACCACTTATAAATACGAAACATAATTATTTGAATATACTACATTTCTCTATGACTAGTGGGTCCCGTCCCTTAGGAAAATAAAAAAGAATGGTGCAAAACAGGAAACTTAACAGCAAGCCTGTCGTAACCACAAGGCCAACTTAGTCATAATTGGTTTGATGCCAACATTTGGCATTGCCAATATTTGGCAAGCCAACATTTGGTAAAATCAAAAGTTGCCAACATTTAGCAACTTTTTGTGAGATTGACAAAAAAAAATTGGTAGCCAACATTTGGCATCTGCCAAATATTGGCATGCCAACTTTTGGCAACAAACCAATTATGCTTTATATACTATTAGGCACCTTCTGCGCATTTCCACAAACGGGCGCACACCCCACTCCCCTTCCTTCGGTAGTAACGGGCCAGCCCATCTCCACGTTCGTTATACGTTTTTTTTATACTAGCAGAAGGGCCCGTGCTTTGCAACGAGAGAAAAAAATCGTAATCTCCAATAACCATGATCACATTTGGCAGCATCACCGAGATACACTATCACTCTCAATTTCGTGAAATCATTAACATTTTTTAAAACTCGTGAACATATTTGAAATCATGAACATTTGTCAAATTCATTAAGATTTTTACAAAATTTTGAACATTTTCTAAAATAAAAAATGTAATTCATGAACATTTTGTAATATTTGCAAACATTTTTTAGCAATTTTCTTGAATCAGCGAACATTTCTAGAATGGTTGAACATTGCTTTGGAAATTTCTGGAACAATTTTTTATTTCAAGAACATTTTTTTATTTGACAAACATTTTTTTGAATCAGCAAACATTTTATGAATGAATAAACTATTTTGTAAGTCATGAACGGTTTTAAAAAATTTAGAATGTTTTTTCATGAACATTTTTTTGAATTGGCGAAATTTTGTTCAATTTCAATAACATTTCTTAATACTTGAGTTTCTTTAAAAATCATGAATTTATTATTTCCCAATTATATTTTAAAATTTCGAACATTTTTTGAATAGAAATTTTTTATAATATTCAGACATTTTTTCAATCCACAAACATTTTATGATTTATTAAATTTTTTATTTCAAATTTCTCAATTATTTTTAATTTTCAGGACTTTTTCAAGTATTTTTTTTAATTTTTGAAACTTTTTGAAGTCCTAAATTATTTAAAGTAGCAAAAAGGAAAATGGAAAAGAAAAAGGAAATGAGAAAATTGAAAAACTAGGCCACCCGAACATGGGCTGGTCCAAGCGGGCGTGGTGCGTCTTCTCCCAGCCCGCGGAGCGCGGTATGGGAGGTCCCTACTGCATGAGCCATCCAAGGCGGATGATTGCCTGTGCGAAATGTTTTTATCACTTATAGGTGGCATTGGTCGGTAATATTTTACAATTTTGGAGAATTTCTGTGACATACCGCAAAAAGCAATAGCCCCTTTATTATTAGAAATAATACAAATACCTGTGCGTTGCACCGAACAAAAAATGGGCATAACATGTCAAATGTGAGAATTTCCTTATTTTTAATAAAAGTTAAAGTTTTATCAAAAGAGCCCGTGAGTTGCAACGGGTATGAAATCAGTTCCAGGGTTTACGTGATATTCGAGTTTTTCTCATGGTGAAATACCGAGCTCTGTTTTTCAATCTGTTAGAATCTTCTTCATCTTATCATGAATTCATATTTTATACTTGACCACTTCAAAGATAAGACCACGTATTAGACAGTAAAGACTTTACAAGGCTTGGTGTTCTTTTGTTGATACGCTATCACCAGCAGTAGGAGCACACCGACTGCGCCAACACGGCTACTTCCCTTGACTCCATCATCAGAGCTCGAACAAGATCAGGATTAGGACATGCAGAAATGCGGGTGAGATGATATCACGGAGGGGAGTAGCTACATGCATGGAGGTGGTGCACGGAAGGACCGAGGACGTGGTCGATGTAGCCATGACAACATGCTTCTCTCTCTCTTCCTAGCCGGCGTGCAGGCGAAATAGGACGTAGCCCCTCCTCTAGACCCAGTTCGAGCAGGATGCACCCTTGTCGTACTCTCTCAATGTTGGGGAACGCAGTATTTCAAAAACATTCTACGATCACGCAGGATCTATCTACTAGATGCACAACAACGAGAGAGGAGAGTGTGTCTACGTACCCTCGTAGACCGGGAGCGGAAGCGTCTAGTGACGCGGTTGATGTAGTCGAACTTCTTCGCGATCCAACCGATCAAGCACCGAACGTACGGAGCCTCCGCGTTCAGCACACGTTCAGCTTGACGACATCCCACGAGCTCTTGATCCAGTAGAGCCTCGCGGGAGAGTTTCGTCAGCACGACGACGTGGTGACGGAGATGATGAAGTTACCGTCGCAGGGCTTCGCCTAAGCGCTACAACGGTATGACCGATGTGTGTTTCTGTGGAGGGGGGCACCGCACACGGTTGGGAGAGATCAACTGATCAACTTGTGTCTATGGGGTGCCCCCACCCCCGTATATAAAGGAGTAGAAGAGGGGGAGAGGCCGGCCCTCTATGGCGCGCCTAGGAGGAGTCCTACTCCCACCGGGAGTAGGATTCCCGCCTTCCCTAGTTGGAGTAGGAGAGGAGAGGAAGGGAAGGAGGAGTAGGAGAGAAGGAAAGGGGGGGGGCGCCACCCCCCAAACCTTTTCCAATTCGGCCTCCTGCCCAAGGGGGGCGCACCAGCCCCTTATGGGCTGGTGTGCTTCCTTCTTATGGCCCATAAGGCCCATAACTTCTCCCGGGGGGTTCCGGTAACCTCCCGGTACTCCGGAAAAATGCCCGAACCACTCGGAACCTTTCCGATGTCCGAATATAGCCTTCCAATATACCGATATTTATGTCTCAAACATTCCGAGACTCCTCGTCATGTCCGTGATCTCATCCGAGACTCTGAACTACCTTCGGTACATCAAAGCTCATAAACTCGTAATACCCATCGTCATCAAACATTAAGCGTGCGGACCTACGGATTCGAGAACTATGTAGACATGACCGAGACTCATCTCCGGTCAATAACCAATAGCGGAACATGTATGCTCATATTGGCTCCTACATATTCTACGAAGATCTTTATCGGTCAAACCACATAAAAACATACGCTCTTCCCTTTGTCATCGGTATGTTACTTGCCCAAGATTCGATCGTCGGTATCTCAATACCTAGTTGAATCTCGTTACCGGCAAGTCTCTTGACTCGTTCCGTAATACATCATCTCGTGACTAACTCATTAGTCATTTGCTTGCAAGGCTTATTATGATGTGCATTACCGAGAGGGCCCAGAGATACCTCTCCGACACTCGGAGTGACAAATCCTATTCTTAATCTATGCCAACACCAAGAACACTTTCAGAGACACCTGTAGAACATCTTTATAATCACCCAGTTAGGCTGTGACGTTTGATAGCACACAAGGTGTTCCTCCGGTATTCGGGAGTTGCATAATCTCATAGTCATAAGAACATGTATAAGTCATGAAGAAAGCAATATCAGTAAAACTAAACAATCATCGTGCTAAGCTAACGGATGGGTCTAGTCCATCACATTATTCTCCTAATGATGTGATCCCGTTGATCAAATGACAACTCATGTCTATGGCTAGGAAACATAACCATCTTTGATCAATGAGCTAGTCTAGTAGAGGCATACTAGTGACACTCTGTTTTGTCTATGTATTCACACATGTACTAAGTTTCCGGTTAATACAATTCTAGCATGAATAATAAACATTTATCATGATATAAGGAAATAAATAATAACTTTATTATTGCCTCTAGGGCATATTTCCTTCAGTCTCCCACTTGCACTAGATTCAATAATCTAGTTCACATCGACATGTGATTTAATATCAATAGTTCACATCGTTATGTGAATAACACCCAAAGTTCACATCGCCATGTGACCAACACCCAAAGGGTTTACTAGAGTCAATAATCTAGTTCACATCGCCATGTGATTAACACCCAAAGAGTACTAAGGTGTGATCATGTTTTGCTTCGTGAGAGAAGTTTAGTCAGTGGGTCTGTTACATTCGGATCCGTATGTATTTCGCAAATTTCTATGTCTACAATGCTCTGCATGGAGCTACTCTAGCTAATTGCTCCCACTTCCAATATGCATCCAGATTGATACTTAGAGTCATCTGGATTAGTGTAAAGCTTGCATCCGTGTAACTCTTTACGACGAACTCTTTATCACCTCCATAATCGAGAAACATTTCCTTAGTCATCCAGTAACTAATGATAATTTTGAAAGTTGTCCAGTGATCTACTCCTAGATCACTTTTGTACCTCCTTGCCAAACTCATGGTAAGGTTCACAACAAGTTTGGTACATAGCATGGCATACTTTATAGAACCTATGGCTGAGGCATAGGGAATGACTTTCATTCTTTCTCTATCTTCTGCTGAGGTCGGGTTTTGAGTCTTACTCAACTTCATACCTTACAACTCAGGCAAGAACTCCTATTGAGGAACGTAGTATTTCAAAATTTTCCTACGATCACGCAAGATCTATCTACTAGATTAATAGCAACGAGAGGGGAGAGTGTGTCCACGTACCCTCGTAGACCGGGAGCGGAAGCGTCTAGTGATGCGGTTGATGTAGTCGAACTTCTTCGCGATCCAACCGATTAAGCACCGAACGTACGGAGCCTCCGCGTTCAGCACACGTTCAGCTTGATGACGTCCCACGAGCTCTTGATCCAGTAGAACTTCGCGAGAGAGTTTTGTCAGCATGACGACGTGGTGACGAAGATGATGAAGCTACCGGCGCGGGGCTTCGCCTAAGCACTGCAACGATATGACCGAGGTGTGTTTCTGTGGAGAGGGGCACCGCACACGGTTGGGAGAGATCAACTGATCAACTTGTGTGTCTATGGGGTGCCCCCCCACCCCCGTATATAAAGGAGTGGAGGAGGGAGAGAGGTTGGCCCTCTATGGCACGCCTAGGAGGAGTCCTACTCCCACCGGGAGTAGGATTCCCCCCCTTCCCTAGTTGGAGTAGGAGAGGAAGGGAAAGAGGAGTAGGAGAGAAGGAAAGGGAGGCGCCACCACCCAAACCTTTTCGAATTCGGCCTCCTGTCCAAGGGGGGCACACCAGCCCCTTGTGGGCTGGTGTGCTTCCTTCTTATGACCCATAAGGCCCATGACTTCTCCCGGGGGGTTCCGGTAACTTCCTGGTACTCCGAAAAAATGCTCGAACCACTCGGAACCTTTTCGATGTCCGAATATAGCCTTCCAATATGTCAATCTTTACGCCTCGGACATTCCGAGACTCCTCGTCATGTCCGTGATCTCATCCGGGACTTCAAACTATCTTCCGTACATCAAAACTCATAAACTCATAATACCGATCATCATCAAACATTAAGCGTGCGGACCCTACGGGTTCGAGAACTATGTAGACATGATCGAAACTCATCTCCGGTCAATAACCAATAGCGGAACCTGGATGCTCATATTGGCTCCTACATATTCTACGAAGATCTTTATAAATAAAACCGCATAAGAACATACGTTGTTCCCTTTGTCATCGGTATGTTACTTGCCCAAGATTCGATCGTCGGTATCTCAATACCTAGTTCAATCTCGTTACCGGCAAGTCTCTTTACTCGCTCTGTAATACATCATCCCGTGACTAACTCATTAGTCATTTGCTTGCAAGGCTTATTATGATGTGTATTACCGAGAGGGCCCAGAGATACCTCTCCGACACTCGGAGTGACAAATCCTATTTTTGATCTATGCCAACACCACGAACACTTTCAGAGACACATGTAGAGCATCTTTATAATCACCCAGTTATGTTGTGACATTTGATAGCACACAAGGTGTTCCTCCGGTATTCAGGAGTTGCATAATCTCATAGTCATAGGAACATGTATAAGTCATGAAGAAATCAATAGCAGTAAAACTAAACGATCATAGTGCTAAGCTAATGGATGGGTCTAGTCCATCACATCGTTCTCCTAATGATGTGATCCCGTTGATCAAATGACAACTCATGTCTATGGTTAGGAAACATAACCATCTTTGATCAATGAGCTAGTCTAGTAGAGGCATACTAGGGACACTCTGTTTTGTCTATGTATTCACACATGTACTAATTTTTTGGTTAATACAATTCTAGCATGAATAATAAATATTTATCATGATATAAGGAAATAAATAATAACTTTATTATTGCCTCTAGGGCATATTTTCTTCAGTCTCCCACTTGCACTAGAGTCAATAATCTAGTTCACATCTCCATGTGATTTAATACCGATAGTTCACATCGTTATTTGAATAGCACCCATTGATCACATCGCCATGTGACCAACACCCAAAGGGTTTACTAGAGTCAATAATCTAGTTCACATCGCTACGTGATTAACACCCAAGAGTAATAAGGTGTGATCATGTTTTGCTTGTGAGAGAAGTTTAGTCAACTGGTCTGTTACATACAGATCCGTATGTATTTCGCAAATTTCTATGTCTATAATGCTCTGCATGGAGCTACTCTAGCTAATTGCTCCCATTTTCAATATGCATCCAGATTGATACTTAGAGTCATCTGGATTAGTATAAAGCTTGCATCGGTGTAACTCTTTACGACGAACTCTTTATCACCTCCATAATCGAGAAAACATTTCCTTAGTCATCCAGTAACTAAGGATAATTTTGACCACTGTCCAGTGATCTACTCCTGGATCACTTTTGTACCTCCTTGCCAAACTCATGGTAAGGTACAAAACAAGTTTGGTACACAACATGGCATACTTTATAGAACATATGGCTGAGGCATAGGGAATGACTTTCATTCTTTCTCTATCTTCTGCCGAGGTTGGGCTTTGAGTCTTACTCAACTTCATACCTTACAACTGAGGCAAGAACTCCTTCTCTGACTGATCCATTTTGAACTACAAAAACTTGTCAAGGTATCTACTCATTGAAAAAACTTATCAAGCGTCTCGATCTATCTCTATAGATCTTGATGCTCAATAAGTAAGCAGCTTCACCGAGGTCTTTCTTTGAAAAAAAAGTCCTTTCAAACACTCCTTTATGCTTTCCAAAAAATTCTACATCATTTCCGATCGACAATATGTCATTCACATATACTTATCAGAAAAAGATGTAGCGCTCCCACTCACTTTCTTGTAAATACAGGCTTCTACAAAAGTCTGTATAAAACCATATGCTTTGATCACCTCATCAAAGCGTATATTCCAACTCCGAGATGCTTGCACCAGTCCATTGATGGATCGCTGGAGCTTGCACACTTTGTTAGCACCCTTAGGATTGACAAAACCTTCTGGTTGCATCATATACAACTCTTCTTTAAGATATCCATTCAGGAATGCAGTTTTGACATCCATTTGCCAGATTTCATAACCATAAAATGCGGCAATTGCTAACATGATTCGGACAGATTTAAGCATCACTACAGGTGAGAAAGTATTATCGTAGTCAACTCCTTGAACTTGTCGAAAACCTTTCGCAACAAGTCGAGCTTTGTAAACAGTAACATTACCGTCAGCGTCGGTCTTCGTCTTGAAGATCCATTTATTTTCGATGGCTTGCCGATCATCGGGCAAGTCAACCAAAGTCCACACTTTGTTCTCATACATGGATCCCATCTTAGATTTCATGGCCTCAAGCCATTTTGCGGAATCTGGGCTCATCATCGCTTCCTCATAGTTCATAGGTTCATCATGGTCTAGTAACATGACTTCCAGAACCGGGCTGTCGTACCACTCTGGCGCGGAACGTACTCTGGTTGACCTACGAAGTTTCATGATCATAATTAGCTTCCTCACTAATTGATGTAGGAATCACTGGAACTAGTTTCTATGATGTACTACTTTCCAATTCGGGAGAATGTACAATTACCTCATCAAGTTCCACTTTCCTCCCACTCACTTCTTTCGAGAGAAACTCTTTCTCTCGAAAGGATCCATTCTTAGCAACGAATATCTTGCCTTCGGATCTATGATAGAAGGTGTACCCAACAGTCTCCTTTGGGTATCCTATGAAGAAACATTTCTCTGACTTGGGTTCGAGCTTTCAGGTTGAAGCTTTTTCACATAAGCATCACAGCCCCAAACTTTAAGAAACGACAACTTTAGTTTCTTGCCAAATCACAGTTCATAAGGCGTCATCTCAACGGATTTAGATGGTGCCCTTATTAAACGTGAATGCAGCTGTCTCTAATGCATGACCCAAAACGATAGTGGTAAATCGGTAAGAGACATCATAGATCGCACCATATCTAATAAAGTACGGTTACGACATTCGGACACACCATTACGCTGTGGTGTTCCGGGTGGCGTGAGCTGTGAAACTATTCCACATTATTTTAAATGAAGACCAAACTCGTAACTCAAATATTCACCTCCACGATCTGATCGTAGAAACTTTATTTTCTTGTTACGATGATTCTCTACTTCATTCTGAAATTCTTTGAACTTCTCAAATGTTTCAGACGTGTGCTTCATCAAGTAGATATACTCATATCTGCTCAAATCATCAGTGAAGGTCAGAAAATAATGATACCCGCCGCGAGCTTCAACACTCATCGGTCCACATACATTAGTATGTATGATTTCCAACAAATCTGTTGCTCGCTCCATTGTTTCGGAGAACGGAGTTTTAGTCATCTTGCCCATGAGGCATGGTTTGCAAGCACCAAGTGATTCATAATCAAGTGATTCCAAAAGTCCATCACTATAGAGTTTCTTCATGCGCTTTACACCAATTTGACCTAAATGGCAGTGCCACAAATAAGTTGCACTATCATTATTAACCTCGCATCTTTTGGATTCAATATTATGAATATGTGTATCACTACGATCGAGATCCAACAAACTATTTTCATTGGGTGTATGACCATCGAAGGCTTTATTCATGTAAACAGATAACAAATATTCTATGACTTTAAATAAATAAACGTATTGCAACAAACATGATCAAATCATATTTATGCTCAACGCAAATGCCAAATAACATTTATTTAGGTTCTACACTAATCCCGAAAGTATAGGGAGTGTGCGATGATGATCATACCAATCTTGGAACCACTTCCAACACACATTGTCACTTCACCTTTAACTAGTCTCTGTTCATTCTGCAACTCTCGTTTCGAGTTACTAATTTTAGCAACTGAACTGGTATCAAATACCCAGGGGTTGCTATGAACACTAGTAAAATACACATCAATAATCTGTATATCCAATATACCTTTGTTCACTTTGCCATCCTTCTTATCCGCCAAGTATCTAGGGCAGTTCCACTTCCAGTGACCATTTCCTTTACAGTAGAAGCACTTAGTTTCAGGCTTGAGTTTAGCTTTGGATTTCTTCACGGGAGTGACAACTTGCTTGTCATTCTTCTTGAAGTTCCCTTTCTATCCCTTTCCCCTTTACTTGAAACAAGTGGTCTCGTTAACCATCAACACTTGATGCTCTTTCTTGATTTCTAAGTTCGCCGATTTCAGCATCGCGAAGAGCTCGGGGATTACTTTCATCATCCCTTGCATATTATAGTTCATCACGAAGTTCTACTAACTCGGTGATAGTGACTAGAGAACTTTTTCAATTACTATCTTATCTGGAAGATTAACTCCCACTTGATTCAAGCAATTGTAGTACCCAGACAATCTGAGCATATGCTCACTGGTTGAGCTATTATCCTCCATCTTGTAGGCAATGTACTGTCAGAGGTCTTATACCTCTCGACACGGGCATGAGTATGAAATACTAATTTCAACTCCTGGAACATCTCATATGCTCCGTGGCGTTAAAAGCGTTTTTGAAGTCCCGGTTCTAAGCCGTAAAGCATGGTGCACTAAACTATCAAGTAGTCATCATACCGAGATTTTGTCAAAACGTTCATAACGTCTGCATCTGCTCCTGCAATAGGTCTGTCACCTAGTGGTGCATCAAGGACATAATTCTTCTGTGCAGCAATGAGGAAAATCCTCAGATCACAGAACAAGTCCGCATCATTGCTACTAACATTTTTCAACTTAGTTTCCTCTAGGAACATATAAAAAATGGGGAGCTACATCGCGAGCTATTGATCTATAACATAGATATGCTAATACTACCAGGACTAAGTTCATGATAAATTAAAGTTCAATTAATCATATTACTAAAGAATTCCCACTTAGATAGACATCCCTCTAGTCATGTAAATGATCACGTGATCCAAATCAACTAAACCATGTCCGATCATCACGTGAGATGGAGTAGTTTTCAATGGTGAACATCTTATGTTGATCATATCTACTATATGATTCACGCTCGACCTTTCGGTCTCCAGTGTTCCGAGGCCATGTCTGTACATGCTAGGCTCGTCAAGTTTAACCCGAGTATTCTGCGTGTGCAAAACTGGCTTACACCCGTTGTATGTGAACGTAGAGCTTATCACACCCGATCATCACGTGGTGTCTCGGCACGACGAACTTTCGCAACGGTGCATACTCAGGGAGAACACTTGTACCTTGAAATTTTTTAAGGGATCATCTTATAATGCTACCGCCATACTAAGCAAAATAAGAAGCAAAATAAGATAAACATCACATGCAATCAAAATATGTGACATGATATGGCCATCATCATCTTGTGCTTTTGATCTCCATCTCCAAGGCACCTTCATGATCACCATCGTCACCGACGCGACACCTTGATATCCATCGTAGCATCGTTGTCGTCTCGCCAACTATTGCTTCCACGACTATCGCTACCGCTTAGTGATAAAGTAAAGCAATTACATGGCGATTGTATTTCATACAATAAAGCGACAACCATATGGCTCCTGCCAGTTACCGATAACTTTACAAAACATGATCATCTCATACAATAACGTATCACTCATCATGTCTTGACCATATCACATCACAACATGCCCTGCAAAAACAAGTTAGACGTCCTCTACTTTGTTGTTGCAAGTTTTACGTGGCTGCTACGGGCTTAGCAAGAACGGTTCTTACCTATGCATACAAAACCACAACGATATTTCGTCAAGTATGTGTTGTTTTAACCTTCACAAGGACCGAGCGTAGCCACACATGATTCAACAAAAGTTGGAGAAACTGACACCTGCCAGCCACCTGTGTGTGAAGCACGTCAGTGGAACCAGTCTTGCGTAAGCGTACACGTAATGTCGGTCCGGGCCGCTTCATCCAACAATACCGCCGAATCAAAGTATGACATGCTGGTAAGCAGTATGACTAGTATCGTCCACAACTCACTTGCGTTCCACTCGTGCATATCATCTACGCATAAACCTAGCTCATGATGCCACTATTGGGGAACGTAGTGTTCAAAATTTTTCCTACGATCACGCAAGATCTATCTACTAGATGCATAGCAACGAGAGGATAGAGTGTGTCCACGTACCCTCATAGACCAGGAGCGGAAGCGTCTAGTGACGCGGTTGATGTAGTCGAACTTCTTCGTGATCCAACCGATCAAGCACCCAACGTACGGAGCCTCCGCGTTCAGCACACGTTCAACTTGATGACGTCCCATGAGCTCTTGATCCAGTAGAACTTCACGGGAGAGTTTCGTCAGCACGACGGCGTGGTGATGGAGATGATGAAGCAACCGACGCAGGGCTTCACCTAAGCACTGCAACGATATGACCGAGGTGTGTTTCTGTGGAGAGGGGCACCGCACACGGTTGGGAGAGATCAACTGATCAACTTGTGTGTCTATGGGGTGCCCCCACCCCCGTATATAAAGGAGTGGAGGAAGGGGAGAGGCCGGCCCTCTATGGCGCGCCTAGGAGGAGTCCTACTCCCACCGGGCGTAGGATTCCCCCCTTCCCTAGTTGGAGTAGGAGAGGAAGGGAAGGAGGAGTAGGGGAGAAGGAAAAGGGGGTGCCATCCCCCAAACCTTTTCCAATTCGCCTCCTGCCCAAGGGGGGCGCACCAGCCCCTTGTGGGCTGGTGGGCTTCCTTCTTATGGCCCATAAGGCCCATAACTTCTCTCGGGGGGTTCCGGTAACCTCCCGGTACTCCGGAAAAAATGCCCGAATCACTCGGAACCTTTCCGATGTCCGAATATAGCGTTACAATATATCGATCTTTATGTCTCGGTCATTCCGAGACTCATCGTCATGTCCGTGATCTCATCCGGCACTCCGAACTACCTTCGGTACATCAAAACTCATAAACTCATAATACCGATCGTCATCAAACGTTAAGCGTGCGGACCCTACGGGTTCGAGAACTATGTAGACATGACCGAGACTCATCTCCGGTATGCTCATATTGGCTCCTACATATTCTACGAAGATCTTTATCGGTCAAACCGCATAACAACATACGTTGTTCCCTTTGTCATCGGTATGTTACTTGCCCAAGATTCGATCGTCGGTATCTCAATACCTAGTTCAATCTTGTTACCGGCAAGTCTCTTTACTCGTGCCGTAATACATCATCTCGTGACTAACTCATTAGTCATTTGCTTGCAAGGCTTATTATGATGTGCATTACCGAGAGGGCCCAGAGATACCTCTCCGACACTCGGAGTGACAAATCCTATTCTTGATTTATGCCAACACCACGAACACTTTCGGAGACACATGTAGAGCATCTTTATAATCACCCAGTTACGTTGTGATGTTTGATAGCACACAAGGTGTTTCTCCAGTATTCGGGAGTTGCATAATCTCATAGTCATAGGAACATGTATAAGTCATGAAGAAAGCAATAGCAGTAAAACTAAACGATCATAGTGCTAAGCTAACAGATGGGTCTTGTCCATCACATCATTCTCCTAATGATGTGATCCCGTTGATCAAATGACAACTCATGTCTATGGCTAGGAAACATAACCATCTTTGATCAATGAGCTAGTCTACTAGAGGCATACTAGTGACACTCTGTTTCGTCTTTGTATTCACACATGTACTAAGTTTCGAGTTAATACAATTCTAGCATGAATAATAAACATTTATCATGATATAAGGCAATAAATAATAACTTTATTATTGCCTCTAGGGCATATTTCCTTCATTCGTCCCTCCCTCCTCTCTATCTCATCAACGACATCTGCAACATCGAGACTTGAGGAGTATATTGATGATCGGGTAGCCATAGGTGAGCCCCAAATATCTTTACCCTTCAGAAATAGTATTTATTTTCAATATTTTTTGAACAAATATTTCCAATATTTCATTCACACATCTTTTAAGTACTGTAACTACTAATATTCATAATTAAGATTAAGATATGGTAGGCTTAAACAGCAGACAAGTACTCCCTTCTTTCCTAAATATAAGTTTTTGTAGACATTTCCAATGGACTACAACATACGTATGTATGTAGACATATTTTAGAGTTTAGATTCACTCATTTTGCTCTGTATGTAGTCGCTCGTTGGAATCTCAAAGACTTATATGTGAAAACGGAAGGAGTAGTAAATTGCATGCTAGTAGAGATCTAGCTCTACGCAAAAAAAAAAGACCGGCTTCTAGCAGTAGAGACACCGCATCGTCTAGAAAAAGTAGTAGCAACAAGAACTCAATCCCACCGTGAATCTTATCTCTCCACTAGACCTGGCCATGGGCTGCCCGGCCTGGCCGGCCCGGCTCGACCCGGCCCGAAAAAGCCCGACCCGACGTTGCTCCCGGGCCGGGCTTGGGCCTATATGTTGAGCCCGATGGCTAGGTCGAGTCAGGCCCGAGCCCGTCGTCTTTGCTCTTTTCTGAAGGGGCCCGGCCCGTGGCCGGAGGCCCGCCGGGACTTTGCATGTTCGCGCTAGGCTTGGGCCCAAAACATAGGCCCGATGGTCGGGCCGGGCCGGGCCCGGGCCTAGGTTTTTTGGCTCGAGCTTGGCTAGGCCTGATCCGAAGCTCGGCCGGGCCCGACATTTGGCCAGGTATATTCTCCACCCAACGCTCTCCCAACTAGCAACACCACACCTCACAAGCCAGCAGCGCACAACGCCGTCGCCCGTAGTACGCCGCCCCCAGCACCAACCATGCCGGAGCAAGGAGCTCCCCTCGACCCCGGCGCCTGCCTCCCGTCCGGTGACCGACCGCTGCTCCGCTGAACTTCTCCCTCTCCATTCCTTCCCTTTCTGGATCTCTTCCTCACATCTCCGTATCTTTTCTGTACAGGGAGCATCACACCCGCGTCATGGACCTCCGACCCCAACGCCCAAGCTCCCACTACTGTTGAGCGCCAGATCCACGTCGCCCCACCTTCTCCGACCGTGTCGGGAGCCACCGTCAGGAGCACCCGCGACGTCCAAGTGCCAAGTTCGGCTCGATACCTAGCGCCACTCCTCCCCACCGCAGGCCATGGCGGTCGCCCCAGCTTCGCTCCAGCGGCCCACGCTCTATTCTGCTTCCCCGAGGCAAGGGAGATTATTGCCGTACGGCTCATCCCGGCGCTCCCCCGTTTGTTCCAGCCGCACCCACGGGGATCCGTTCCTCTTCCCCGAGGGCGGCCTGATCTCTCTCTTATTCTCTTGATTAGAGATATCTGCTTAAGCCTCTCTCTCACCTCATCTAGCTTTGTTATTAGACTTATTGATTGTCTACTTTTGAACATATATAAATTTGTAGGATTTGGTACAAAGCTGCGAGGTGGGACTAATAGTTAATTTAAAGACTGCAGGATATGTGGGGAAGGACTGATGCGCCGGCGGTGCGCAGCGGCGTGGGGGTGGGCCGGTGACACACGGCGGGGCAGGGGTAGGCTGGCGGTGCGTGGTTTGGCCAGCGGCAGGGACGTGCGGGTGGGTGGGTTGTTTTATTTTTCTCTCGTCAATACCGCTTCGGGCTGACTTATAATAGTACTGTGGGTTGAATACCCAAAACAGCTGGGGGTTTTCTATAAATACGCCGACGACGTACGACCCACTAAAACAGAGACTACGGGTTAATTTCTTATAAACCGAGGGAATTTTATGCAAAATCGCTAGCGACGAGCCGACGACGGACGACTAGAAACGAGGGAGAGTCGAACCTGCGACCTCTTGCTTCGTGAGATGTTGCAACAACCGCATCGCAGCATAGCCTGCTGTGAAAAGTTACATCTTTTTTTCTTCTTTCTTCTTTCATCTTTCCTTTTTCCCTTTTTTCAATTTTTCTTTTTTCAAATTCAAGAAATTTTCTTTCTTCACGTTTTTTATGAAAAATGGATGAACTTCTTGTTTACAAATTCAATGAACTTTTTTTCATAACCAATGAACTTTTTTCAAATTCAATGAACTATTTTTCAAATTCGATGAACTTTTTTCAAATTTGACGGACTTTTTTGCAACTTCGATGATTTTTTTTTTCAAATATTGATGAACTTTTTTCAAATTTGATGAAATTTTGTCAAATCCAATGAACTTTTATCAAAATCGATGAACTTTCTTTCAAATGCAATGAAAATGTTCAAATTCGTGAACTTATTTTTAAATTGAATGAACTTTTTCTTGAATACACGATGTTTTTGAATTCATGAACTTTTTTCGATTATTCAATGTTTTGTGAACATTTTCATTTTTTTCCCATTTTCTCAGAAAGTCAAGGAGGACCGGTCAAGCACGAGCGGTGAAACTGCCGAACAACTTTATTTTTGGTTGAGGCAAACCGAACGAATGGAGCGCATCCAGAGAAAAGGCGCGTTCCGTGCGATAGCTTGCCTGGCAGTTGGGCCGGCCCATGGAGCGGGGGCGCGTGGGCGCTGCCTCCCTTCCCTGGCACTGAAGGCGCTGAGGAGGAGGTCTCAACTTAGTCTTGTTGCCCAATAAAGCCCCTTAAACTCGACACGTTTGGTTGGGGTCCAGTAACATATTGATTTTACTGTATCCCAAAGCTCCGCCTCCGATTAGTTTTAGGAAAACCCTTTATTTCAATCGACTGATTTTGGCTGGCGCAAACCTCCCCGCGAGCCGTCCGATCGAGTTTGATCGTGTGGTCCTGACGTCTCTCACACGCCCGCTTGGACAGCAGCACGGGCCCAGGTTCGACTGCGTCACGGTCAACCACCTGGCGTCTCAAGGACATCGAAGCAGGGGGTCAGATCCAAGAACTCAGGCTGATGCGACGCAGCGGCGACGACGAGATGTGGAGGTGCACGCGGCGACGACTGAGAGAATCGACGCTGGCGCTTCGCCGGCGCAGGTATTCCACACATCTCCCCCAAATCAAGCTGAAATGCTAGGTCTCGATACAAAATCAGGGGCTTGAAGAGCGGCGCTCGCGGAGCGGAGCGGACTCACGGCGCAGCGGTTCTGGGTCAGAGGGGATCGTCAGGAGTGTTTAGGTCAGGGGCGATTGGGGGTTGGGGATGGGGGTTGTTGCTGCAAAGTAGAGATCACTCATGTGTAGCGTTTCCTTCGTTCCAGAGCAGCGAATCCACAGCCATCGCAACAAATCCCAAGTGAGAGCAAATCCAGTGTGAGAGCGGTGTGATCCAGGGCTTCAGAGTAGCATGAATGTTGTTCACCAGACTGGTAGTGATGCTTCATTTGCAGCATAGACTGGGATGTGCTTCTTTTTCAGGCACGAGCTTGATTTTTTATCCTACTGAGAGTGGTGTTTCATTGCAGCACATACCCTACTGTTTTTTTCTTCTTCACTTTTTTAGGATTCCCTTTGTCAAAATGAGGCTTCTGATTAAGTGCATGGTGTGCTGGATAATGTGATAGTAGTTCATTAGTAGCTTTGTTTCACCGGCAGGGTTAACTTTTGTATAATGCTTCATTAGTGCTGGAGAATGTTATACTCGCATGATTGTGCTTCTCTCATCGGCCAAACTTGTTCCCGTTATAGTCCTTGATTGATTGGTTCGTCAGCCTAACAACACTGCATCTCCTCTCCGTTGCTAATTAATCTTGTTTTTGGTCATCTTCGTGCACGCTGTCTGAACTCTGAAGTATCATTGATATCTCTGGCAGACAAACACAATATTCATGCTCTGGTGGATAATATCTACACAATATTCACCAGGTGAGTAGGATAGTTGTAGTTTACTTCAGCCTTTGTTTGACTCCTGTTGCATCCTTTTCTACTGCAGAATTAGTAGTACGTGCAGATGCCTGCTAGTAGCCATTGTATTCTAGGATAGTTGTAGTTTACTTTCTCAGCAGCAGTTGTGTGGTTTTGTTATCAGTGGTTAATGAATTATATGCATGCAGTGGGGTTTATATCCAGGGGTGTTGTGTTTTTTTGTTTTATATTGCTAGTATGCAAATGTAGGGGTAGGGGTTTTTATTTAGCAAATGTGTTTTTCATCAAGTAGTCGACAATGTAGAGAAAATGTGTCTTTTATCTGGTTTGTTGTACTGCTGTTGTTGGATGGTTTTACAAGTACAACGTTTTTATTTCTGTTGTGGTTTTTGTTTTCTCCTTGCAGAGCTTGAACAATGGATATGGAGAATCTACTTATGGATCATTCTCAAATCTCAATACGGGTTTCAACAAGCCACTTGTGTACAGCTGCTGAGAAAAATCTGGATGATGATAAGAGGTCAATCTTAAGTGATTGCTGCTGCAAGCGCTGACCAGCACCTGCTGCCACAGCCGATGGCCTGCTGCCAAGCCAGGGGTGCGTCGGACGGGCCGCCGTTGCGACGAGGACTGATGATCCTGCTATGCTCTGCCGAGCAGCTGATGCGACCCGTCCAGGGACGCTGCGACCAGTGCCCGAATGGGACGCGTGGTGGGCGAGCTTATTGCTGGTTGTGACGATGCTGAGCAGTAAGCGAGGTGGGCGAGACATGAAGCATCGCCGGGCTGCTGGAGTATCACCGGTGTTGCAATGGATTATTCCCGGGCCACCGGAACATGGCTGGGCCATCGAAATATCACCAGTGCTGCGATTGAGCATCGTCCGGCCGTCAGAACATCAATAGTGCTGCAATGGAGTATCTCGGTGGCGACGCTTCGATGGCCACGACGACAAGGCGTGCTTCAATGGTATCAATAGATGCGGCAATGCTGCGACCCATGATTCAACGGTCGGGATGATGCTTCGACGATCATAATGACAAGGTGTGCATCGATGACATCGCCGGATGCGGCAATGCTGCGACGCATGCTTCAACAGCGTCGATGGACACTGCGACGCTTTGACAGCCACGACGAGAAGGTGTGCTTGAACGACATCGACGGACGTGGCAATGCTGCGACTCATACTTCAACGGCCGTGGCGGCGCTTCGATGGCCGCGGTGACAATGGGTGCTTCAATGGCATTGACGGACACGACAATGCTGCGATGCATGCTTCAATGGCCATGGCGACACTTCGACGGCCATGACGACAAGGCGTGCTTCAACGACATCGACGGACGCGGCAATGTTGCGACGCATGCTTGAACGGCCATGGCGACAAGGCGTGTTTCAACGGCATCGTTGGCCGCGACAATGCGGCGACGTGTGCTTCAACGGCCGCGACCACAAGGCGTGCTTCAACGGAATGGACGGGTGCGACAATGTTGCGACGCGTGCTTCAACGGCCACGGCGACAAGGCGTGTTTCAACGGCATCGACAAACACAGCAATGTGGCTACACATGCTTCAACGGCCGCGACGACGCTTCGACGGCCACGACGACAAGGCGTGCTTCGGTGGCATGGACGAAGGCGGCAATGCTGTCGCGTGTGCTTCAACGGTGACGGCGACATCGTCAACAACAGGGGTGATGGTGTGAGGCGTGCTTCTACGACGTTGACGATGCTTGCTTCGACGGCAGGCGCCCACTTGGCTGTTCTGAAACGGCTGGCTCAAATGCGTACTCTACAATGATGGTGGACGTGTTGGACGCTTGATGGTGCAAGGCGAGTGGAAGAGTTCGTGATGTGAGAAGAAGGGTAGGAGGTGTTGCCTGTTGCGTGCTCAGTAGTGCAAAAGTAGGATAGAAAGACTGAGATAATTAGAGGGTCACGCAAGGTTGTATCGGATGGCTGTAGAGGCGGTTGATTTTGAAAAGATCAACCGGATGATTTGTAGCAACCTCCTTAGTTTTAGGAACACGTGCCTCGTTTGGTTGGTGCAGATGTGTTTTGATTTTTGAGTCACCTTCGATCCGGGCGTTTTCAGGTTTGTGAAGTCCTGTATCGAAAATCACGGCTAGGAAAGACATTGCGGACGAACCAAACACGAAGGTACAGTTTCGGGAGGCACTAAAATAAAAAACCACGGTTAGGCACTGAAATGAAAAACAACGGTTCTTCTGCGAACCAAACACGTCATTAATGTAATGCACAATAAAACGAATGTGCTACTTAATGGGCAGAACTCAGTGCGGCCAATTTAAGTAGCACATTCGTTTTATTGCCCTCCGATCGCCGCTCCGGCGATGATTGGGTGGGGGAACCCCGGCTCTCTGCCTCGGCTATAGTTAGGGTTAGGTTTAGTGTGTCTCACAACGGTGTTTGGATGGCGATGACGCTGGCGTTTGGAATAAAATTTCCCCGATCTCAGCCTCATCTTGATGACATCCTCGGTGGTGAAATCGAGGAATATGTGGGAATCATATTCCGTCGTACTCTTGGTGCGATGGATCTGGTGTTGTTTATTGTGTCTATGTCATATCTCATCTCGTGTGGTGTCGCCATTGTTTGGGGGAAGATAAAGGTCCAAGAACAAGGTCAGAGGCTTGTGAGTGGCGGTTCCGGTGTTCTACCTCGACGACATCGACGGTATGCAATGGATCTGGTTTTCGAGATGCACGGGGATGATCCCCAGTCAATGCGCCCGTGGTGTTGGATCAGGGTGCGACAATGAGCTAGTGCGATGGTGCTGCATGGGCGCGTCCGCCGCAGGACCGGCTGCAGGTGGTGGTGCGTGCCCTAGTGGCCGTGGCGACGAGGGCGGCCGACTGGTGGCGGCGCTCGTCTGATCTATGTGTTGGAAATATGATCTAGAGGCAATAATAAATTGGTTATTATCATATTTCTTTGCTCATGATAAAGGTTTATTATTAATGGAATTGTATTGACCGATAACTTAAATACATGTGTGAATACATAAACAAATACCATGTCCCTAGTGAGCCTCTACTAGACTAACTCGTTGATAAAAGATGGTTAATGTTTTCTAACCATAGACATGAGTTGTCATTTGATAACAGAATCACATCATTAGGAGAATGATGTGATGGACTAGACCCAACCGTAAGCTTAGCATCAGATCATATAAGTTATTTGCTATAGCTTTCTTCATGTCAAGTATCTGTTCCTTCGACCATCAGATCGTGCAACTCCCAAATACCGGAGGAATACTTTGTGTGCTATCAAACATCACTTCATAACTAGATGATCATAAATATGCTCTACAGGTATCTCCGAAGGTGTCTGTTGGGTTGGTATGGACCGAGATTAGGATTTGTCCCTCCGTGTGACGAAGAGATATCTCTGGGCCCTCTCGATAATACAACATCATAAAGAGCTTGCAAGCAATGTGCCTAATGAGTTAGTCACAGGATGTTGTATTATAAAACGAGTAAAGAGACTTGCCGGTAACGAGATTGAATTAGGTATGGAGATGCCGATGACCAAATCTCTGGCAAGTAACATATCGCCGGACAAACAAAATTGCATACAGGATTGACTGAATCCTTGACATCATGGTTCAATCGATAAAGATCTGCGTGGAATATGAGGGAACCAATATGGGAATCCAGGTCCCGCTATTGGTTATTGACCGGAGAGGAGTCTCGGTCATGTCTACATGATTCTCGAACCCGTAGGGTCGCACACTTTACATTCGGTAGCGCTAGGGTAGTATTGAGATATTAATAGTGGAAAATCTGAAGGTTGTTTGGAGTCCTGGATGGGATCCGGGATATCACGAGGACCTCCGGAATGGTACGGAGGTAAATATTTATATATGGGAAGTCATATTTTGGGTTCCGGAAAAAGTTCATTTCTTTGGTATTGTACCGAGAAGGTTCTAGGGGTTCCATCGTGGGGCCCAATGACCTAGGAAGGGCCCACATGGACCGAGGGGTGGGGTTACATCCCACATAGGCTGGATGCCCCATTCCCCAAGGCACATGTTGTTTAAATCTAGAGATAAGGTCTTATCTCTAAATTTAAAGGGTTGAGTCTAGAGATAAGATGTTATCTCGAAGTTTAAAGGGATTTCAACCTTGTGGCCGGCCCTAGATGGGTTTTGGATGCCCTCCCCTCCCCCTATCCTATATATATGGGGGAGGTGCATGGGGGCGTCCATCCCTTGATCCTGGCCCGTCCCCGCTCCCAATTTCTCCCACGTCCCTCCGGTACGCGCTTGACGAAGCCCTGCCAGAATTTTGTTGCCACCACCACCACCATACAGTCGTGTTGGTTCCGATCTCATCTACCTCCTCTCCCTCTCTTTCTGGATCAAGAAGGAGGGGACTCCATCGATTGAACGTGTGCTAATCTCGGAGGTGCCGTCCGTTCGACACTAGATCAGATTGGATCACGATTGGATCACGAAGAGTACGACTACATCAACCGCGTTATGACGCTAACACTTTGGAACTACAAGGGTATGTAGGCACACTCCCCTGTCGTAGCTATGCATCTCCTAGATTGATTCTTGGGTGTTTCATAGGATTTTTTTTATTTTCATGCTTCGTTCCCCAACAGTGGCATCATGAGCTAGGTCCATGCGTTGATGTATATGCACGAGTAGAACACAAATAGTTGTGGGCGTTGATGCTCAAATTGCTTACCTCCATTGTCTTATTTTGATTTGGCGGTGTTGTGGGATGAAGCGGCTCAGGCCAACTTTACATGTCCTCGCACATGAGACCGGTTCCACCGACTAACATGCAACTTGTATTGCATAAGGTGGCTAGCGGGTGTCTGTCTCTCCTACTTTAGTTGAATCAGATTTGACAAAGGCGGTCCTTTTAGAAGGTTAAAATGCAACTTGATTAACACCGTTGTGTCTTTGCGTAGATAAGAACGGTTCTTATAGTTTGCCCTAGCAGCCACGTAAAAAATTGCAACAACAAAGTAGAGGAAGTCTAACTTGTTTTTGCAGGGCATGTTGTGATGTGGTATGGCCGAAACGTGATGTGATATATGTTGATGTATGAGATGATCATGTTTTTGTAATAAGTTCATGACTTGCATGTCGATGAGGTCGGGAACCGGCAGGAGCCATAGGGTTGTCTTTAATTTATTGTATGACCTACGTGTCAATCATTAAACACCATGTAATTGCTTTACTTTATTGCTATGCATTAGTAATGGTTGTAGAAACAATAGTTGGTGGAGACAACCACGATGACAACACGATGATGGAGATCATGGTGTCATGCTGGTGATGATGGAGATCATGTCGGTGCTTTGGAGACGGAGATGAAAAGCACAATGATGATTATGGGCATATCATGTCACATATATTGATTGCATGTGATGTTTATCTTATTATGCATCTTATTTCGGTTAGGACGATGGTAGCATTATAAGATGATCCCTTCACTTAATTTCAAGATAAAAGTGTCCCCCCTAAGTATGCACCATTGCAAAAGTTCATCATTTTGAAGCACCTCGTGATCACTGGTACAACGAGGTGCTATACAAACAGATTTTAACCCCTTTTCGTGACGGCATTTGGAACCACCGCCAAGTGAGTGACTGTGATAGGGGGGGGGGGGAGTCCTTCCCACACGACCCAGAAACCGTCGGGGATATGGAGCCAGGATCCAGAGGCCTTGCAAAAATGTAATCGTGTGCGATGGAATGCACACTAAATTCTTTCGCACGTGTGGGATCGGTGATTAAACGTTTCTAATGACGTAGTGAAACCAACCGGTGTGTCGTAATGAACCGTTTGGGAAACACTATGTAAGGCACACGGGCCAACATATGAACTGTGTGCGATATGTGCCCCATCGCACATGAGTTTTTTGCGGAACCCGTCAGCCATGCAAGACTCCATCGCACACGTTTCCCAACAGTTACCGGGTGCGATAATGTTCTATCACAAACGGTTCAGGAGCCCCTTCGCACAGATACAAGTGTTGCAGACCGTTTGTGATATGTTGTGTATCACCGACGGTTGCGGCAAGAGTGACGTGTGCTTTTCGTTTGGATCCCACACATTACCTGAAAAATTTACGCCTGAGATTGTATTTTACATTGGGCACGGTTTACTCCGAGCTCTCGTGTGCGATAACGTGATATGACAAACGGTTCCGGAGACCCTACTCACACGTAGTAGCGCTGCAAATCATTTGTGATCTGATGTATATCACCGACGGTACCGCTATGATTGACGTATGCTTTTCGATGTGGATCGCACACACTCATTTAGTTGAACCGTGTGCGGAGAAATTGCCAGGTTAAAACAAAAATATCCCATTTTGAATCAGCATGCAAAAAGCAAATTCGTCACAATATTCATTTGAAAAAATAGTGTCCACACGAAGAACATTCATCAGATTTCGCAACAATTGCAATTGAACATATGGTAGCTAAATTCCAATGATTTGTCGACACATATATGCATTACATAATTAATCATAGTGTACGAAATACGAAGACCTCATCAAATGGAAAACATTGGATCCATGAGTATATTTTTAGAGGCTAACTCTTACTCAATGTTTCAGGAGAACGCATGCTGAAATCTTCATTATCACCAGTGAGATTGATGTAGTGATTCAGGAAGAAGTCGCTGATAAATCTCCGAACCATCAGCAATTCACCAGCGGGGAGCGGTTCAGGGGTCCTCGGTTCTAAGATGAGCTGCAGTATTTTTGAGATCAGACAGTGCCATATGAGTGGAGTAGAAGATATTAATTAAGATAGACTTACCGGTACTAATTCGCGAGGATCTTCACAACTATCAGCAGATTTGCAGATGGAGATCATGTGTGTGCAAACATAGTATCCACAAAGTTTGGTCCCTGCTTGTTACCGAGGACACATATTTTTATTGTACAGAATTAGTCATGTATTTGTCCTATTAGGAACAACCTAATCGGTGTTAGATGTATTTTTTTTCTTTGGACATAAATAGAAAGAGGTTTATTTAGAAGCTTGAACATTTAACTAGCGTAAGAAAAGGTATTTGCATACTATTGGATAAATTTTCCGAAAATAACGCATTTTGGTGTGTTACCGGAGAAACGATCTCGTGCTGCAGACATAGTTCCCTCTTGAACACGTTCCTTGGTTTAGTTTTCCACAATGCGAGCACACTGCAAATGAATATGAATTTTGACAACATCAATTATTGAACCAGATATGAATATAAATTAATTTCAACATCATAGAATTCAATACCTATCCATGAATTGCTGAAGATGTGTCAGATCCTGAGCGTTTGTTGACTCTTTGAGAGAATCCATGTAGTAAACTGTGTTCTTATTTGGAACAATGAATACCAATATCCAGTGATTGCTAAATATTAAGAAAGCCATGAACTTACCAATTATGTCAAAATCTGAAAGACAATCAGTGTATGCATGGTTGTTTACTTGACTTACCGTTCATGATATGGCCAGAAAAATGATTCTGCATGGGACGTGTTTTCGAAGATATGGGCGACCGTGTTAATGGCCTAGTCCCATAGGTCCTTACCATCTAATGTTGTGCCATTTGCTAATGCAGGATCTATGAAATACACACTCTCCCTTATTCTTCTCTACGCTTTCAATCCCCTGAGAGGAATAAAATGCAGTTAGCTGTTTATCATTTACAGCCTTGTATGGAGAAGCCGATCAGAGTTTGTTAAGTACTTACAAAATCAGGCATCTAAGAAGAGTGGCATCGAGCTCATTGAAGTTGAAGAAGAGATGTAAGTCCTCGAAACTCACATTGATGGAACCAGTATTGTGTCGGAAATGATCTCTGGTGTAGTGGACTAGCAGAACATGATGACCTGCTGACATTTGATCCATGCAATATTCATGTAACTCACGGCAACTGGAGCTGCAATCATCAAAGTATGCGCCAACAAGAAATAGCTGGCCATGGACGTAATTGCGTGCTTCAAGTACATCTTCTTTATTTTTAGCAAGCTGCAAATCTATTTCTTCATCATCCATGCCATTAGAAATAATATTACTCCCCGATTTGAACAACCTGCTATTAATTTGGTTCTGGACGATGAGTGTTTTAAGTAAGAGGCAATCGTTCTCTTTCCTCTTTGCTCTCCCAGCGCGCTTCCTCGCGGGTGCAACCTTTTTGGCCGCTTCCTTCTTGGTACTTGAAGCATTTCTGGTAGAACGCCTGGTTGGCTGAAAGGTAGACTACCGAGCAGACAGTGAAGCTTCGACGGACTGCTTAGGAGACGGTTTAGCTATGCCGGACCGCTGAGCTGGCGGTGCTGCTGTGACGGACTGCTAGGCTGTAGGAGCAGAGGCATCAGACTGCTGACCATGCGTTGAAGCTATGTCGGGTTTCTGCGCGGGTGGTGCCAACTTGTCGGTGTGCTGAGGAAGCCGTGCCAACACGTTGGTTTGCTGAGCAGGAAGTGCTGACGCATTGGTGTGCTGATCACACGGCTGCGGACCGACGGACTTATGAGCAGTCGGTTCTGGACCTATAAACAGCTTAGCAGGCGGTTCCGAATCATCAGACTGCTTAGCAGTCCGTTCCACCAGGTTGGTCTGCTGAGCATGTGCTGCAGCTGGGTCTCCCCCCACCGCTTCAGTGGTCGGCATCTGAACCGGTGGTGCGTCTTCAGCAGTTGTAGCCCTTGCCACTGGATGCTCTGGGGCGGACGAAGACATGGCCTGTACGGCACAAAGTCGGGTCGGCTGATCACATGTTGATGCGTCAGCCGTCGGATTACGAGTATTAGGTTCTTTGGGGGAAGCACACGAGAGCTGCTGTGGCAAGGAGAGCGTCACCGGTTGAGGGACGATGTTGGTTGCTCTTGGTGGGGCTTCAGGGATCTCATCGATGAACTCTATTTATTTTCGTGGCCACTAGATGTGATGTAACAGTGTTTCTCCCAAGGTCCTTTGCTCATCAAAGTCTCCTAGGACATTCTTCAGGGCAAATTCATTGAATCCATGCTTTACTTCAGTCACGTAGCACTTCACACAGCCCGACTTCAATGGCACATTGTCCAACAAGAGGCCCTCTTCCAAGAAGGGTGGGCAAACCCAGGATGTTGCACATTTTAATGTACCTTCATAATGTGTAAGCACACCCTTCAGTCTGTCTTTCATTCCAGATAGATCAGATATAACATCATCATGAGCAGCTGCAGTCTCAGTGTCACTGGGGTCAGCTGATGCACAACTACTCTTTTGCGATGTTGTCGCGCAATAACCAACATCCTCCATGCCCGCCTCCCCTCCCATCCACTAGCTATCTGTCAGTGTTAGAGTCTTATGCATCATCATTGACTCCTAAATATGTTTTTGAACAGCCGGATACATGTCCTTTCTCAACCTTTCATACAATTCATTCTGCTTCATTTCACTCCTCGCTTTTTTCATGCTGATCCTCTCTTCTTTGCTGAGTGTGAAAGCCCTCTTGTGTGGGACATTAACACCTATACCCCTTGCAGTGCCAGGGGGCTCTTTTGTTTCCAGAGCATCGGACAGTATGTCACATGGCCCTGAGTTCATGTAGAACTTTCTAGGGATCTTGGAAGCCTAAAACATCACGCGATATAGCTCTTCGCCATGTGAGTTTTCAAAGTAATAAGTTCCGTCATCACACCTCCTTGCACGTGCCCGCAAGTAGTCTCTAGCGCGTTCGCCCCTGATTTCACTAAAGGTCGGTTTCCCACCCGCCGCTACTGCTTCTTTGTCCTACTGGTCCCATATCGGTTTCATGTCTTAGTATCGTGCCACACCCATACGGTGGGGTGTGTGTGTTCCTCTTCTGAAGTTCCGATTGCTTGGCACTCTTCTCAGCAAACTCTGTAGTTGCCCTGACCCTTTTGAATTCTGCCCAGTCTGCCTTTGTAATTTGGGGATATGCGGGGAATGGGTCCTTGCCTTCACTCAAGTACTTCTTGTACATCACGTGCTTCCAGTTTCTCCAAGCATCCCTAGCCTTCTTCAGTGCAGTGTGTTCCACCTGCATTCTCCACTGCTCTGGAATGTTGAAGTGATCCATGATCTCCCGGACTATCCTTTGCCGTGTTTCTGTGTCAGCCTTCCAAAACCCCGTCAGATTAATGTTGAGCCTTTCCCTGCCAACAAATCCACACACTCCCCTGAACCTCGTGCGTGCTTTATCTGGTTTAGTTGGAGCCCAAGACATTAAATCGATCTCGGTTACTTCATATACACCTTTAGGCTGGTGTGTGGGCTTCCTTGGAGCGTTCCTCCGTTTCCTGGCCAGAAGGGTAATTGCGGCTGCTCTATCCCTTTCAAGATTACTTGATCCGTCACCATCTGCTGAAGACCTAGGTTTGTCGGAATCAGATGAAGATACATCGCCTGAAGCATGAGGGCTATCACTGCTACTCGGCATCTACACAGAACACATGTGAAACTCAGGAAAGGAGGATAAGCATAAAACTAACAACTTGGTATCAAGTTGTCTAAACATGTCATGTAATAATTTAGAAAATGTATGGCTTATTTGTTAAGTTTGTGTGACTCGGGCGCCCGCGATCTGTAAATCGGCAGTAACTTATTGGAAGAAATACATATTATATGTACTAGTTAGGAAGATAGATAATGAACATATATACGCTCTACATTATTTTATAGCCAATTTGGGAACATACGGAACAAAATAGGAAGAGTGATTGCGAGGAAATATGCCTCACCGCGATGGAGAGCAGAAACTAACAGGTTTTTAAAGCAAACCCGACCGGACCACAGGAGAGGCGAGGGTTACATGATCAATATGCTCGAGGGTGGCTGGCGAGAAGGGAACAACAGTGGAGGTAGGGTTGACGCCGAAGAGCGGGCACACGGCCGGGGTGAGCATGCCGGCGCCGGAGAGGGTTCTGCTATGGATCTGGGGGAGGGGGGAGCTGGCGATGAGGATTGGGTGGACTAGTTGAGTGAAACGCGAGTGGGCAGTGGGGG
>LR738715.1:663547046-663602753 GCA_902687465.1 Secale cereale | reverse complement strand
GGGGGGGGGTGTTGGCAGCCTAGGTGAAAAGGGTGAAAAAATATCCCCGGTCTCCGCGCGGAAAGGCCTATGCAAACGGTTGCCTCTAAGCGCTCGTGTGCACAAAGAGAATAATTTTGTTTGAAATGAAGACACACTAATTTTGAAATGAAAACGTGAGTTCATTGTTTTGCCTCTAAAATTTTCCCATGTTAAGCGATCACCATTATAGCACGGGTTTGATTTCCTCACGCATTTCCGGTCTCGTGTGCTATATTTAAGACATTTTTTAGCATTTACGGTGCATTTTGGCATATAAATCAAATCCTATCCGGACTGCATTTGTTGTCGAAAGGGATGCGTATTGCTATTTGGTCTGGGAGCATCCAACGGTGCAGACGTACGATCCGTGGGGTTTGGGTTCTGGCCAGTCAGAACGCACGACTTAGATCATGCGCACAACAAGGGGGCCGTGGGGCATCGGCCACGGTTTGGTAGGCACAAGGCTTTCGTGAGTGAACCGTGTGCTATTTGAAAACATTTACATGAAATAACAACATATTTTCCTTTGAATGAAAACAAGAGTTCATCGTTTCGCCTCCAAATTGTTTTCCACTATAAGAAACCATTGTACCCTATGGTTTGATTTTATGGTGCATTTGAAGTATCGTTTGCTATATCTGAGTCGTTTGCTATAATCGCAACTACACGTGGGTGCTAGCTAGCAAGATCATGTGTGTATCGCTTTGGGAGTTTTCATTCATTGTTCGAGAAACGGGAAAAAATATTCAAACAGTTTGGCCGCAGGGTGCGGCCAGAGGCGTAGGACTTGTTGGTATTCTAATTACAGGAAATGCATATAGAGTTCGGAAATAACGAAAATCCGTGTGTCACTGTGGCATGCTCTCAGGATCCCATGGATTTTTTTGGTAAAGTTTGGCACAAGTTTTGATGCTCACACCTTCCAAATTGGAGCATCTCACAAGAAGGATCATAGTTTCCAAAAGGAGACGCGGCACTTCGGACTCCAATCGCCAGTGACTACATCGTTCCGCCTCGAAAAAAATTCACGGTAAACAATCACGTATATACCCTAGGTTTGATTTTCTGGCCCATTTCAGGTCTCGTATGCTAAATTTAAGTCATTTTTTTGCACTTACCTTGCATTTAGTGCATATAAATTCAAAACCGTTCTACAACTACATCTGGGTGTTAGTTAGCAAAGAAGGTGTTCAAATCATTTGTGTGTCCCTTTGCGAGTTTTCATCCATTGTTCGAGAAACGGTGAGAAGTTTTAAACATTTCGGCCGCGAGGTGTGGCCATCTATCAGCGTATGTCTAGTTGGTATTTTAATTACACGGTATTCAGATGGAGTCCAGACATCATCAAAATCGGTGTGTGCCCGTGGCGTGCTCTCACGACCTTGGGGAAATGTTTTGGTATGGTTTGGCACAAGTTTTGATGATCGCTCCTTCCAAACCGGAGCATCTCACATGAAGGACCATGGTTTCCAAAAGGAGACGTGTCAATTCAAACTCCAGTGGCCAGTGACTTCATCGTTTGGTCTCATAAAAATTTCCACGGTAGGCAATCACCATTATACCACGGGTTTGATTTTCTAACATATTTAAGGTATTGTTTGCTATATTTAAGATATTTTTTGAATTTAACGTGCAATTTGTGGATATAAATAAATCACAACCGGAATTGCATGTGTTGTCGAAAGGGATGAGGATTGCCTTTCGATCAAGGAGAATCCAATGGTGCAGACGTACGATCCGCGGGGTTTGGGTTCTGGCTAATCAGAACGCACGACTCAGATCGTGCATGTGGCAGGGGGGCATCGGCTATAGTTTAGTAGGCACACGGCTTTCGTGAGTGAACCATGTGCTATTTGAAAACATTTACATGAACTAACAACATATTTTCTTTTGAATGAAAACATGAGTTCATCGTTTCGCCTCCAATTTGTTTTCCACATTAAGAAATCACGATTGTACCCTATGGTTAGATTTTCTGGTGCATTTGAGATCTCGTTTTCCATATTTGAGTCATTTGAGATCTCGCAACTACACGTGGGTGTTAGCAAGATCATTTGTGTGTCGCTTTGCGAGTTTTCATTCATTGTCCGAGAAACGGGAAAAAAATTCAAACACTTCGGCCGCAGGGTGCGGCCACAGGCGTAGGCCTTGTTGGTTTTTTAATTACATGAAATGCATATAGAGTCTGGAAATAACAAAAATCATTGTGTCATTGTGGCGTGCTCTCACGATCGCATGGAAAAAATTGGTAAAGTTTGGCACAAGTTTTGGTGCTTGCACCTTCCATACTAGAGCATCTCACAAGAAGGATCATATATAGTATCCAAAAGGAGACACGACACTTCGGACTCCAAATCGTCAGTGACTACATCGTTACGCCTCAAGAAAAATCATGGTAAACAATCACAGATATACCCTTGGTTTGATTGTCTAGCCCATTTCAGGTCTAGTCTATTATGTTTAAGTCATTTTTTGCACGTACGTTGCATTTAGTGCATATAAAGTAAAAACCCTACACAACTACATGTGGGTGTTTTAGTTAGGCTATACTTAGGCTACTCATAGTGGAGAGTGTATCATATACTAGTATCATGCATATTATACTATATTGTATGATACTACATTTAAATATAGTGCATATATGGTATAATAGAGTAGTATCATAGATGATCATATTTATTTCCATGCATGACACAAATTAACATCACATTTAACATGATACGATATCTACCTATATGTTACTCAACCCTCTCTATCTTCTTTAATTCTTTGCCACATCAGCATACTTGCTATTTCCGAGTGCATGATATTGGCTATGATACCACAACTATGGCTAGCCTTATAGTGGGGAGTATTATATACTAGTATCATACATATGATACTAGTGTATGATAGTATGTACCTTCATAGTTCATAGTATCATAGATGATCGTATTTATGGCCATGCATGACACAAAGTAGTATATCATTTATTATGTTACAGTATCTACCTATGTTACTCTAAGGCCCTTCCCAGTGCTCCACCGTGGACAGGTGCTAAGCATGCCACATAAGCGAAAAAATGACATGGCACAACATTTAAGGAGGGGAGAGAGTACTTTGGTGATCCCATGAAGAACCATTGCCAAGCGCGAGAACCTAAGCAAACCACTTAAATGAAACAATTTGATCAAGGCATGAAAGACTTTAGGTGCTAACTCATTAAATAAAGTGTCCTTAGCAAGAACAAGTTAAGCACCTATGCATTGGGGAGTTGAGTTGCTAAGGTATTTAATGCACTTAACACCTCATCTAAGCACCTTTGCATTGGAAGAGGTCTAACCCATTCTCCCTTCTTTAATTCCTTGCCACATCATCATATTTTCTATTCCCGAGTGCATGATACCGACTATGATACCCCCACCATGGACAACCTTAGCAAAGAAGGTGTACAAATCATTTATGCGTCACTTTGCGAGTTTTCATCCGTTTGTCTGAGAAGCGGGGAGAAGTTTCAAACATTTCGGCCGCGAGGTGCGGCCACTAGCGCAAGCCTAGTTGGTATTTTAATTACAGGAAATTCAGATGGAGTCCGGACATCATCAAAATCGATGTATGACCGTGGCGTGCTCTCACGACCCAGTGGAAAAAAATTGGTAAAGTTTGGCACAAGTTTTGATGATCGCTCCTTCCAAATTGGAGCATCTCACATGAAGGACCATGGTTTCCAAAAGGAGATGTGTGAATTGAAACTCCACTGGCCGACGACTTCATCGTTTGGCCTCATAAAAATTTCCATGGTACGCAATCACCATTATACCACAGGTTTGATTTCCTAATGCATTTTAGGTATTGTTAGTTATATTTTAAACATTTTTTGAATTTAACGTGCAGTTTGTGGATATAAATAAAATCACAACCGGAACTGCATGTGCTGTCGAAAGGGATGATGATCGCCGTTCGATCAAGGAGAATCCAACGGTGCAGACGTACGATCCGTGGGGTTTGGGTTCTGGACAACCAGAAAGCACGACTCAAATCATGCGCGGGGTTTGGTCGGCACAGGGCTTTCATCCATGAACCATGTGCTATTCACAAACCAGATTGCATATCTTTTGTTCACACATGGTGGAGTGAGATCAATTGAGTGTGCTACCTCTATGATATAATAATAATAATAAACACTCCATATTCATTGTTGAGCTGCAGCATATCAAGGTCAACATATTAACGGTTCTTGCATCAACATAAAATCGTGCATAACTCACAAATTCAGTACACGTGACAGTTCAAAATTGAACAAATTAAGTTGCAGGGCATGCATAAAGACTAGTCTTACGGCTTAATTCCCATGTACATGGGGGAACTGGGATCATTTTGTTGACCCCAAATGAACTTGGGTTTTATGACGATTTTACACTTCTCTGTTACATGGGTCGCGTGATCCCTTGGCTGGCAACTCAGAAAATTCATCGTACTCGTCCTCATCAGCAACATCCTCGACACCCAGTACCCTCCTCTTCCCATGCATCACTACATGGCAGTTCTTATGCAAGGGGTCTTCTGCATAGAAAATCTGGGTAGCATCGCTGGCAAGAATGAACGGGTCCGCGTGATATGCCATCGTTGTCGTGTGAACACATGTCTTCCTGTAATCATCAACCTTTACATGACCAAGAGGGAGCCATGCACAACTGAATAATGCCACCTTAACTTTCACATAGTTAAGCTCCCAAATCTCTTTGATGGTTCCATAGTATACCCTTTTATCAGCTTCATCTACAGTCACACATTCTAATCGAACAGATCAGTTCTAATACGAGGTCTTCTCATCACGTTCCTTAGTGTAGAACGTGTATCCATTTATGTCATATGCTTGGTACGTCAACACCGTAGGTGATGACTTTTGTGCCAACCACATAAATGTCATCATGGACCCTTGTGCCAAACGATTCTTCAGCCATTCAACGTAGTTCTTAGTGTGCTCCTTCATCTCCACATCTGATGAAGGCACCATTAGTAAGAAGCTTTGGCGTATCTCCGCCAAGTGTTCTTCGGCATAAGCGTTGAGAACTGGGCTGTTAAGCAGTACCATCAAATGGGCTTTCTCTACCAATTCTCTAGGTGCAGCCATTTGTGTGCCAGCAAGGACCGACTTACCTTTCAGCCTTCCCTCGTGGTGAAAGAGGGGCAAACATATATGTCTTTGTTTCATGTATTCGGTGCAAAACTCAACCACCTCCTCCGTGGTATAACCTTGTAGGATGCTTTCCTCTGGATGGTTTCGGTTCCGACAATAGCGCTTCAGTATTCCCATGAACTGCTCGAAGGGATATATGTTACGAAGAAACACAGGACCATAAAAGTTTATCTCGTCGACAAGCTGCACAGTGAGATGGACCATGACATCAAAGAAAGACGGTGGGAAAAACATCTCTAGGTTCGACAATATTCTTGCAATATCATCTTGCATATGATCCAACTCTTCAAGATCTACACCTTTCTGCCATAGTTGGTTGAAGAAATCACATAGCTCAATGAGTGTGTCTATGATATCTTTGTCCATCAGATTCCTGATGGCCACCGGGAGGATTTGTGTCAGCATTACGTGGAAATCATATGACTTCATGTGTCTGATAACCCACAAGTGTAGGGGATCGCAACAATTTTCGAGGGTCAAGTATTCAACCCAAAATTATTGATTCGACACAAGAGGAGCCAAAGAATACTCTTAAGTATTAGCAGCTAAGTTGTCAATTCAACCACACCTGGAAACTTAGTATCTACAGTAATGTAGTTTAGTAGCAAAGTAATATGGTAATGGTGGTAACAGCAATAAAAGTAACGGTAGTGTTTTTGTAGTTTTTGTAATAGTAGCAACAGAAAAGTAAATAAGCAACAAGCAATATATGAAAAGCTCGTAGGCATTGGATCGGTGATGGGGAATTATGTTGGATGCAATTCAGCATGTAAAAGTTATAACCTAGGGCGACACAGACTAGCTCCAGTTCATCAATGTAATGTAGGCATGTATTCCGAATATAGTCATATGTGCTTATGGAAAAGAACTTGCATGGCATCTTTTGTCCTACCCATGACAGCGGGGTCCTAGTGGAAACTAAGTGATAATAAGGCCTCCTTTTAATAGAGTACCAGACCAAAGCATTAACACACAGTGAATACATGAACTCCTCAAACTACGATCATCATCGGGAGTGGTCCCGATTATTGTCACTTCGGGGTTACCGAATCATAACACATAGTAGGTGACTATAGACTTGCAAGATAGGATCAAGAACACACATATATTCATGAAAACATAATAGGTTCAGATCTGAAATCATGGCACTCGGGCCCTAGTGACAAGCATTAAGCATAGCAAAGTCATAGCAACATCAATCTTAGAACATAGTGGATACTAGGGATCAAACCCTAACAAAACTAACTCGATTACATGGTAAATCTCATCCAACCCATCACCATCCAACAAGCCTACGATGTGATTACTCACGCATGGCGGTGAGCATCATGGAATTGGTGATGGAGGAAGGTTGATGATGACGATGGCGACGATCTCCACTCTCCGGAGCCCAGAACAGACTCAGATCAGCCCTCCCGAGAGAGATTAGGGTTTGGCGGCGGCTCCGTATTGTAAAACACGATAATTCTTCCTCTCTCATTTTTTCTCCCCGAAAGTGAATATATGGAGTCCAGGGGTACGTCGGTGGAGCATCAGGGGGCCCACGAGGCAGGGGGCGTGCCTAGGGGCAGGGGCCGTGCCCAGGGGGAGGGGGCGCGGCCCCCACCCTCGTGGACAAGGTGTGGGCCCCCTGACGTAGATCTTTCCGTAGATATTTTTTATATTTTCCAAAACAATTCTCCGTGGATTTTCAGGTCATTCCGAGAACTTTTTATTTCTGCACAAAAACAACACCATGGCAGTTTTGCTGAAAACAGCGTCAGTCCGGGTTAGTTCCATTCAAATCATGCAAGTTAGAGTCCAAAACAAGGGCAAAAGTGTTTGGAAAAGTAGATATGTTGGAGACGTATCAGTGTCCCAACTTCATTTTACCTGAGCTCACATCCACGAGACTTCTGATGTTTGCGGAGTAGGAAGAGGGTGTCTTAACTGATAGCAAATAGGTGAAGAACCGTGTTGCTTCTTTTGTACTAAAATTGTAACTCTGGCGAGCTTTGATGAATTTGTCATCATCTTCTGCTTCACTCTTGAGTTTTGATTGATCAACAAGAATATTGAGCCATGCACTGTCACCATCCTTTGTTTTACCTTTAATCTTGAGCAGAGTACCAAGGATGCTTTCACATACTTCTTCTCTACGTGCATGACATCGATGCAGTGTCTGATAACCCACAAGTGTAGGGGATCACAATAGTTTTCGAGGGTAAAGTATTCAACCCAAATTTATTGATTCGACACAAGGGGAGCCAAAGAATACTCTTAAGTATTAGCAGCTGAGTTGTCAATTCAACCACACCTGGAAACTTAGTATCTGCAGCAAGGTAATTTAGTAGCAAGGTAATATGGAAATAGTGGTAACATCAATAAAAGTAACAGTAGTGTTTTTTGTAGTTTTTGTAACAGTAGCATCGGAAAAGTAAATAAGCAACAAGCAATATGTGAAAAGCTCGTAGGCATTGGATCAGTGATGGAGAATTATGTCAGATGCGATTCCTCATGTAAAAGTTATAACCTAGGGTGACATAGAACTAGCTCCAGTTCATCAATGTAATGTAGGCATGTATTCCGAATATAGTCATACGTGCTTATGGAAAAGAACTTGCATGACATCTTTTGTCCTACCCTCCCATGGCAGCGGGGTCCTAGTGGAAACTAAGGGATATTAAGGCCTCCTTTTAATAGAGTACGAGACCAAAGCATTAACACATAGTGAATACATGAACACCTCAAACTACGATCATCACCGAGAGTGGTCCCCACTATTGTCACTTCGGGGTTGCCGGATCATAACATATAGTAGGTGGCTATTGACTTGCAAGATAGGATCAAGAACACACATATATTCATGAAAACATAATAGGTTCAGATCTGAAATCATGGCACTCGGGCCCTAGTGACAAGCATTAAGCATGGCAAAGTCATAGCAACATCAATCTTAGAACATAGTTTATACTAGGGATCAAACCCTAACAATACTAACTCGATTACATGGTAAATCTCATCCAACCCATCACCGTCCAGCAAGCCTACGATGGGATTACTCACGCACGATAGTGAGCATCATGTAATTGGTGATGGAGGAAGGTTGATGATGACGATGGCGACGATCTCCCCTCTCCAGAGCCCCGAACGGACTCTAGATCAGCCCCCCGAGAGAGATTAGGGCTTGGCGGCGGCTCCGTATCGTAAAACGCGATAATTCTCCCTCTCTGATTTTTTTCTCCTCGAAAGAGAATATATGGAGTCAGGGGATACGTCGGTGGAGCAAGAGGGGGCCCATGAGGCAGGGGGCGCGCCCAGGGGGGATGCCCCCACCCTCGTGGACAGGGTGTGGCCCCCCTGGTATGGTTCTTCCTGCAGATATTTTATATATATTCCAAATTAATTCTCCGTTGAATTTCAGGTCATTCCGAGAACTTTTATTTCTGCACAAAAATATCACCATGGCAGTTCTGCTGAAAACAGCGTCCGTCCGGGTTAGTTCCATTCAAATCATGCAAGTTAGAGTCCAAAACAAGGGCAAAGTGTTTGGAAAAGTAGATACGTTGGAGACGTATCAACTCCCCCAAGCTTAAACCTTTGCTTGTCCTCAAGAAATTCAGTTGATAAACTAAAAGTGATAAAGAAAAACTTTGACAAACTCTGTTTGCTCTTGTTGTTGTAAATATGTAAAGCCAACATTCAAGTTTTCAGCAAATATCATGAACTAACCATATTCACAATAATTTACAGGTCTCATGTATACTCTTTTTTTGCGGGGGAGGTCTCATGTCTACTCATATCAATGGCATAATCAACTAGCGAGCAATAAAAATAAACCTTAGACGACAACACTTTCTCAAAACAATCGTAATATGATATAACAAGATGGTATCTCGCTAGCCCTTTCTGAGACCGCAAAACATAAATGCAGAGCACCTTTAAAGAGCAAGGACTTACTCGACATTGTAATTCATGGTAAAAGAGATCCAGTCACAATCATACTCAATGCAAATTAATAGCAATACATGCAAATGACAGCGGTGCTCTCCAACTGGTGCTCTTTAATAAGAGGATGATGACTCAACATAAAAAGTAAATAGATAGGCCCTTCGCAGAGGGAAGCAGGTATATGTAGAGGTGCCAGAGCTTGATTTTTAAATAGAGATGAATAATATTTTGAGCGGTATACTCTCATTGTCAACATAACAACCAAGAATCTCGATATCTTCCATGCTACACACATTATAGGCGGTTCCCAAACAGAATGGTAAAGTTTATACTCCCCCAACCACCAACAAGCACACTCCATGGCTAGCCCGAAACAACGGGTACCGTCCAAACCAGCAACAGCCCTGGGGGAGTTTTGTTTAATTATTATGATTTGAGCATGGGACTGGGCATCCCGGTTACCAGCCATTTTCTCATGAATGATGAGCGGAGTCCACTCATTGTGAGAATAACCCACCTAGCATGGAAGATATAGAGAGCCCTAGTTGATACATGAGCTGTTCGAGCATACAAAACCATTTTTTTGAAGGTTTAGAGTTTGGCACATACAAATTTACTTAAAAACGACAGGTAGATACCGCATATAGGAAGGTATGGTGGACTCATATGGAATAACTTTGGGGTTTATAGAAGTGGATGCACAAGTAATATTCCCGCTTAGTACAGGTGAAGGCTAGAAAGAGACTGGGAAGCGACCAGCTAGAGAGCGACAACAGTCATGAACATGCATTAAAATTAATCAACAATGAATGCAAGCATGAGTAGGATATAAATCACCATGAACATAAATATCATGGAGGCTATGTTGATTTTATTTCAACTACATGCGTGAACATGTGCCAAGTCAAACCACTTGAATCGTTCAAAGGAGGATACCACCCTATCATACCACATCACAACCATTTTAATATCATGTTGGCACGCAAGATAGACCATTATAAACTCTTAGCTAATTAAGCATGGCATAAGCAACTATGATCTCTAATTGTCATTGCAAGCATGTTTCATCCATAATAGGCTCAATCAGGAATGATGAACTATCATATTTACAAAAACAAGAGAGGTCGAGTTCATACTAGCTTTTCTCATCTCAATCAATTCATCATATATCGTCATTATTGCCTTTCACTTGCACGACCGAATGGTGTGGATAATAATAATAGTGCACGTGCATTGGACTAAGCTGGAATCTGCAAGCATTTAATACAAGAGAGAAGACAAGATAATATGTCTCATGGTTAAATCAACAATAAATCATATGAGAGCCACTAGAAATTTTCAATCATGGTCTTCTACTCTTGACCCCCAAAGAAAAGAAAAGAAACTATTTACACGGGAAAGCTCCCAACAAGCAAAAGAAGAACGAGAAATCTTTTTGGGTTTTCTTTTAATTACTACTACTACAGGCATGGAAGGTAAACTAGCTAAAAGCTACAACTATTTTTTTTGTTTTTCTTAAGGTTTTTCTAACACACAAGAAAAAGACTAAGAAAAGAATTGAAAGTAGCATGGATAGTACAATGAAAGAGTGTGAGCACCGACAACTAGAGTAAGTGTGTGAACATGAATGTAATGTCGGTGAGAAATACGTACTCCCCCAAGCTTAGGCTTTTGGCCTAAGTTGGTCTATGGCTGCGGATCGAAGCTACTCTCTCCGGTGTACTGAGAAGTGTCCTCTGGGTGCCACTGGTTGGCAATCTCATCCGGATCCCAGCCATAAACAGACTGCTGGTAAGGGTCAAGTGGTGGCTCTGGCTCTGAAGCTTGTGCCTGGCTTTGGTACTTGTAGAAGGCATCTGACGAAATGAGGTATATGCCTGATAACAGATCAAACAGAGATGGTGCAGGCAAGGTAATAATCTCACAATATTTTTCATCAACCTCAATTTATACTTAAGCAACTTCTCCTTGTCTTTAACAATAAAATCATGTGCTATCATACTCTTATAGTCTTGATAAGCAGGGGCCAGCAATTTTTCTTCCTTCTCATCATGCTTAATAGGTATTCTAAAGTGTTCAGCAAGGCGTGAAGCAAAGATGCCTCCGAAGACGGGGCCTTTTGTGCGGTTCAAACTTAATCGTTTAGCAACGACGACACCCAAGCTAAAGGTTGTGTCTTGGAACAAAGCATGACGCAAAATGACAATATCAGGGGCACTAAGATTCCCACTGTTCCCGCGACCAATTAAACATCTACTAGAAGATATAGCAAAGTAGCGTAGAACAGGAAAATGTATACTAGTAATTCTTGCCCCTGAAACTTGCCTAGTTTCCCCTACAACTATCGTGTCAATAAACCCCTCAACATCCTTGCGATGGGGTTCCTCAAGACTACCAGTAAAAGGTATCTTACATACTTGACAAAAATCATAGAACGACGTCTCCTTAATCTCATCATATAAACAAAACTCCACTGAAGGTGGTGATTTCTTAGCATGAAAATGAAAGTTTTGCGTGAAAATATTAGTGAGCAAGAGATACTGTTCACGCTGGTCGTGGAGGAAGTCGGTGAGGCCTGCATTATCCGCTAAATGATAAAAGTCTCTATAAATCCCTGCGGCTTCCAAGAACTCATTACAAGGCCATTCACACGGCCGAACTTTCGCAGTGCGAGGAAGATTATATTTGGGCTTCTTATTCTGTTCCTTCTGCTTATCCTCTGAACTTTTACTGGAAGAGCCTCTCAACAATCGCCTTATCATTTCCCCCCTCTGAAATTTTTAGTAACTCAAGATAAAAGTGAACCAAACTCAATAAGATTGATAGCAACAACTCCTAGAAATGTTTGGAGACTATATCATGCATTATAACTACTTGGGACCAAAGAAATTTAACATGCAAGCTCAAGAACAAGGTTACCATAGCTGATTTTTTTTGCAATAAATAAAGCACTAGAACAAAAACTTATTGGACCAATGGAGGAGTCACATACCAAGGAACAATCTCCCCAAACAGTTTTGTGAATGGAGCTTTGAGCAAGGAGATCGAAAATGGCAGCAAGATGATCTAGAACTTGTGCTTGAGCTGGATAGTGATTTTTTGGGAGGAAGAATGAGTGTGTGGGTGCATGAATAAGTGGAGGGGGGCCACGTGGGGCCCACGAGGAAGGGGGGCGCGCCCAGTGAGGGTGGGCACGCCCTGGAACCTCGTGGCCAGGTGCTGGCTCCCCTTGTTGTGTTCTCTGTGCCAAATATTCTCAAATATTCTAGAAAAAAATCATATTTCATTTTCAGGGCATTTGGAGAACTTTTATTTTTTGTGTATTTTTTATTGCATGGATAACTCTGGAAACAGACAGAAAATACTATTTTTGCTTTATTTAATCTAATTAACATAAAGTAAAGGAAGGATAAAGAAGGTTGTGCTATCTAGATTCACCCATCTCATGCTCATCAAAAGGAATCCATTAACAAGGTTGATCAGGTCTTGTTAATAAACTCTTTCTGAATAACATGAAACTGGAGAATTTTTTAATAGCACTAGGTTACCTCAATGGGGATATGTATGTCCCCAATAATAAGAATATCATATGTCTTCTTGACAGTAGGAAGAGGAAATTCAAAACGTCCAATAGTAATAGTTGAAATTTTTCCAATAGAATTGATACTGTGGACCTAAGGTCGTTTCCTCGGAAAATTTACCGTATGCTCATTACCATTGACATGAAAAGTGACATTGCCTTTGTTGCAATCAATAACAGCCCCTGCAGTATTCAAAAAGGGTCTACCAAGGATAATAGACATACTATCGTCCTCAGGAATATCAAGGATAACAAAGTCCGTTAGAATAGTAACATTTGCAACCACAACAGGAACATCCTCACAAATACCGACATGTATAGTAGTTGATTTATCGGCCATTTGCAAAGATATTTTAGTAGGTGTCAACTTACTCAAGTCAAGTCTACGATATAAAGAGAGAGGCATAACACTAACACCGGCTCCAACATCACATAAAGCAGTTTCAACATAGTTTCCTTTAATGGAGCAAGGTATAGTAGGTACTCTTGGATCCCCTAGTTTCTTAGGTATTCCACCCTTAAAAGTGTAATTGGCAAGCATGGTGGAAATTTCAACTTCAGGTATCTTTCTTTTATTGGTAATAATATCTTTCATATACTTAGCATAAGGGTTTGTTTTAAGCATATTAGTCAAACGCATACGCAAAAAGATAGGTCTAATCGTTTCAGAAAAGCGCTCAAAATCCTCATCATCCTTTTTCTTGGATGGTTTAGGAGGAAACGGCATGGGTTTCTGAACCCATGGTTCTCTTTCCTTATCGTGCTTCCTAGCAACAAAGTCTCTCTTATCATAACGTTGATTCTTTGATTGTGTGTTATCAAGATCAACATCAGGTTCAATCTCTACATCATTATCATTGCTAGGTTGAGCATCATCATGAACATCATCATTAACATTATCACTAGGTTCATGCTCAGTACCAGATTGTGTCTCAGCATCAGAAACAGAGATATCATTGGGATTCTCAGGTGTGTGAGCTACAGGTTCACTAGAAGCATGCAAAGTTCTATCATTTTTCTTTTTCTTTTTCTTAGAAGAACTAGGTGCATTTAAATTAGCTCTCTGAGAATCTTGCTCAATTCTCTTAGGGTGGCCCTCAGGATACAAGGGTTCCTAAGTCACTTTACCCCCTCTAGTTGCAACTCTAACAACAAAGTCATTATTCTTACTATTTAATTCATTGAGCAAATCATTCCGAGCCTTAAGTACTTGTTCTACTTGAGTGGTAACCATAGAAGCATGTTTACTAATGAGTTTCAATTCACCTTTAACTCTAGAAATATAATCACTCAAGCGTTCAATCATATAAGCATTACGTTGCACTTGTCTACCAACATAAGCATTGAAGTTTTCTTGCTTCACAATAAAATTGTCAAACTCATCTAAGCATTGGCTAGCAGACTTATAACGAGGAATATCACCTTCATCAAATCTATAAAGAGAATTTACCTTTACTACCTGTGTTGGGTTATCAAGACCATGTATTTCTTCAATAGATGGTAAATTCTTAACATCTTCAGCTTTAATACCTTTTTCTTTCATAGATTTATTTGCCTCTTGCATATCTTCAGGACTGAGAAATAGAACACCCCTTTTCTTCGGAGTTGGCTTAGGGGCTGGTTCAGGAAGTGTCCAATTGTTTTCATTGGCCAACATATTATTCAATAGTAATTCAGTTTGATCAATTGTTCTTTCCCTGAAAACACAACCAACACAACTATCCAGGTGGTCTGTGGAAGCATCGGTTAGTCCATTATAAAAGACATCAATTATTTCATTCCTCTGAAGAGGATGATCAGGCAAAGCATTAAGTAATTTGAGAAGCCTCCCCCAAGCTTGTGGGAAACTCTCTTCTTCAATTTGCACAAAATTATATATTTCCCGTAAGGCAGCTTGTTTCTTATGAGCGGGAAAATATTTAGCAGAGAAGTAATAAATCATATCCTGGGGACTACGCACACAACCAGGATCAAGAGAATTAAACCATGTCTTAGCATCACCCTTTAACGAGAACGAAAATAACTGAAGGATATAGTAATAACGAATCTTTTCATTGTTGGTAAACAGGGTCGCTATATCATTCAACTTAGTAAGATGTGCCACAACAGTTTCAGATTCATAGCCATGGAAAGGATCAGATTCAACCAAAGTAATTAACTCAGGATCAACAGAGAAATCATAATGCTCATCAGTAACAAAGATAGGTGAAGTAGCAAAAGCAGGGTCATATTTCATTCTAGCATTCAAAGACTTATCTTTCAGCTTAGCTAATAATTTCTTAAGATCATATCTATCGTTGCAAGCAAGAAAGTCTCTAGCAGTTTGTTCATCCATAACATAACCCTCAGGAATAACAGGCAATTCATATCTAGGGGCAGAATCTTCATCATCACTTTCATATATATTATCCGTTTCAATATTTGCATTCTCCCTAACCTTATCAATTTTTTCATCTAGAAATTCACCTAGTGGCACAATATTATCAAGCATAGAAGTAGTTTCCTCACACATAGCAGAAGTGGCATCATAAAGAACATGCGACATATCAGATTCAATAGTAGGAGTAGGTGTCGCAAATTTACTCATAACAGAGGGCGAATCAAGTGCAGAGATAGATGGCAATTCCTTACCTCCCCTCGTAGTTGAGGGAAAGATCTTGGTTTTTGAGCCCTTCAAATTCTTCATAGTGATCAACATATATAAATCCCAAGTGACTTAAAGAATATAGCTATGCTCCCCGGCAACGTCGCCAGACAATATTCTTGATAACCCACAAGTGTAGGGGATCGCAACAATTTTCGAGGGTAAAGTATTCAACCCAAATTTATTGATTCGACACAAGGGGAGCCAAAGAATACTCTTAAGTATTAGCAGCTGAGTTGTCAATTCAACCACACGTAGAAACTTAGTATCTGCAGCAAGGTAATTTAGTAGCAAGGTAACATGGAAATAGTGGGAACAACAATATAAGTAACAATAGTGTTTTTGTAGTTTTTGTAACAGTAGTAGCGGAAAAGTAAATAAGCAACAAGCAATATGTGAAAAGCTCGTAGGCATTGGATCGGTGATGGAGAATTATGTCAAATGCGATTCCTCATGTAAATGTTATAACCTAGGGTGACACAGAACTAGCTCGAGTTCATCAATGTAATGTAGGCATGTATTCCGAATATAGTCATACGTGCTTATGGAAAATAACTTGCATGAAATCTTTTGTCCTACCCTCCCGTGGCAGCGGGGTCCTAGTGGAAACTAAGGGATATTAAGGCCTCCTTTTAATAGAGTACCAGACCAAAGCATTAACACATAGTGAATACATGAACTCCTCAAACTACGGTCATCACCGGTAGTGGTCCCGACTATTGTCACTTCGGGGTTGCCGGATCATAACACATAGTAGGTGACTATTGACTTGCAAGATAGGATCAAGAACACACATATATTCATGAAAACATAATAGGTTCAGATCTGAAATCATGGCACTCGGGCCCTAGTGACAATCATTAAGGATGGCAAAGTCATAGCAACATCAATATTAGAACATAGTGGATACTAGGGATCAAACCCTAACAAAGCTAACTCGATTACATGGTAAATCTCATCCAACCCATCACCGTCCAACAAGCCTATGATGGGATTACTCACGCACGGCGGCGAGCATCATGGAATTGGTGATGGAGGAAGGTTGATGATGACAACGGTGACGATCTCCCCTCTCCGGAGCCCCAAACGGACTCCAGATCAACCCTCCCAGGAGAGATTAGGGCTTGGCGGGGGCTCCGTATCGTAAAACGCGATAATTCTTCCTCTCTGATTTTTTTCTCCCCGAAAGAGAATATATGGAGTCAGGGGATACGTCGGTGGTGCAACAGGGTGCCCACGAGGCAGGGGGCGCGCCCCCACCCTCATGGACAGGGTGTGGGCCCCCTGGCCTGGTTCTTCCAGCATATATTTTTTATATATTCCAAAATAATTCTCCATTGAATTTCAGGTCATTCCGAGAACTTTTATTTCTGCACAAAAATAACACCATGGCAGTTCTGCTGAAAACAACGTCTGTCCGGATTACTTCCATTCAAATCATGCAAGTGAGAGTCCGAAACAAGGGCAAAAGTGTTTGGAAAAGTAGATACGTTGGAGACGTATCAGTGGCGTACACGAAGATTCTCCCAATAAGGTAATTTCCAGAACACCGATTTCTTCTTAAACACTTGACCCTTGGGTGTTTGTTTCACCGTCAAAGCGTGCTTCTTGCCAAGCACAACATTAATTTGTTTAGCCATGTTGTGGACCACCTCCCCATCATAGGGTCTTGGGCCCACATCTACCTCTGCCGTACAATCAAATTCAACTTTCATCTTTCGATATGGGTGATTTCTCCGTAAGAACCTACGATGACGCAAATATATGGTTTGCGCGAGTTGGGAGGAAATCTGCTAGTTGTCCTATCCATGCATGTGACACACCCTACATCTCCCTTTGTTTTTTACCCCGATGTGTTGCCTAATGCCGGCATATCTTGAATGGTGTGCACCAGTGATGGCTTCTCGCCCCTCGTTGGTTACCCCAAGTGGAAGGTTTGAGATGCAGTGTAGCGGAAGTTTTCCCTTGGCAAAGATACCAAGGATCGATTTCCCTGAGACTCCCAGTTTCAACAAGAAGGTGTTAACTGCTAACGGCGCCAGATATTAGCAATCAACGTGGACCTATACACAGATACAAATAACTTTGCTCCCAACGAGTATAGAGAGGTTGTCAATCCCTCCGGCCTTGTCGTTTACAAAGGATCAAACGCAAGTGATAATAGTGATAGGTATTGCTGCAAATAGTAAGTAAAACGGAAAGTAAATAGCGGATGTGATCAGTGATGGTAATATGGACCGGGGTCCCATGATGTTCACTAGTGATGTCTCTCTCCCAAAAGACGATAAAACAGCTATGTGAGGTAAACGAATTACAGCTGGGCAATTGACAGAACCATGTGCGCAAACCAATGCTGACTATGTTGCAAGAAAGGTAGAGGTTCAAAGCATGGGCGGTACGCCAAGGCAAGTAGACCGAAATCCATCTGCATCTACTACTAATCATCCACCTTGAGATATCTATCCAGAACATCTCGCTGGTATTAAGTTGCGAGTCCCACCCATAGTGTAAACTCAAAGCAACAGACAACTGCATTAAAAGAACTTTTCGTAAAGTAAACAATCCTTGCACCCGCGGGCACAAGCACCGTTGTTTTCCCCCTTGTGGCAACAGCACATCCCCTAGACTCATGTTTCTGTCACTCAAGCTAGTCATCGAGGGGCATGAACCCACAATCAAGCATAACGTTCCCTCTTGGAGTCACTACCTACTACTTGGCCAAAGCAATAAATAACAACGGAGAACATGCAAGAATTACTTACGAACATAAATATAAAAGAGGTCAATAAAATATATTACTCAAACACAATCTGAACATAATCTCACAATTCATCGGATCCCAGCAAACTCAACATAGCAACAGCATAAGGATTGCATATGTGCCTCGATCATGTAGGGCAGCTCACGAGGTCTAATTAGTGAAGCACAAGAACGGGAGGAGAACATCACATAGCTACTGGTCATGGACCCATGGTCCAAGGGAGACTACTCACAACTCAACCGGGAGGCGTCCATGGTGGTGGAGAAGCTCCCGGTGGTGATCCTCCCCTCCGGCAGGGTGCCGGGAAGAGTTCTCCTGGTGCTCCCGATCTTGGAAGCGCGGCGGCGGCGGAACAGAGATGAGATCGCGAAAAAGGGTTCCCGTCTCGAGGGTTTCGGGACACGATATAAATATATGCCAAAGGGGGGCATCAGACGAGGCCTGGGGGGCCCAAGCGCCCCCCCGGCGCGGCCAGGAGGGGGGCCGCGCCACCAGGGCGCCTGGAGCCCTGGTGGCCCCCCTCCGGCTCTACTTCGGGTGCCGGGAAGCTTCTGGAACGCTGATTTTTTATATAATTTTTCCGGGATTTTTCTGGCAGTTCTCGTAATGGGAAAACCTGAAATTCAAAAACAGCAGAAAACAGAAACTGACACTGGGGTGCACTGAGTTCATAGGTTAGTCCAAATATGATCAAAAGTGTATGGAAGTGTATAAATATCATAGCAATATCACCCAAAAGAGGCATGGAGCAAGCAGAAATTATAGATACGTTTTGGACGTATCAACCAGCATCGCATGTAGATCGAAAAACTCCTTTTTGTAAGCATCGTAACATTTTGCAGCAGGCGCATCTATCCACACTTTAGAAGTTCTTCTACCAGTAGCTGAAATTAAATGTCAATGTCATTTCCACGTTGCTTCGGGCCTTGGATAATCATTGACATCATAATGTATTTTTTCTTCATACACAACCAAGGAGCTAGGTTATATATGCACAAAAGCACCGGCCATGTGCTGTGATTGGTGCTCGTGTCGCTAAAAGGATTCATCATGTCTGTCAGGGATATTACTACCAGGTATAAACCACCCAGGAGGGGCCGGTTTATGTTATCAAGATTATTTTACTAAAGCTCAGCGGAGCATGAAGAGATTTCAGCCCAAGAGGTTTAGAGCCCAAGTGTTAGGGCCCACACATTGTAAACCGTCATACTACGTAACTTGTGATGTAAGTTAGAAAGAATAGAGACCGAGGCGGACATGGTTATGAGCTGGCTTTGGGACTCTGTAAACCGGACCGGGCGTCACCTCTTATATAAAGGGACGACCTGGCCACGGTTCAAGGCAGAGAACAACAGCTCGAGACACATGCAAAGTGGATTCGCTCCCTGGTCATCGAAACCCTAGCAATACTACACCAAACTAGACGTAGGCTTTTACCTTCATCGAAGGGGCTGAACTAGTATAAAATCACTGTGTCCTTGTCTGCTTTAACCCCTTTAAGCTAACCCGTAGCGATGGCCTCACGACTAAGTCCTTTTGCTATGACATCTACCGTGACAAAACCACGACAGTTGGCGCCCACCGTGGGGCTATCGCACGATGGTTTCGAGTTCTTGAAGGGCAGCTTTGAAGGACTCAAGGGCTACGCCGTGGGCCGGATGATCAAGAGTCGCCGCGACAAGATCTACATCGACGACGCAGGCTGGGCCCCCGAGGCCGATTCAATTGAATACGGGTACCGGGTCCCCTTCGGCGGCATCCACGTCTTCATCGGCAAGATCGACGAACTGGGCCCTGAGCCGGACATCTTCCCCAACATCGTCGAGCCGGCTCAGCGTGCGAGGCCTGCCCGGATTCAGCCCGCCATGAAGCATGTCTTCGTTGGAGCAGTGCATGGAGGGCAAGCCGAGGACGGATCGGACTCTGGCGGTGAGACTATTGTCTATTCCGGCGACGAATCGTCCTCCGAAGAGACAAAATCCTTATATCTGCTGCAGGACGGCCGATCTGAGGGCTGTTCCGATGGTGACAGTATTCCGGACCCCCTCGATCCGCCAAACTGGGTTGCCGTCTTTATGGCCGGATCACAACCTATGCAGCAGTCCTCAACTACAACGGCGTTAACATCAGACGCGGTGGGGGCTAGGGCTGGAGATCCTGCCCCGTCACCATCTGAGACTTTATCCGTTTTGATCAATACTTTTACAACGCTATTAACAACAGAGGTAGCCTAGGCCGATAAGGAGCAGCATGATGCGGAGGTCGCTCAGGTGAAGAGCCAGATTGATCAAGCCAAGTTGGACCTAACTGCTGAGAGAACCAGGATGGCTGCAAAGTAGGCTGAGCTTGATGCTCAAGCCTATCGACTCATGTTGGATCAGACCGCTTCACACGAGGTACTGTGGAGAAGGCAATGATCTCGCCTGCCACCGGTTTATGAGGCAAGGAACCTCTTTAGCACTCCAGGAGCAGGAACCAGTAACCAGCCGGAGGTGAACCGGGGAGGGGCACCGGGCACGGGGGCGTCAATTCAGCCGCCGGCCGCAGAGCCAACCCGCCAGGTTGTACCGTCACAACATGTGCCCACCCCTCCTGGTCATTACTCTAATCCGTTGGATAACATAGTCGCCGCCGCTTCATGAATGGCCGCCCTCTCCATTGAAGGAACGTCCCCCATAGCAGTGGAGGCACGACGGGCCAGGGAGTTCTTGGAGACGGCGCTAACTCAACAGCAAGCTTATTCTCACAGCCATGAGAGGATTCATTCAACTCCCTGCCCAAGCCGGAGTTACACTAGGCGTCTAGATGAACCGGCCGTGTCAAGCAGTGCATGAAGACATAATCCACCGCGGCAAGATAATCCGGCAGGAGGAGACGCGAATGCTCAGAACGTGGTGGATCAGGGCAGGCAACGCCGGGAGGCCAAAGTAACAGCACAATACGAATCCCGTTAGGCGACACCGGTTCGTCCCTCTACCACAGTTGAACCGGGGGTTATGTCTAGCTCCCTGGGAGTGCCTTGTCTTACTCCCGCTTTGCGGAACGTGAAACTGCCCAAGGATTTCAAAGGACCGCGCAAGGTGCCCAATTACACAGCGGATCTGTCCCCGGAGGCATGGGTTGAGAGTTATGAGATGGCAATGGAGATGCTGGATGTGGATGATGCATTGTGTGCTAAGTATTTCACAATGATGCTAGAGGGCACGACTCGCACTTGGCTGAAGGGCTTACCACCCAATTCCTTCGGATCATGGGCCGAACTGCGACGCCGGTTTATCAATAACTTCAAGGACACGTGCAAGCAGCCAATGTCTATCGTCGATCTAGCTGCCTGCATTCAAGGAGAGCATGAGTCTACAAGCATTTGGGTGCATCGAGTGTCAGAGATCCTGCATTCCTCCAATAGCATCAACCCAAGCACAACAGTGGTAACCTTAGAAGGCAATTGCCGGTTTGAACCTTTGAAATTGAAGTTGGGATGGCTTAAGCGCAATTGTGATGACATGGGGACACTCATGGGCACTTTAGTGAAGTATGCAGACTCCGATAATACCAAATACCCAGACGCCGATAGTGACAAGTTAGGGAAGGCAAGCAAGAATGGTAAGGCACCGCAGCCCAACCCGACAAATCAAGGATACAATGGTAATCGTAAAGCGGATGGTAGTTCGGATTTTGTGGCCAACATCTATGTTCAGGAGGACGGACAGCGCCGCAAGGGTAGACCGCCCCCACGAAATGGGAGGCCGCCTATTAATCTGGAACGCCAGTTGAACGTACCTTGCCCGAAGCACGGTACAACAGAAAAGACAGCGACACATCTCTGGAAAGACTGTTTCATTATGCAAGAATTCATGAACCGGTCTCGGTACGATCACGGACCATCTGGCAGGTCAGGCCCCGGTTTTCAAGGGCCGGATTATCAAGGAGGTGGATCCGGTTCAGGGTATCAAGGCAATAACGGCAACCACAACGGGCACAATCAGCATAACCAACAGCACGGCCAGGGTGGCTATAACAACCAGGGAAATCAACAGCGTCAGCAGCAGCACAATCCGGATATTAGAGTAATCCGAAGGAGGTGAGCAGTGGGCAGTATCATGTCTTCACCACGAGCTTGTGTAAGCGTGATCTGAAAGTTCACAAGAGGGCAGTACATTTTGTTGAACCGGCGGTGCCACGTTACCTGCGTTGGTCAGAACAACCCATTGTGTGGAGCCGAGAGGATCATCCACCCCGGGTTGATAATCCGGGTCAGTTGGCTCTAGTGGTGGCACCTTAGGTGGGTGGTTACAAGTTTACCAAGGTGCTTATGGATGGAGGCAGCAGCATCAACATTTTATATTATGAAACTTTCCGGCACATGGGGCTGACAGATAAGAATCTTCGGCAGTCCAACACAGTCTTTCATGGGGTGGTGCCCGGCAAATCGGCGTAACCAGTTGGCAAGATTGATTTGGAGGTCACCTTTGGAGATGAGCATGATTCCAGGTCGGAGACCTTGACCTTTGAAGTGGTGAAGATCAAAAGCCCGTATCACTCCCTGTTCGGGCGGCCGGTTTCGCTAAGTTCATGGCCAGGCCTTGTTATGTTTATCTACAGCTCAAGATGCCGGGCCATAAGGGAACCATTACGGTCCATGGGAGTCGCAAGATTGCATTGGAATGCGAGGAAGGTGATGCAGCTTATGCGGAAGCGGTTTGTGCAACTGAGGAGCTGAAGTTTTATAAAGACAATGTTGATCCGGCGGATATGTCTTCGCTGAAGAAGCCAACCATAGAGCTTGATCCGGCTTTGAAGTTCAAATCAGCTGAAGAGGCCAAACAGGTTGACTTCGTTCCTGGTGATTCATCCAAGCAGTTCGCTATCAGTGCTAACCTAGATACGAAATAGGAAAGCGCGCTCATCGAGTTCATCCATGAGAATCGGGACATCTTTGCATGGAAGCCTTCTGATATGCCAGGTGTACCGAGGGAACTTGCTGAGCACAATCTCAATATTGATCCTAAGTTTAAATCGATCAAGCAATTTCTGCGCCGCTTCAATGAAGAAAGGCGCAAGGCTATTGGAGAAGAAGTGGCTAGGCTCTTGGCGGCACGCTTTATAGTCGAGGTTTTTCATCCAGAGTGGTTGGCTAATCCGATGCTAGTACATCAGAAAAATGGCACTTGGCGAATGTGTGTTGATTACACAGATCTAAACAAAGCTTGCCCAACTGATTCCATTGCCCTCCCCCATATTGATCAGATCATCGATGCTACGGCATGATGTGAGCGACTAAGTTTTTTGGATGCATATTCAGGTTATCATCAGATCAAGATGGCAGTCAAGGACCAGGAGAAGATGGCCTTTATAACTCCCTTTGGAGCCTTCTGCTATGTGTCTATGCCATTTGGGCTTAAGAGTGCCCAGGCGACCTATCAGCGTTGTGTGCAGAATTGCCTTCATGGATAGATTGGGCCGAATGTTCATGCATATGTGGATGACATTGTGGTGAAATCCAGGGAAGAGGAGACGTTGATAATAGATTTGAAAGAAACCTTTGACAATCTCCGGGTTTATAAAATGATGCTTAATCCGGAGAAGTGCATTTTTGGTGTTCCGGTAGGCAAGCTCCTGGGGTTCTTAGTGTCGAACAGGGGAATCGAAGCTAATCCGGAGAAGATCAAGGCGATTACATCTTTGGCTAAGCCGGCGTGCATCAACGATGTCCAACGCGTGGCGGGCCGTATTGCGGCGCTCAGCCGGTTAATCAGCCGTTTGGGGGAGAAGGCTATTCCACTTTATCAGATGATGAAAAAGACAGATCGCTTTATCTGGAATGATGCTGCTGATGCTGCGTTTGAGGACTTGAAGAAGCAATTAGCAGAGCCACGAGTCCTTGCTGCCCTAGTTGACAATGAGCCGCTGTTGTTGTATGTGGCTGCTAATGCCCGTGCAGTAAGCGTTGCCATTGTGGTAGAGCGTAAGGAGGCAGGCAAAGAATATCCGGTTCAGCGGCCGGTTTACTACATCAGTGAGGTGCTCATTGAATCAAAACAGAGATAGCCGCATTGGCAGAAATTGGTGTATGGAGTCTTCATGGCAAATCGAAAGCTAAAGCACTATTTTCAAGGCCATCCAATCACTGTTGTCAATTCAGCTCCATTGGGGGATATAATCCAGAACAGAGAGGCTACTGGTCGGGTGGCAAAGTGGGCCATTGAGCTTAGCCCGCACGCATGGTCGGGTTCTACTGGTTGACGGCTCATGCCGACGCAGAGGTCTTGGTTAGAAAATGTGATGCTTGCCAGAAATTCTCACGGCGTGCTCATATACCGGCGCAGGAATTGAGGATGATTCCAATTACTTGGCCGTTTGCGACTTGGGGGCTTGATATGGTTGGACCCCTCAAGAGATCCCAAGATAAGAAGACCCACCTTTTGGTGGCAGTGGACAAATTTACCAAATGGGTTGAAGCGGAACCAGTTAGTAAGTGTGATGCAGCAACGGCGGTTCAGTTCATCAAAAAGGTGATTTTCCGGTTTGGCTTTCCACACAGTATTATAACTAATAATGGTACCAATCTATCCAAGGGGGCTATGGAGGAGTTCTGTCAACGAGAGCACATCCGCCTTGATGTTTCATCAGTAGCTCACCCTCAGTCTAATGGCCAAGCTGAGAGAGCCAATCAAGAGATCTTTAGAGGCATCAAACCCCGGCTTATGGTTCCTTTGCAGAGGACACCGGGTTGTTGGGTGGAGGATTTACCTTCTGTACTATGGAGCATCAATACTACACTTAACAGATCCACAGGATACACGCCTTTCTTCATGGTGTATGGAGCTGAAGCAGTTCTCCCTAGTGATATCCGTCATGACTCGCCGCGGGTGGCGGCTTACATTGAAGCGGATAACAAAAAAGCAAGGCAAGATGCATTGGACCGGCTGGATGAAGAATGGGACACGACAGCAGCTCGATCATCGATTTATCAGCAAGATCTGCGCCGGTACCACAGTCGCCGGGTTAAAACCAGGACGTTTCAAGAAGGAGATCTGGTGCTCTGGCTCATCCAAGACCAGACAGACATGCACAAGCTATCCCCACCTTGGGAAGGACCCTTTGTGGTCAGCAAGAACCTGCACAACGGATCATACTACCTCGTCGACGTTCGAGAACATAAGGACTCACGTACGGCGGAGGAGGAGACCAGACGGCCGTGGAACATCGCTCTCCTTCGACCTTACTACGCTTGAGCCATAGGCTCCGCTTTATGTACATATCTTTACAATGTATATATTATGATCAATATAATAAACCGGCGCCCCCGATAAAGCGGGGTATCAGCCGCCTTTTTTCATAAGAGTGTCACATGGGGGCTTCTGTGGGCAAGGGAGTTCCTATGGCCTCTTAAACCGGGGACCACATCAAGGCCATCATAAGAGCATAGCTGTGGTTGCTTCGGAAATTTCCACATGATGATGAGGGGCAAAAGAGAGTTTGATGCCCAGCACAACTCAAACACAGGCCCCGACGAGTAATGCTCAAATGCTGGCTCGGGGCTCCTGATGGAAGACATCAGCGAGTTGACAACCCTTGTAGTAAACACGGCTTGGAGGCTTGGTGTATACACCTAAAACCCCAGATTAACCTGCCTGCATCAAGTAAGTCACTCCGTCCAGGTAAACCTGGTACGACCCGTCGAACGTACACACAAGTCAGTCTTTACTGACCCTGAACTTGGTAACGTTAAATTAACGATCATCAAGTGATTACACAAGTCAATCTTTACAAATTTTTTGAACTTGGTAGCATTTGGCATTGATGATTTGGTTAAGGATTGAGGACCATCTTAACAGGCTTTGCAAAATGGTTAATGATAGTAGCCTGGCAGCTCATAAAAAGCCTCGAATTTGGAGCCTGGCAGCTCGTAAAAAGCCTCGACTACATGGTCTTATTTGCCCAAAACTTTTTTTTATGTTTTATCAAATCTTTGTCCTCAAGGTCATTGGTTTTTAGCCAAGTCCAGTAATTCAGGGAGTGGATGACTATAAGTTGCCACTAGATCTGCATTTACATAGTTCTAGTCTGGGTTATAAACACCAGTACTAACTACTATTAAACCGGAGTTCATCATAACCCGGTTCGGTTTTCGTGACGAACCGACAAATAATCAAGGGAGTCATCGGCACTTGCACCTTGGATCATTATTTCTTCCTGCCGAATTAAGGTTTATTGTGATACCCTAATCACAGGTATGATACATACTTATACTTTATACACAGTTCAAGTTATCAACTTAGACCATGTGTTTGGGCATTATGACCCGTCCGACGATAAACCGCCAGGACACTTTGAACATTATTTTATGCAGAAACATGTGGAATAAACCGTCAAAAGCATGGAAAGCAGGATATATTTAAGAAGTTGCCATTCAAAGCAATCTCACAAAATATAGTATGGGACGAACGCAGAGTATCTCACCTATCCTATTACAAGGCGCTGGAAGGATCAAAAGAATATCAGTTTTTATCAAAGTACTGAGACATAAAGTTAAACCGGCGCTGGTTTAAGATTCTGCGTTAGCTCGCCGTGAAGATTGAGGATTAGCTAGCTCCGGGTCTTCGGCGGTTTCTTCCAGCAGCTGGAAGTCAATAGTGGTCCAGTCAATCTTGGCCAGAGCTCGGAAATAAACTTTGTCAGTTATGAGGTCTGACGGATCAATGTCAGGAGCAAAGGTGTGCTTTCGGACGGGCGGAATAAGATTTTCAATATCGTAAGCCGGACGCTCTGCCCGCACGTTCTCCGCATTATATCCTGGATGATATCTTGATAGATCGACTTCGTCAGCAAGTTTGCTAGCAAGAGGCCACATATCCTTGGTTAAGGCACATAGATCATCACTGGAAAAGGCTGATCCATCTTCCTTCATGCTTGGATAGCTGCTCATCGCCTCCGCCGGATCAAAGTCAGGAACCCAAGCCTCTGCTCGAGTCAAAGCGATCAGAGCACCTGCTCTTGCAGACGACTTTTTTACCTCTATGAGGCGGGCAGGCAGAATGGACAGCTTCTCCAAGGTGCCCTGGATTGTGGAAGGAGCCGGTTTATTGTGCGATATAGCACTAATAGCCCTCTGAGCGCTGGAGTATAGCTGCTCCACCAGGGTATATGCAGCTTTCAATTTCTTTTGAACGTCATTGCCAAGATGAGTGATGCGCCTCCCTGCGTTCAAATTATGAGTTAAACCGGAACAATACATGATTGCAAGGATAAGGTTATGGTAAGAGTACTTACCAAAGATGGCAGACGTCATGTCATTTATTTGCTGCCTCAATCCGGACAGCTCTTCTGTCATCGGATTAAGAGCATCCTCGGCATCACTGGCTCTCTTCTCCAGAGCAGCCTTTTCAACCTCCCAAGCTGACCGCTCTGTTTCAAAGTCCTTTGTTAGCTTCTCCATATTGGCTAAAGTAAGTATAAGTTCCTCCTTGACTTTGGCAGCAGTAGTCTCTTGGAATTTTAGGTTATCCCGGAGCTCAGTTATTTCAGAGGCCCTCCGGTTCAAATCAGTCTGCCAAAATGAAAGTATATCAGATATTCATGGAGCAATTCAATCAAAGTCCCAAGCACATAACAAGTTATGCACTTGACACTTGGGGGTAATGTATCTTTGCAGTAAAAACAAGCATTTTTCTGACAAGTCTCAAGCACATAAGCTAGTTATATACTTGACACATGGGGGCTAATGTAACATTGCTCTGAATTCAGATAGAAGTCCCGGTTCATCCTAAAGGAAGTAAACTGGCCCTTGGGGGCTACATGTGCAAAACAAAGCTAACTACTGGATCTCCTGAAGTCCCGGTTCACCCTAAAAGGCTAAACCGACACTTGGGGGCTACGAGGGAGTAAAGATACGGTTACAAGATACAAGCATAAATAGAGGACAAGACAAAGGAGAAGTTACCTCATAACACTCTTTCATTAAGTTTACTAATCCAGCTTCATAATCGCGGCTGGTATGTAGCCGGTTTAAATATCCGGAATGGAGCTCCTGAGCGCTGAGCTGAGAATAGCTGGACAAGTCAGTATTCCACTTGCCCTTGTCCTTGTTGAGAAATTCTTCTTTGGCAGTATGTTTGGCCAAAGCGACAGGCTCCCCTGGGGTGGTAAAACCGGTCCCAGTGATTTCAACATCACCAGGTGAAGCGGCCGCTTGTTTAGGGGGATTAGCAGGAGCAGGACTAGCAGGAGCAGGGCTAGCCCGGGTAGGGCTGGCCGGTTCAAGATCACACTCCATGGGATCGCTCCCCTGATCAACAAAGACTTCATGATCCATGGGAGGAGGATCATCATGCAGAATCTCAACATTGTCTTCGGAAGGTTCAACAAGTTCCAGATCTTCTGCCGGTTCAGGAGTGGCGTTATCGACTGCCGAATTACTCAATTTGGCCTTTTTGCTAGGTTTGGGTTTACTGTGAAAGGTAAAGATAATGAAAATCAGAAGTCAAAGACGAAATGTTAAACCCGAAAGAGTGAAAAACAGCTTACCCAGGAACAGTCTTGAGTGGAGGAATTTGTGTGGTTGTTGATTCACCAGAGGATGAAAGAGGAGTTTCCTGATAATCCGAATCAGAAGGATTAAGGGGTTGTCGAATAAGACCTGCTTTGGAATAAAGAGTAGTTGGAGTAAGTAAAACCTCGGAACGGCGCCTCCGAGTGGGAGTTTGCGGTAATCCGGTGGATTCAATAGCGTGACCGCTATGGCGAGTGGTGCGACAAGCTTCATGTTGCTGTTTCTTCAAAAGAAAGTTTGGATCCAAATAAGCATAAGGATGAGAAAATTGAAATTTTCGGACTGTCCGACGAATTTTTGGTGGAGGCAGCGGTTCTGAATCGGAAGAAAGAGTGATTACCTCAGCATCATCCGCTTTACTGCCTTCGACACGTCCATGGGAACAGTCATTATTAATAAAAATGCAGATAAAGGGAAGACAAGGAAGCCAAAAGAATCAAGTGATACCTCGGAGGCCGGATCATCTTCTTCCGCATTAGATCCCGACGTGGCAGTGCTCTTCTTCTTGTTTCTCTTAACAGCCAGGGTCTTTTGGCGAGCTGCCTTCGCTGGTTTATCTTGGGTGTTCCTTTTCCAGAAAGGGTCATTGTCCTGTTGAAAGAAATAAAGACATTTCAAAGACAAGTACTGCAGATGGATTAAAACAAAGCAAAATAATAGGGAAGAGTTTCTTACCGACGGCGGTTTGTTGGTCACACAGAAGGGTGCCAGGCCGGTTTGACTACAAGCTTCTAGAGGTAAATTCAGCATCTTCTTGACGGATTCATTAATCTCGTTTTCTGGCAGCACCATCTCTGTGTGGCGCAAAGGGTCATTGGGATTCCCAGTATATTCACACATTAAACCAGAGCGCCGGCTTAGTGGGAGAATACTCCACGAAATCTAGCAGCGGACGAAGTCAACACCAGTCAGACCATTGGCCACAAAGGCCCTGAGCTTTGAAAGCTGAGGGGCGTACTGAGCTCGTTCCTGGGCACTTAGCCATTGTGGAAAAGGGTGGTTCTCTGGAAGACGGTGGGAGCGATAACCCGGCAGTGGATTTTCACCTTCCGGTGAAGTGTCTACGCAGTAGAACCAAGTCTGATTCCAGTCCTTTGGATGGCTGTGGAGAGTGGCGTGAGGAAAACTAACATCCTTCCTCTTCTGAATAGTCATCCCGCCAAGTTCAGTGTTTGGACCATCATGAAATTCAGTACGACGGTTTAAGTGAAAGAAGTCCTGGAATAGCTCCACTATTGGCTCCTCTTGCAGATAAGCTTCACAAAAGACTTGGAAGTTGCAAATGTTTGATACAGAGTTGGGACCAATGTCTTGTGGATGAAGCTGGAAGTTTGCTAACACATCACGGAATTTTTTTGACCCAGGAGGGTTGAATCCCCGGGCCAAGTGATCAAAGAAGACGATGATCTCTCCCTCTTTGGGCTTTGGAGGACATTCTGATCCAGGAGCCCTCCAGTGAAGGACATCCTTTGGGCCTAAAGCGCCAATTGAGGCCATCTTCTCTAAATCATCCTCGGTGATCCAGGATTGGACCCAGTTGCAGGAGACAAACTGTTTGGCTTGAGTAGTCATCTTTTCGGAAGGGAAAGGCTGAAAATACAATGAAGAGCCGGTTTGTAATCTAAGCAGATTTAAACCGGCATGCTCTATGAAGGTACTGGTCTAAACGACGGTTTAAGCAGGGGCCTAATGGTATCTACCGGGTTAGATATCCGGCACAGCTATAACAATGACATCTACTGGATTATGAAGTTTGAAAAAAGCTATACCGCCAACACAGGCAAACAAGACGCAGATCTGAAGTTTCGGGGAAACAACTTTCACACAAACAACAGTGAAATACGAATCTACAGCATGTGGAAAACTCAGAAATAATTCAAGTTATAATCAGTAGACGCGGCGAAGGTCCTAAACAGATTCAGTCTAACTAATCATATTGGGAGAGATAAAGCTACAACGATGGAGCGGAGTCATTCTTACGGTTGTTAACCAAAAGTTTGAGATCTACGGCGAACTACTGGCTATGGCGAAGAACTACGAAGAACAAGGACCTATCCACGAGCTCGCATGAGGAAACCCTAGAACTGAGATCTATGGAAAGGGAAGAACAGGATGTACCCGAGGTAACGGGTGCGGAGAAGCACTGGCGAATCTCTGGAAACGTTCAGGTTGATGCAGCGGCCGGGCTCGACGAGGATGCATAGTTCGACGGACGGCGGCGGAGCTCGAGCGCAAGTGGACAGAGGAAGAAGAAAAGGCAAGGGGGAAAAAAGAGATGCCCCTCTGCCCTATTTATAAGCCGAAGGGATAAAACGGCAGGCGCGGGAATCGAGGAGCCGAAAAGATGGATATGGACGATACTGTCGCCTCGATCTTCGGAGCTTTAATGAATAAAAGATAAAAAACAGGTACACGTATTAAATGCGCAGATGGCGTCATGACGGTTTAAAGTGATTTGAGGAGATGACGTCACACCGGTTTATGAAGCATTTTGAAGCTGCGGAAAGGGAAGATCTGTACAAGACTTTGAAGATTGACATGAACAGGTTCAAATCAATCTGGAGCCTAATGTCAGGGATATTACTACCAGGTATAAAACGCCCAGGAGGGGCCGGTTTATGTTATCAAGATTATTTTACTAAAGCTCAGCGGAGCATGAAGAGATTTCAGCCCAAGAGGTTTAGAGCCCAAGTGTTAGGGCCCACAAATTGTAAACCGTCATACTACGTAACTTGTGATGTAAGTTAGAAAGAATAGAGACCGAGGCAGACATGGTTATGAGCCGGCCTCGAGACTCTGTAAACCGGACTGGGTGTCACCTCTTATATAAAGGGACGACCCGGCCACGGTTCAAGGCAGAGAACAACAACTCGAGACACATGCAAAGCGGATTAGCTCCCTGGTCATCGAAACCCTAGCAATACTACACCAAACTAGACGTAGGCTTTTACCTTCATCGAAGGGGCCGAACTAGTATAAAATCCCTGTGTCCTTGTTCGCTTTAACCCCTTTAAGCTAACCCGTAGCGATGGCCTCACGACTAAGTCCTTTTGCTAGGACATCTGCCGTGACAAAACCATGACACCGTCAGTACACTCCCCGAGCCTTATACTTCTAGGATCCTTGGAAAAATCTTGAAACTTGTTGTCGATTAACTCCCACTGAGCCCCATCTTTCGGGTGCCTCATATATTTATCCGCAGTTCGCTCATCATGATTCCACCGCAACCTCTTTGCCTATGTAGGGTTTGCAAACAAATGCATCAACCTTGGAATTAAAGGCAAGTACGAAACAACCTTGAACGGGATTCCTGTCTTGATCTTGTCGTCCAATTTGTACTTGTCCTTTGCTCTCATGCACTTGTATCGTGCATGCTTGCATATGGGACATGCACGCAAATCTTTGTACTCACCACGATACAATATATAGTCAGTCACACAAGCATGTATCTTCTATACTTCAAGTTCCAATGGGAAAACAATTTTTCTTCGCTTCGTTCGTGCTTCTAGGGAGCACATTATCTTCCAGAAGAATTTCTTTGAAAAGACCTAACATCTCTGTGAAGCCCTTGTTTGATAGACTATTTGCTGCTTTAAATCTGAGAAGCGCCAGGGTGGCACTCAACTTGGAATATTTCATTTTGCAGCCTGGATACAATTCTCTCTTGGAGTCCACATGAATGGTTGGTAGATCCTTGTACCCAATCATATCGTTTTTGGGCCCTTGAAATCTACAATCATAACAGTGAAATCTGGCATATCAAGATCGTTGTCATCTGCGTCGACGTCTTGGTTTTCTAGTGGGCGTTTCGGCTTTCTGGTGTTCCATTGGTAGCATGACGCCTCTGCCCCGATGTTAAGTTCAACATCCATGTGACGCTGATCGGGGTTTGGCATCTCGCAGCCCTGGGTATATTCATCCATCACCTGCTCTTCACCGTGTCTGGTCCAACGTGTATATCCATACATGAATCCCCGAGAGACTAAGTGCCACTGGACATCTGCAACTTCACGTGACTCTGTTGGCACAATGAGTACATGGACATAGGATGTAATACGCACCACCAATTCTCCTCTTTGCACTTTCAGCAAAATTCATGAACTCTGTCATGCCACTTATACAATCTGTGGTTCTCTGATTCTTCATACATTCAGATCATTCCATCTGCACCACATGAATGGTAATTAAAAACAAAACAACAACATTAATATACGGATTAACCAATGCCCAAAGATGCGTGCATAAATAATAAGGTTTTATTTTCATAATTACTGAGGGTGCTCCATATTGTTATCCAGACATGCAATAAAAAAATGGCGAGTCAATTTACATGCAGAGTACTACAACACTACCCTTAGGAATTGAATACCTTAATTATGACACTCACGAAAAGAATACCTTAATTAATTAACCGCGTGACGACCTCCACCCAGCAGACAGAGAAGCGCGATGTGGCGGCACGCCGAGATAGCAGGGTCGAGGACCAAAGCTTACTGCGGCTGACGCCTGAAGTTTGACCTCCACTATCCCGCCATCGACCGCGATGGATGTGCCCCAATCACGCCGCTGCCGACCTCGATGGTTGAGCTCCTCCTATCTCCCGCCGCAGACTAAGGATTTACCTCCTATGGCACCGCCACCGCCCACCGGCCGAGGATTAACCTCTTCTCCGGTAGCCGCTGCCTAGGCTGCCGCCGCCATCTCTATCTGCAGAGCAGCTGTTTTATTTTCTAAGGGATATCCGCAGATCGGCTGTTTACACGGTATCACTGTACAGGGTAGTACATCACATACGGTTATGTAACGACAACCGTGTCTCAGCTACATTGTCTTCTCACACGGTTTGGTGCAGAAATCGTGTGTGAAGTTGTAATACCTAAAACATATGACATGTATAAACAGTGTGCCCTATACAACATATAGTGCCATAAGTAGTTCCCAACCGTTAGTTTATCCCCATAGTTTTGCCATTTCCCCCAAACCCTAGATAGCCACCAAATTCCCTCGCACGGCGCTGACATTGGGGGAATGCGGACGAGTGGTGCTGATGGTTTTGGTGCGGCTGCTCCTGCTCGTATCGCCGCTCTTGGCAGCGCCGCTACGACGGCGGTCACCGCCAACTACTTGCCTAAGGTCATCAGAAGGCAGGTGTACTATGGATCTGAATCGTCCTGTCAGGTTGCAATCTATCCTGAGCCCGATCTTTTTTAGCATGTCCAAAGTAGCTCCTTGCTGAATCTGTCCTGAATGAACCCCCCACTAGGAAAGCGATCTGCCGCCAGATCCGGAGCATGACTCCAGACTCCCGCAACACGAGTTCGACTCCGAGTTTTGCACCATCGAGAAGTACCAAAATCTGAGTTGTGTGCACGGGCACACTCTCGCTCCACGTGTATGCACGGAGGGTTTCGACATTGGCAGGTGGTTTCTTAGTTGCCCCTCAGAGGTTAGTGCTAAGTTCATCATTTTACTTGAGTTAATGCCACCGCTTATCCTGAATACTATTTAACATTTGCAGGGATATGAGGCTTGTGCCTTTGTTAACTGGCTGGATGAGGAATGTCATGGCTGGGCTTGGAGTGTTATCACCAAGCTTGCAGAAGATAACATAAAGCTGAAGAAGAAACTGACTGATCTGGAATGTACAATCAGTATGATGAAGCAAGAAAGAATCAATCACATGCTATAGATGAAAGCAAGAGACAAGAAGTAACTAGCATGTCTAGTTGTGGTTGTCGCATTAGCCATGTTCGATGCGCTGTTTGCAATGATGATTAGGGGTTTTGTTTGATAGTATTGCTAAAGCACATCTAGATGTGCTCTAAGTAATGCACATCTAGGTCCTATGCCATTGATGTTACGCGAACATTTGTGCAAATATTTTCCTTTGTCTTTTTTTCTTTTCTTTGTAGTTTGATTACTACTGGCTTCATCAGTAATAAGAGCTCAATGTATTGCTTGCCAACTGTCCTACTCCGTTCATACCGGTACGGGCGCATAATCCCAAAACTCATTCCTTGTTTTTTTCCTGAAAAAATAAATCAGCCAATAGGAGTCCTGCACAACCCCGAGAATTTGGAGAGACCCGATACAAATAATTGCGCTGATTATATTAGCGGTTAGATAATACCTCAACCCCCGCTTCAATTGGAATTTCCTCTTCTCTGCATACCCCGCTTAAGTGTCCACCATCTTCATCGTCCCTGGCAGGCTGCACTACACACTTGCACACACTCTGCAATCTCGCTTTCTCGCGGTTTTTATATGACCATAGCCATGTCGAGCGACAGCGAGGATGACAGTTCGGCCAGCAGTCTGGCGGCCGATGATAGGTCAACATCGGAATCATCCCGCTCGTCTTCCATGAGTCCGGCGTCGAGCCCAGACCTCGATTATATCCGGATCATGGAAGGGACGCCGCTTCTAGAGTCGTCAGAGGACGCGGAGCCATCGGAGGATGAAGAAGAAGAAGACGACGATGATGAGGAGGAATGGTCGAACGAGGAGGAGGAGGACGACGACATCAATGATGATGACGACAGCGGCGGCGATGAAAAGCCAATGGTTAGCGGCAAGAAGTGTCCTCGCCAAGACGATGTCGCGGGGCCATCCAACATCAACAACAACAACAACAACAACAACAACAACAAGAAGGAGTAAATTAAGGAGACTGTATATATCTCTGTTTCCGTTCGCTCATAGTAATTTGTTATCTCTGTTTATCCTGTCAATCTCATCGCATACGGTTAGTAATATGTATTCGACAGAGATCTTCTGCATTATCACCCACATGTTGGTTTGTTGAACTATGTGCCCTGACGAGCACACAATTCACACAAAAGACCATATGGGCTGTCTATAATGTTCGCACAGAATTCTGATTACCGACCTGTTTGCCGGGTATCACACACATCTTGTTACGTCGAATCGTTTGTGGTCACCTCGATCATCGCAAATGGTTCATCGGAGCGAACTCTATGTCGTATATCACACACACCTTGATCTGGCTGCCCGTTTTTATTGTTATGTCTCATCGCAAATAGTTCGTATAGATCAATCGTATGCCCCGCATCGCACACACAACTAACATCTGAACCGTGTTTGATGTATCATTCATCGGAAATGTTTTGCATCTTTTTTTGGCGTTTTTACATCACCGTTTGCGATTAATGCATCACACATAGTTTCGTCAAATGGACTCTAATCGTAGTGTCGTGTTAGCAGCATCCTGCAGTAGTGTTGGCCTCAAGGTGCTCGATCAGCTCCTGATCCGTGGGATCGAACTTGACGCTAGCCGGCAGCACCGGCCAATCCTTCTTGCACTTGCATCAGTTAATTCCAGTTAAATGGTTCTCAATGTATGATCAATCAAATGTTTAAGTAAATGATGAAAGATTTCGACAGATAAGTGCTACTCCGAATTTAAAGTCCATAATACCTGAACAAACTGGGGTCCCGGCTTCATTACTACATGCATACTCTAAAGACTTGAAAAACCCCATAAAGATCAAAATCATCATACAGGGCAATGTGACGAATACTCACAGGAACGGCCTCGCTGATTCGTTCCTTCATCTGCTTAACTTAAAAAGCATCCTTATTGAGATCAATTTTTGTAGCGTCTTCCTTTTGACTACTTGCAATGAATTATAGCAGCTCTAGTAGCTCATCGCTCATCGTATCAACTGGATCAGAACAAGGCGGCGTCTGGGAGGCGGGGAGACCGGGAGAGAATGGGAGAGTGATTTTGTAGAGAAAGGGAGAGTGCTATGAGAGGGCTAAGGCTCACTTTGGTGAACGGAACTCGCCGCCAGGACTCTTGTGTCACCTCCACGGAGCGTGTTGTCACGTCAATTCAATGTGAGGGCATGATGAATAATTTGATCGACGTGGTACTACTTACTAGTCGTATTCAGTGTCACATTTTAACCGTAGATTTTACTAACAAAATGTGAATGCATGTCACCAAAAATTATACCATTGGAAACGATGTTCAAATACGAATCAAATGATATTTTTTCATGACATGCATTAACATTTAATTAGTTAAATTTATGGTCAAATTTTGACACAAATTACGAAGTGGACCAATAAACCAGGAGGGAGTTATATACGGTATAGAGGACTACTAGTACTACAAATTTAGAAATGGAGTACGTTATTACAAGGTTGTGAGACAGACTTTGTAGGCTACATGAGTAATACAAAATATAATTCCCATCGGACAACACTTTCACCAACAAGTACGCACTTGAAGCCTAATAGATATATGAGTACATGCGACGCAGGTGAGTTAGGATGCACTTGATCCCAAGAAAGGTATCTATCCTTCAAACTAACTACAATACATAATATCCAACAAAAGAGGGTCATGCTACAGTAGTAGGATAAATGGCTCAGTCTAGATATCACTACAAATCAACTTGTGCATATTTGTTGTTGGCATGAACCACATCACCGCATGTCGAGTTTGCAAAAGCAATTCATCTCTTGGAAGCTTGATGCCTTTCACACACCGAAGATTATCTGGCAACAAGCTGTGTCGACGAATCTCTGGATATGGTGATTCATGAAACCCATGGTATGATGTGTAAACATAGGTCCCCCCTGGCGAATGGAAGTTTCATAGCACAGTAATCATCACCGGTGATATGATCGATGATTGGTTGGATGATCGGATAATTGAGCCCGAGGAACATGGAGTGGTTGCCGAGGTTGTAAACCCGCCTCTAGTTGAATACGCCTAGCCCAACGGAGCTGGGATTTTTCTCGAACAAGAAGAAGCCATATCCATCACAGTCGCGAACGCCCCAGGCATTGTACTGCATGTGATTTGATGAAATGGTTTGGTCAATTTGATACGTGCAAATGAGCATCACGTACCCACCGTCAGTTCAACGAGCGATAAACTACCACCCATTGACTTGTATATTTCCAGGTCCTAGAATTATGAATGCCGGCGCATTAGCGTCTGCTGCAACAAATCAAATTGGAGACCCAAAGGACAAAAATATACAATTATGTTCAGAGTATGTGTGGAATTAAGATTATTATAACACTGACATAGGCCATAGCCACAGAAATGCAATGCGGTGGTCATAATCTTGCCCCTAGTTAGAAAACTTAAGCCAATGGCTTTCATATTCTAGCAACATGTCATGGTTCAAACATCAAGTAAAAATGAGAGGAAAACATCTATGGCAGGGCCCGCTCATATTCTACCATAGCAGTTACTACTGTTCTCATATCAACTCTAACGATAACATGCGTGGTTATAAAAATCTTGGAAATGAGGGTAACATATAGCAATCATGAGGTTATACTCATAATATCTATTCTAACTATCATTAGATGCCAATTGTTCTCATATCAACTATAACAATAACATGTGTGGTCATAAAAATCTAGGAAATGAGAGGAACATATAGCAATGATGTGGTCATAGACATACTATCTATTCTAATTTTGTAACAATCAATAGGATGTTGGAAATATGCCCTAGAGGCAATAATAAAAGAGTTATTATTATATTTCCTTGTTCATGATAATCGTTTATTATCCATGCTATAATTGTATTGATTGGAAACTCAAATACATGTGTGGATAAATAGACAGACTTTGTGTCCCTAGTGAGCCTCTACAGGACTAGCTCGTTGATCAAAGATGACCGCGGTTTCCAGGTCATAGACATGAGTTGTCATTTGATAACGGGATCACATCATTAGGAGAATGATGTGATGGACGAGACCCAAACGTTAAACATAGCTTTTGATCGTGTCAGTTATCGCTATAGTTTTCTGCATGTCAAGTATAAGTTCCTATGACCATGAGATCATGTAACTCACTGACACCGTAGGAGTGCTTTGTGTGTGCCAAACGTCACAACGTAACTGGGTGACTATAAAGGTACTCTACAGGTATCTCCGAGGGTGTCTGTTGAGTTGACATGGATCGAGACTGGGATTTGTCCCTCCGTGTGACGGAGAGGTATCTCCGGGCCCACTCGGTAATACGTCATCTCAATGAGCTCAAAGTGACTAAGTAGTTGGTCACGGGATTATGTATTACGGTAACGAGTAAAGAGACTTGCCGGTAACGAGATTGAACTAGGTATAGAGATACCGACGATCGAATCTCGGGCAAGTAACATACCGACGAGACAAAGGGAACTGTATACGGGATTGCCTGAATCCTTGACATCGTGGTTCATCCGATGAGATCATCGAGAAACATGTGGGAACCAATATGGGTATCCAGATCCCGCTATTGGTTATTGACCTGGGAGTGTCTCGGTCATGTCTACATGGTTTCCGAACCCGCAGGGTCTACACACTTAACGTTCGGTGACGCTAGGGTTGTTAGTGAGAAAAGTGTATGGTTACCGAAGGTTGTTCGGAGTCCCGGATGAGATCCCGGACATGACGAGGGTCTCCGGAATGGTCCGGGGACGAAGGTTGATATATAGGATGAAAGGTTTCGGAGTCCGGAAGTGTTCCGGGGAGCATCGGGAAATCGGCGGACGACCGAAAGGGGTTTCGGGGGTTCCGGAAGTAGTTCTGGGCCTAATGGGCCACAAGGGGGGACACCACAGCCCTCAGGGGGCTGTGCGCCCCCCCCTGGGCCCTCTCCTTGTGCGCCAAGGGAGGTGGACCCCTCTAGGGTGGCCGCACCCCCTTAGCCTTGGGGGGCAAGGCACCTAGGGGGGGAAACCCTAGGGCCAGCCTTGGCCGCCGCCCCCCCATGCCCTGGCCGCCGGCCCCCTAGGGGAAACCCTAGGGCGCCCCCCCTCTCCTCCTTCCCCCTATATATAGAGAGGTAGAGGGAGGGCAGCCAACACAAGTTCGTGCCTCGGTGCTGCCCTCCCTCTCCCATAACATCTTCTTCTCCCGCGGTGCTTAGGCGAAGCCCTGCTGGAATTCTTCTACACCATCACCACCACGCCGTCGTGCTGCCGGTTCTCCATCAACCTCTCCTCCACCCCTTGCTGGATCAAGAAGGAGGAGACGTCCCCGAGCCGTACGTGTGAAGAACGCGGAGGCACCGTTGCTTCGGTGCTTGGATCTTCAGCGATCTGAATCGCGGCGAGTACGACTCCATCAACCGCGTTCTTAACGCTTCCGCTTAGCGATCTACAAGGGTACGTAGATCCAACTCTCCTCTCGTAGTAGCATCTCCTAGATTGATCTTGGTGAACGTAGGAAAAATTTTTGTTTCCCATGCAACGTTCCCCAACAGTGGCATCATGAGCTAGGATCTTGCGTAGATGCTTTCTCGAGTAGAACACAAAAGGGTTTGTGGCGTTGATGTTTAAATTGCTGCCCTCCTTAGTCTTTCTTGATTCAGCGGTATTATGGGATGAAGCGGCCCGGACCAACTTTACATGTCCACGTACATGAGACCGGTTCCATCGACAGACATGTGACTTTTGTTGCATAAGATGGCTGGCGGGTGTCTGTCTCTCCTATCTTAGTTGAATCGGAATAGAACAAGGCGGTCCTTGTAGAAGGTTAAATAGCAACTTGAATATCACCGTTGTGGTTTTGCGTAGGTAAGAAGTGTTCTTGCTAGATACCCATAGCAGCCACGTAAAACATGCAACAACAAATTAGAGGACGTCTAACTTGTTTTTGCAGGGTATGTATGTGATATGATATGGCCAATGACATGATGAGTTATATTTGATGTATGAGATGATCATGTTGTAATAGTTAATATCGACTTGCATGTCGATGCATACGGCAACCGGCAGGAGCCATAGGGTTGTCTTTAATTTTTGTATGACCTGCGTGTCAATCATTAAGCGCTTTGTAATGCTTTACTTTATCGCTAAACGGTAGCAATAGTAGTAAGAGCATGGTGGGCGCCGACAACCCCGATGGCGACACGATGATGGAGATCATGGTGTGGCGCCGGTGACGATGGAGATCATGCCGGTGCTTTGGAGATGGAGATCAAAAGCACGAGTTGATGGCCATATCATGTCACTTATGATTTGCATGTGATGTTAATCCTTTTATGCATCTTATTTTGCTTAGGACGACGGTAGCATTATAAGGTGATCCTTCACTAAAATTTCAAGATAAAATTGTGTTCCCCCCGAGTGTGCGCCGTTGCGAAGGTTCGTCGATTCGAAGCACCACGTGATGATCGGGTGTGATAGACTCTACGTTCGCATACAACGGGTGCAAGCCAGTTTTGCACATGCAGAACACTCGGGTTAGACTTGACGAGCCTAGCATGTACAGACATGGCCTCGGAACACGGAGGACCGAAAGGTCGAGCATGAGTCATATAGTAGATATGATCAACATGTTGATGTTCACCATTGACACCACCTCATCTCACGTGATGATCGGACTTGGGTTGGTGAATTTGGATCATGTCACGCTCGAATGACCAGAGGGATGTCAATTTGAGTGGGAGTTATAATTAATTTGATTAGGTAATAACTCACTTATCATGAACAATAGTCTAAAATGTCTTTGCAAATTTTTGGTTGTAGATGGCTCGCGCAGTAGCTCCCCTGAATTTTAATGCGTTCCTAGAGAAAGCTAAACTGAAAGATGATGGGAGCAACTTTGTGGACTGGCTCCGCAATCTGAGGATCATCCTCACAGCTGCCCAAAAGGTTTATGTCCTAAATGCACCGCTAGGTGAACCCCCCGCTCCTACAGCCCCTGCAGACGTTTTGAACGTCTGGCAGACACGTTCGGATGACTATTCGATAGTGCAGTGTGCCATGTTGTACGGCTTGGAAGGAGGACTTCAAAGGCGTTTTGAACGTCATGGTGCATATGAGATGTACCAGGAGTTGAAGTTCATCTTTGAGAAGAATGCTAAGATCGAGAGGTATGAGACCACCGATAAATTCTTCGCTTGCAAGATGGAGGAGAATTCGTCTGTCAGTGAGCACTTACTGAAGATGTCTGGGTACTATACCCGCATAGCTGATCTGGGACTTGTGTTCCCGGATGAGGCTATCATTGACAGAATTCTCCAGTCACTCCCTCCAAGCAACAAGAGCTTCGTGCAGCAGTATAACATGCAAGGGATGAACAAGACCATCGCCGAGCTGTTTTCGATGCTGAAAGTCGCTGAGGCAGACATCCAGAAGGAGTATCAAGTGTTGATGGTCAATAAAACCACCAGTTTCAAGAAGAACGGCAAGGGCAAGAAGGGTAACTCTAAGAAGGGTGGCAAAGCAGTTGCTAATCCAGTGAAGAAACCCAAGGCTGGGCCCAAGCCAGAGACTGAGTGTTTCTATTGCAAGGGGAACGGCCACTGGAAGCGGAACTGCCCCAAGTATCTGGCGGACAAGAAGGGGGCCAACAACAACAAAGGTATATGTGATATACATGTTATTGATGTGTACCTTACCAACTCTCGTTGTAGTGCCTGGGTATTTGATACCGGTTCGGTTGCTCACATTTGCAACTCTAAACAGGAACTGCGGAATAAACGGAGGCTGGCAAAGGACGAAGTGACGATGCGCGTGGGAAATGGTTCCAAGGTTGATGTGATCGCCGTCGGCACGCTCGCTCTTCGATTACCATCGGGATTAGTTATGAACCTGAATAATTGTTATTTAGTGCCTGCGTTAAGCATGAACATTATATCTAGATCTTGTTTATTGCGAGACGGTTACTCATTTAAATCAGAGAATAATGGTTGTTCTATTTATATGAGTAATATCTTTTATGGTCATGCACCCGAAGTTAGGGGTTTATTCTTATTGAATCTCGATAGTGAAGATACACATGTTCATAACATTGATGCCAAAAGATGTAGAGTTGATAATGATAATACCACTTTCTTGTGGCACTGCCGTCTGGGTCATATCGGCGTGAAACGCATGAGGAAGCTCCATGCTGATGGACTTTTGGAGTCTCTTGATTTTGAATCACTTGACACGTGCGAGCCGTGCCTCATGGGCAAGATGACAAGGACCCCGTTTTCAGGGACAATGGAACGGGCAAGTGACTTATTGGAAATCATACATACTGATGTGTGCGGTCCGATGAGTGTAACGGCGCGCGGTGGATATCGTTATTTTCTCACCTTCACTGACGACTTAAGTAGATATGGGTATATTTACTTGATGAAGCATAAGTCTGAAACTTTTGAAAAGTTCAAGCAATTTCAGAGTGAAGTTGAAAATCATCGTAACAAGAAGATCAAGTTCCTACGATCTGATCGAGGGGGAGAATATCTGAGTTATGAGTTTGGAGATCACTTAAGAAAATGTGGAATTGTTTCACAGTTGACGCCACCTGGAACACCACAGCGTAATGGTGTGTCCGAACGTCGTAATCGAACCCTATTAGATATGGTACGTTCTATGATGTCTCTTGCCGATTTGCCACTATCGTTTTGGGGATATGCGTTAGAGACAGCTGCATTCACTTTAAATAGGGCTCCATCTAAGTCCGTTGAGACAACACCGTATGAACTGTGGTTTGGTAAGAAACCTAAGTTGTCTTTTCTCAAGGTTTGGGGTTGCGATGCTTATGTCAAAAGGCTTCAGCCAGAAAAGCTCGAACCCAAAGCGGACAAATGTGTCTTCATAGGATACCCAAAAGAAACAGTTGGGTACACCTTCTATTTCAGATCCGAGGGCAAAGTGTTTGTCGCTAAGAACGGGTCCTTTCTCGAGAAAGAGTTTCTCTCGAAAGAATTGAGTGGGAGGAAGGTAGAACTTGATGAGGTTATTGAACCTCTGCTTCAACCAGAGAGTAGCGCAGCACAGAAAGATGTTTTTGTGGAGCCTGCAGAGGTTGAAGAGGAAGCCAATGATGATGATCAAGGAGCTTCTGATCAAGTTACTACCGAACCTCGTAGGTCGACAAGGGTACGCACTGCACCTGAGTGGTATGGTAACCCTGTCTTGGAGGTCATGTTGTTAGACAACGGTGAACCTACGAGCTATGGAGAAGCGATGGTGGGCCCGGATTCCGACAAATGGTTAGAGGCCATGAAATCCGAGATGGGATCCATGTATGAAAACAAAGTATGGACTTTGGAAGTATTACCTGAAGGGCGGAAGGCCATTCAGAATAAATGGATTTTTAAGAGGAAGACGGACGCTGACGGAAATGTCACCGTATATAAAGCTCGACTTGTGGCAAAGGGTTTTTCACAAGTTCAAGGGATTGACTACGATGAGACTTTCTCACCCGTAGCGATGCTTAAATCCGTCCGAATCATGTTAGCAATAGCTGCATATTTCGATTATGAAATTTGGCAGATGGATGTCAAGACAGCGTTCCTTAACGGTTTTCTTAAGGAAGAGTTGTATATGATGCAACCAGAAGGTTTTGTCGATCCCGAGAATGCTGACAAAGTATGCAGGCTCCAGCGTTCCATTTATGGGCTGGTGCAAGCATCTCGGAGTTGGAATCTTCGCTTTGATGAGGTGATCAAAGCGTTTGGGTTTATACAAGTTTACAATGAAGCTTGTATTTACAAGAAAGTGAGTGGGAGCTCTATAGCGTTTCTAATATTATATGTGGATGACATATTGCTGATTGGAAACAATATAGAATTTTTGGATAGCGTGAAGGGGTATTTGAACAAGAGTTTTTCAATGAAGGATCTCGGTGAAGCTGCTTTCATATTGGGCATCAAGATCTATAGAGATAGATCAAGACGCTTGATAGGACTTTCACAAAGCACATACCTTGATAAAGTTTTGAAGAAGTTCAAAATGGATCAATCCAAGAAGGGGTTCTTGCCGGTATTGCAAGGTACAAAGTTGAGTAAGACTCAGTGCCCAGTGACTGCGGAAGATAGAGAAAAGATGAGTGTCGTCCCCTATGCTTCAGCCATAGGCTCTATCATGTATGCAATGCTGTGCACGAGACCAGATGTCAGCCTTGCCATAAGTATGGCCGGAAGGTTTCAAAGTAATCCTGGTATGGATCACTGGACATCGGTCAAGAATATCCTAAAGTACCTGAAAAGGACTAAGGATATGTTTCTCGTTTATGGAGGTGATCAAGAGCTCGTCGTAAAGGGTTACGTCGATGCAAGCTTTGACACTGATCCGGATGACTCTAAGTCTCAAACCGGATACGTATATATTCTCAACGGGGGAGCGGTAAGCTGGTGCAGTTCCAAGCAGAGCGTGGTAGCTGATTCTACATGTGAAGCGGAGTATATAGCTGCCTCGGAGGCGGCAAAGGAAGGTGTCTGGATGAAGGAGTTCATGACAGATCTTGGAGTTGTGCCTAGTGCACTGAACCCAATGACTCTGTTCTGTGACAACACTGGTGCCATTGCTCTAGCCAAGGAACCAAGGTTTCACAAGAGGACCAGACACATAAAGCGACGCTTCAATTCCATCCGCGATTCGGTCAAGGAGGAGGACATAAACATTTGCAAAGTACACACGGATTTGAATGTTGCAGATCCGTTGACTAAGCCCCTTCCACGGGCTAAGCACGATCAACACCAAGACTCTATGGGTGTTAGATTCATTACCTTGTAATGCTAGATTATTGACTCTAGTGCAAGTGGGAGACTGTTGGAAATATGCCCTAGAGGCAATAATAAAAGAGTTATTATTATATTTCCTTGTTCATGATAATCGTTTATTATCCATGCTATAACTGTATTGATTGGAAACTCAAATACACGTGTGGATGAATAGACAGACTTTGTGTCCCTAGTGAGCCTCTACAGGACTAGCTCGTTGATCAAAGATGACCGCGGTTTCCAGGTCATAGACATGAGTTGTCATTTGATAACGGGATCACATCATTAGGAGAATGATGTGATGGACGAGACCCAAACGTTAAACATAGCTTTTGATCGTGTCAGTTATCGCTATAATTTTCTGCATGTCAAGTATAAGTTCCTATGACCATGAGATCATGTAACTCACTGACACCGTAGGAGTGCTTTGTGTGTGCCAAACGTCACAACGTAACTGGGTGACTATAAAGGTACTCTACAGGTATCTCCGAGGGTGTCTGTTGAGTTGACATGGATCGAGACTGGGATTTGTCACTCCGTGTGACGGAGAGGTATCTCTGGGCCCACTCGGTAATACGTCATCTCAATGAGCTCAAAGTGACTAAGTAGTTAGTCACGGGATTATGTATTACGGTAACGAGTAAAGAGACTTGCCGGTAACGAGATTGAACTAGGTATAGAGATACCGACGATCGAATCTCGGGCAAGTAACATACCGACGAGACAAAGGGAACTGTATACGGGATTGCCTGAATCCTTGACATCGTGGTTCATCCGATGAGATCATCGAGAAACATGTGGGAACCAATATGGGTATCCAGATCCCGCTATTGGTTATTGACCTGGGAGTGTCTCGGTCATGTCTACATGGTTTCCGAACCCGCAGGGTCTACACACTTAACGTTCGGTGACGCTAGGGTTGTTAGTGAGAAAAGTGTATGGTTACCGAAGGTTGTTCGGAGTCCCGGATGAGATCCCGGACATGACGAGGGTCTCCGGAATGGTCCGGGGACGAAGATTGATATATAGGATGAAAGGTTTCGGAGTCCGGAAGTGTTCCGGGGAGCATCGGGAAATCGGCGGAGTACCGGAAAGGGTTTCGGGGGTCCCGGAAGTGTTTCTGGGCCTAATGGGCCACAAGGGGGGACACCACAGCCCTCATAGGGCTGTGCGCCCCCCCCAGGGCCCTCTCCTCATGCGCAAGGGGAGGTGGACCCTCCTAGGGCAGCCGCACCCCCCCTGGCTTGGGGGGCAAGGCGCCTAGGGGGGGAAACCCTAGGGCTGGCCCTTGGCCGCCGCCCCCCCTGCCTTGGCCGCCGCCCCCCCTTGCCCTGGCCGCCGGCCCCCTAGGGGAAACCCTAGGGCGCCCCCCCTCTCCTCCTTCCCCCTATATATAGAGAGGTAGAGGGAGGGCAGCCAACACAAGTTCGTGCCTCGGTGCTGCCCTCCCTCTCCCATAACATCTTCTTCTCCCGCGGTGCTTAGGCGAAGCCCTGCTGGAATTCTTCTACACCATCACCACCACGCCGTCGTGCTGCCGGTTCTCCATCAACCTCTCCTCCACCCCTTGCTGGATCAAGAAGGAGGAGACTTCCCCGAGCCGTACGTGTGAAGAACGCGGAGGCACCGTTGCTTCGGTGCTTGGATCTTCAGCGATCTGAATCGCGGCGAGTACGACTCCATCAACCGCGTTCTTAACGCTTCCGCTTAGCGATCTACAAGGGTATGTGGATCCTACTCTCCCCTCGTAGTTGCATCTACTAGATTGATCTTGGTGAACGTAGAGAAAAAATTTTGTTTTCCATGCAACGTTCCCCAACATAGGATTCATAAGGTAAAGATGAGATGAGATAGAACAATTAGACGATGATAGATTCCACTAGTATATGCAGCCAATCTGTGTGTCGATCGTGTAAATGATGCCATCATGCACGATAGCATCAGACATAAATGGAGGGTCAACAGGATTGATGATGAGCCATAACCATGTATGATTATCAGATTCCAAATGGACTTATCCCCCGTCGAACAAGCCAATGAGCTTATAATCCATGTAGTCTTCTGATGGCATGGGCACTTCGCATATTACAACCTTCAGCAAATGGAGGTCATACCAAAAGCTTGACGCGTCTGATGCATAGTAGGCAGGAGTGTCCAGCGGGCCGCGAGGCTCGATGCCGGCGGTATCCAACGATGGCAGGGTGATCTCTCGCTGGGTGTAGATATCCACGAGATGCCAAGGACTACCGGATTGGTGGATGAGGACGATCCAATCGGCCTTCATGCCCTCCTAGTAGCGGCCGAGCATGAAGGACATGTGGGTGGGTAGTGGTAGCATGTCGAGGGGCACGACGGCAACCTTCGTAGGATCGTGAAGTGGTGACTGGGCCACTGATATGCCTCCAACGTATCTATAATTTATGAAGTATTCATGCCCTGTTTACAACAATTTTATATGGTTTTGTTATGATTTGATTAGAACTAACCCAGACTGACGCTGTTTTCAGCAGAACTATCGTGGTGTCATTTTTTCTGCAGAAATAAAAATTCTTAGAATGGGCTGAAAATTTACGGTGATTTTTAATGGACCAAACGAGACCCCCGAAGCATCAAAGATGGACCAGGAAGTGGACAAGGAGACACAAGCCTGTGGGCATGCCCTACCCCCCCTAGGGCGCGCACCTACGACCTGTGGGCCCCTCGAGCATCCCCTTGACGCGAGACCGACGCCAAAATTTCCTATAAATGCCAAAACCCCCCAGAAAGAACCCTAGATCGTAAGTTCCGCCGCTGCAAGCCTCTGAGTCCACGAAAAATGAATCTAAGCCCGTTCCGGCATCCCGCCGGAAGGGGAAATCATCATCGGAGGCCATCTTCATTGTCCCAGTGGTCTTCATGACGATGAGGGAGTAGTCCACCCTCGGGGCTGAGGGTATGTACCAGTAGCTATGAGTTTTATCTCTCTCTCTCTCTCTCTCTCTCTCTCTCTCTCTCTCTCTCTCGTGTTCTTGATTTGGCACGATCTTGATGTACCGCGAGCTTTGTTATTATAGTTGGATCTTATGGTGTTCTTCCCTCTCTACCTTGTGATGAATTGAATATTTTCCTTTAAAGTTTTGTTATGTCGGATTGAATACTTTAGATGAGAGAGCACTTGATGTATGTCTTGCGATGGTATATTCTATTCATCCACTAGATGTATATTTTGGTTATCAACTTGCGTATTCCCGTGGTAACATTGGCGTAATCTATGCATAGGGGTTGATACGCGTTTTCATATTCCTTTCTCCGATAGAAATCTTGGGGTACTCTATGAAGTTCTTTGTGTTGGATTCAATATTGTGAATCTGAGATTGTGTGATGCACATCATATGATTAGCCCATGGATACTTGTCGTGACATTGGAGTATCTAGGTGACATTAGGGTTGATTGATGCATGTCATATGGTGTTATTTTAGTACGAACTCTAGGGCTGTTTGTGAAACTTATAAGAATAGCCCAATAGATTGACCAGAAAGAATAACTTTGAGGTGGTTTCGTACCCTACAAGCAATTTCATCTTATGTTCTCCGCGATAGGAACTTTGGAGTGATTCTTTGTTGCGCGTTGAGGGATTGTTATATGATCCAATTATGTTATCATTGTCGAGAGAACTTGCACTAGTGAAAGTATGAACTCTAGGCCTTGTTTCCAAGCATTGCAATACCATTTTGCTGACTTTTATCACTTGTTACCTCACTGTTTTTATTTATTCAGATTACAAAAACCTATATCTACCATCCATATTACACTTGTATCACCATCTCTTCGCCGAACTAGTGCACATATACAATTTTCCATTGTATTGGGTGTGTTGGGGACACAAGAGATTTTTTATTATTTGATTGCCGGGTTGTTTGAGAGAGTCCATATTCATCCTATGCTTCCCACAGATTGATAAACCTTAGGTCATCCACTTGAGGGAAAATTGCTACTATCCTACAAAACTCAGCGCTTGGAGGCCCAACACGAGTCTACAAGAAGAAGGTTACGTAGTAGATATCAAGCTCTTTTCTAGCGCCGTTGCCGGGGAGGTGAGTGCTTGGAGGTATATATATTAAATCTTGCAATTGAATCTTTTAGTTTCTTGTTTTATCACTAGTTTGGTTTATAAAATAAAAATACAAAAAAAGGAATTGAGCTTGCCGCATATTATTCATCTCTATAATGTCTTTCGTGAAAATGATGGAAAGGAAAATTGTGCTCAATTGATAGAGGAAGAAGTCAATAAAATGTTTGGCCCTAAATTTTTGAATGATGAGCATGATTGCAATGTTGTTATTATGTATTCTTTGAATATCCATGATGCTAATGATGTGCAAAGCCATAAGCTTGGGGATGCTGTGTTTGATGAAGATGATATTTTTAGTCCCCGAAGTTTTGATGAGCAAATTTATTATGATGTAAGCATGCCTCCTATTTATGATGATTATTGTGATGACATGTATGATATAAATAATAATGATAACCATGAAACTTGTCATCATGATTTTAATGTTCAATTTGATTATGTCAATAAAGAATCCCATGATAGTTATTTTGTTGAGTTTGCTCCTCCCACTACTATGAATGAGAAGAATTTTGCTTACATGGAGAGTAGTAAAATTTCTATGCTTATGAATCATGAAAAGAATGCTTTATGTGGTATATATATATTGTTGAATTAATTCATGATGCTACTAAAAATTATTATGAGAGAGGAACACATGCTTTTACATATCTCAATAATATCAAGTTTCCTCTCTTTGTGTTGAAAGTTTTGAAGTCATGTTTGCTTTGCCTTCCTATGGTAGTTGATTCTTGTTCCCATAAATTGTTTGCTCACAAAATACCTATGCATAGGAAGTGGGTTAGACTTAAATGTTCTTGCCATGTGATTCATGATGCTCTTTTTATGTTTCAATTCTTATCTCTACATGAGCATCGATAAAATCATCATGCCTAGCTAACAGGCTTTAAAGAAAAGTGCTTGTTGGGAGACAACCCAATATTTTTATTTCCAGTTCTTGAATAAATATATAATCTAGCCTCTGGTTGGAGAGTTTTTATATTTTTTATTAGTGTTTGTGCCAAGTAAGACCTTTGGGATGATTTGGAAGATAGTAGTTTGGTTTTGCTGAAAAAGAGAAACTTTTGCGCCTAGTGCCAGAATTCTTTCTGATTACTGGAACATGATAAATTCATGATTTTTTTAACAAAATTCTGATATACAAATTGCCCATGTTGTCCTAAGTTTTCAGAATTTTTAGAGGTGCATAAGTGGGATTAAAATTCAGATCTTTACAGACTGTTTTGTTTTTGACAGATTCTATTTACAATGCATAGTTTACTTGTTTTATGGCTTCTATGGCTTATATTGCTTAATATAAATTGTGGAAATTGTATAGTATAGTAGGCATTGTGTGAGAAAAAATATGAATCTTGTCTTTGACAGTACTCAAGTGAATGATTTGCTTTATTATACTAACGCATCTCACGAAGTTCCATTAAGTTTTGTGTGATTGAAGTTTTCAAGTTTTGGGTGAGATATCAATATGAGGATAATAAGGAGTGGCAAGACCCTATGATTGGGGATGCCCAAGGCACCCCAAGGTAATATTCAAGGAAGATCCAAGTAACTAAGGTTGGGGATGCCCCGGAAGGCATCCCCTCTTTTGTCTCCAACATTATCGGTAACCTCACGAAGCTATATTTTTATTCGTGACATCATATGAGTTTATCTTGGAGCGTCATTTTCTTTTGTTTTTATTTGCTTGATGTTATTTATAATAGTGTTTTTCATCTTTTATTTCAATACAAAAGACAAGTATAGCCTTTACCTTTGCAAGTATATATGTGCTGTCTGAAAACAGAAAGATTTCTATCATTGTCTGAATTCTTGTGAAAAGTCAGAACGTGATAAAATCTTGATTTTTTTACACAGTGAGCATGAATGAGTTATCTGTAACGTGGTAAGTTTTCAGAATGTTTTGAGCAATGGAAGTATGAGTAAAATTGCACTATTTTCAGACTGTCCTGTTTAGACAGATTGTTGTTATGTTTGCATTGTTTGCACATGTTTGCGTGTTTAATTATTCTATTTGAGGATAGGAGTATTAAATGTGCAATGGCATTTAGTATCCAATGTTAAATTATATTTTTAGTGATTTTCTACAGTACAGAATGATAAGGTTTTTAGTTGATTTATACTAACTTATCTCACACGTTCTTGTTGAGTTTTGTGTGGATGAAGTTTTTAAGATTTAGGGAAACCGTGATATGAGAAGAATTAAGGAGACAGAAAAGCTCAAGATTGGGGATTCACAAGGCATCCCAATTTAATATTTTAAGAAGTCTCAAGCATCTAAGCTTGGGGATGCCCCGGTTGGCATCCCACCTTTCTTCAATAACAAATATCGGTTAGTACCGATTGAGCCTAAGTTTTGCTTCTTCACATGATATGTGCTATCCTTGAAATGTCATTTTATTTTGTTTTGCTTGCTGTTTGAATAATATCCCAAGATCTGAAATTCTTAAATGAGAGAGAGTATTCACATAGCTACATAATTATTCAACTACACATTGATCTTCACTTTTATCTTTTGGAGTAGTTTGTCATTTACTCTCATGCTTCACTTGTATATTTTTGAGAGTCTTATAAATAGTAATGGTAACATGCATGTGTTATGAAATTGGTCCCAATATGATAGATATTCAAGAAGGATGTAATAACAACTTTCAGAAAGAGCATTGAATATATGAGAAGTTTGATTTCTTGCATTTGTTTTGAGATATAAAGATGGTCATATTAGAGACATGCTAGAGAGCAATAGTGGATTAGTAGAAATACTTGTGTTAAAGTTTGTGATTCCTGAAGCATGCACGTATAGTCTATCGTTATACGATGAAGTTAGAGCATGATTTATTATTGATTGTCATCTTTTGCGTGGAGGCCGGGAGCGCACGATGGTTAACTCCTACCAACCTATCCCCTAGGAACATGTGTATTAGTACTTTGTTTCGATGGCTATTTTTTTGCAATAAGTATGTGAGTTCTTTATGACAAATGTTGAGTCCATGAATTATACGCACTCTCACCCTTACACCACTGGTAGAATCTCTAGTACCTCACAACTTTCACCGGTGCATGAAAACCCACCATTTACCCTTCCTCAAAACAGCCACCAAACCTACCTATTATGGCATTTCCATAGCCATTCCGAGATACATTGCCATGAAACTTCCATCGTTCTATTTACTATGACACACATCATCATTTTCATATTGTTTTCATATGCATGAGGCCTTCATATAGAGTCATATTTTTGTTCTAGTATCGAGTTGTAATTCTTGAGAGCATTGTCCCATGTGAGGTTTATAAAATAAAAGAGGCCAAAGAGCCCAAATAAAAAAACAGGCCAAAGAGCCCAAATAAAAAGAAAAAGAAAAAATAGGCCAAAGAGCCCAAGTAAAAAAAATGAGAGAAAAAGAGAGAAGGGACAATGTTACTATCCTTTTCCACACTTGTGCTTCAAAGTAGTACCACGTTCTTAATGATAGAGAGTCTCCTATTTTATCACTTTCATATACTAGTGGGAGTTTTCCATTATAGAACTTGGCTTGTATATTCAAATGATGGGCTTCCTCAAATTTCCCTAGGTTTTCATGAGCAATCAAGTTGGATGCACATCCACTTAGTTTCCTTTTGAGATTTCATACACTTATAGCTCTAGTGCATCCGTTGCATGGCAATCCCTACTCACTTGCATTGATATCAGTTGATGGGCATTGAGGGAGTCCTGTATTCAGGGGTCCTCAGGCGTCCGGGTCGATGAAGCTGGGCCATATTGATGGGCCACAAAAGAAGAAGCTGAAGACTCTCCCCCGTATTCGGTCAGGACTTCTATGTACGTAGAAAGGCAAGCGTAGAGTCTGCATGTATCAATTACTTCCTCCCCAAGTCACCCTTGTAACCCTAGGCCCTCTCTGGCGTGTATATAAGCCAGGGGGTTTAGTCCTAGAGGCTAACATCAACATAGTAATATCCTCATAGGCTAGGCGTTAGGGTTTATGAAAGGATCGATATGGTTGACTAGGGGGGGGGGGGAGAATAGGCAACTAACAATTTTAGCTTTTCTTGACCAAATTAAACTTAGGAACAAAATAGGTTGTCTAGATATGGAACTAGGTGAGCAACCTATATGATGTAACAAGGATAAGTAAGCAAGCAAGCACAAGATACTAACACACTAAAGCTTGCACAAGTAAAGGATAGAGATAACCAAAAGTGGAGCCGGCGAAGACGAGGATGTGTTACCGAAGTTCCTTCCGTTTGAGGGGAAGTACGTCTCCGTTGGAGCGCTGTGGAGGCACAATGCTCCCCAAGAAGCCACTAGGTCCACCGTATTTTCCTCAGGCCCTCACACAATGCGAGATGCCGTGATTCCACTATTGGTGCCCTTGAAGGCGGCGATCGAACCTTTACATACAAGGTTGGGGCTCTCTCCACAATTGAATTGGAGGCTCCCAACGAAACCACGGAGCTTCACCACAATGGATATGGCTCCGAGGTGACCTCAACCGTCTAGGGTGCTCAAACACCCAAGAGTAACAAGACCCACAAGGGATTAGTGGGGGGAATCAAATTTCTCTTAGTTGAAGTGTAGATCTGGGCCTTATCAACCAATCCCTAGAAAATCAACAAGTTTGATTGGCTAGGGAGAGAGACCGTGCGAAAACAAGCTTTTGGAGCAACAATGGAGCTTGGGGGAGAAGAGGTGAGTTTTCTAGAGGAAGAAGAACCCTTTATATAGTGGAGGAGAAGAGTAAACCATTACACTCTTCTCAGCCCGCACAGAGCGGTACTACCGCTGGGCCGAGCGGTACTACCGTTGGGCCGAGCGGTACTACCGCTGGTGCCAGTGGTACTACCGCGCCCCCAGCGGTACTACCGCCCTGTGTTAGGGACGAGGTTCAGAGGAAAGGAGCGGTAGTAGCCGCGGTGGTGGCAGCGGTACTACTGCTACTACTACCATTGCTACTAGCGTAGAACCCGACACGAGAAATACTCGTCCCGATTCGACGCGGAGGTGGAGAGTAGCCGCAGCGGTACTGCCGCGTATAAGCCCAAGCGGTAGTACCGCACCTTCTCAGTGGTACTACCGCTTGGAGCATATACGCGGTACTACTGCCCTGGCTACGGTACTACCGCACCCATAGAAAGAAGTGGAGATGCTAGGAAAAGAGAGAAGATGAGGGTGCAAAAAATGAGTGTACGTGATGATTCCACCCTGGCCTTTCCAATGCAGACCACCCCTTGATAGTACGGTGTCTCCTATGACTCAAGTCCACCAAAACAAAAGCCTAGCACGACAACACATCTTGAGCTGATAAATCTGTCGGATTACGGGCTCCGCAAACCCAAGAAGTTCGAACACAGGGGCGTGAATGAAGATCTCTCCCACTCACGTCTACCTAGCGTCTCGCCCTTGTCTAGTGAAGAGATTCAAGTGAACAACAAGTAGAGCACACAAGAATTTACCCAGGTTCAGGCCACCTTGCGGTGTAAAACCCTACTTCCTGCTTTGGTGGATTGGCCTCGGGAGGGCTTGAGTATGAATGAGTAAAGTGGTTCCTAAGCTCAGGAGGGTCAGGAGGCAAGGGTTCCTGCTCCTTTGTGCGAGGGCAGAGTTTCTGGATCTGATCTCCCTCCATCATGGAGATCCTAGCTACTTATATAGGCGGCCAGGGTCCTCTTCCCTCGAAATGTTTAGGCGGGAAGGGATCCCACAATGGCCATTTTGAGCGGGAACACAAGGACGTTCCTACCCTGACAAAAGCGGTCTTCGCCTGCAAAGGGATCCAGCGATGACGCGGTGGTGGCCGGTGGTGACATCCTCCCTGTCGTCCTTGCGGTCTTCGGTCTTGTTGCACCAATGAGGAAACCTTTGTCCTGCTACTCGGGAACCTGCGCATGCGATGCCTCCTTTGCACCAAAACGGCAACTGCGCCGCTGGCACGCGCTGGAACCCGCTGGCGCGGTGCGTCACTGCTTCCATCACTGCTTCCTCCTGAGGCAGGCTTGGCCTTGGACTCTCCGCCCCTCCGGAGCAGCCTAGCCGAGGCCGCTCCCAAGGGGGTCTTGATGTCATTCTCCTCACGAGGTCTAGCCCCCTCGTGAGGGTCTTGAGCAGCTGGTCGATTAGCTGGGCCGTACCAGGCCGTGGTAGGAGCGCTGCGGCCCGCAGACAAGCAAGTCTGGGTACCTTGGTTCCCAGGACATCGACAGTAGCCCCCGGGCCCAAGGCGCGCGGAGTTGGCTTTGGGGCAAAGCCTTAGTCGAGGACGAAGCGCCGCGGGCCCCAAAAGGCAGCGGGCCAGGCTGCGCATGACGGTTGGATGGGACGTGGAGACTCCGCTCCCCACGCAGTCTTGGTAACCGTGTGACTTGACAATTCCCCGGCGCAGACGACGGGGTTGTTATGGCTGTGACGCCAGTGAATGGCAGTTGGGCTTGTGCGCCCTATAAATGGGACTCGGGGGGGGGGG
>LR738715.1:663533731-663546973 GCA_902687465.1 Secale cereale | reverse complement strand
GGGGGAAGCCCCCAAGCCATCTTCAAGCCAGCGCCGTCTGCCTCCTTGTCCGCTCCCCGCTCTCCTTCTTGCCGCAAGGTCCCCATGGCACCGCCGAGGAAGCCGTCCGCCGCGGAGAAAGGGAAGGCCCCGAAGGATTTAGCTTCGCCACCGTCAAAGAGGGGTCCCGGCCATCCCCGCAAGCATGCCGCTGCGCCCACGGCGACTCCTCAAGGGAGCGGGCGCGGCCTTCCGGGTCCCGACGCGGTCGCCGATGAGAGGCGCGGTGCCTCTTCCCGCGGCGAAGGTGGTCGCGGCCGTGGTGGGAGAGGAGGCGCGGGGCGGCGTTTGGCGGTCGTGCGTCCTCCGCACCCGCAACTCCACTCCTTCGACATGTCGTCGGAGTTCGTGGTGTGGGCGGAGAAGCCTGGCAGCTTGTGGCTCCGGCTTCCCCGCTCGTTCGGCAATGTGCTACTAGCCGGAGGCTCCGGCGGCCTCTGGCTGCAGACCGATGGTTGCTGCAGTGGTGCGTCTTGGGTGGAGGTCAATGCGGCTCCCTCGGGCGACGTGTTGCTGGAGCGCGGCTGGCAATCGTTTGGGTGCGCGCGCCGGCTGTAGGGGAGGTGTACGCTCCACTTCAGGTATGATGGTGCCTCAATGCGGTTCGTCAGGGTCTTCTCGGAGGAAGGGAGGCGCCTTGGGTGCTGTCCTGAAGCTGACGACGAAGAGGATGGCGGGGACGGCATCCAGAGGAGCAGTTCCTCCTATGGAGACGAGCTTGGCCCTCTGGGGCGCCGCGGGTCCCCCCTCTGTGGCAGCAGCAGCTCCTCCAGCAGCGGCGGCTACAACGAGCCACCGAACCGCCGAGCTCGGCTCAGCGAGGGGAGGGGGTCGTTGCACCGTTGTGGCTCGGTGAAGCGGGAGGAGTTAGGAAACTCCGACTGAGTGGGAGCGGCCTCTGCTTTTTTTCTTCATTTCCTTCCTATGTCAAAATTTTAAGTTGCCTCGATGTCGGTGTACTAAAGCAGGGGTACCTTAGTATCCTGACTTGTGCACGGGCAGTAGCAGCGTCCCGCGGTCTGGCTCACCGCGCGACCGCCTAAGCCCGCTCTAGTCCCCTTTTAAGCCATTCAAGAACAAAGTATTCAAGCTAATAGACAAGGCCCCGGCAAGAGGAGCTTGCCGGGAAGGCCGCGCCAGGCTCAAAGTTATCATTCCAGCACAAGACCCTGGCAAGAGGTGCTTGCCAGGAAGGCCAAAGAACGGCACCTCAATGAAGGTATATCGCGGCGCATCATGTGCCCCGACTGGACCCGGAGAGCGGCAAGCTTCCGGGCCCGGCAAGGTTGCGACCCCGGCAAGGTGCTTGCCGGGGAAACTTATGCTGTGTGCCTGCGCTCCAGCTCATCTGGCCACGCGTCGCCCTGGGGCCCTTCCAGGGGCACGTGGCGGATGGCTGTGCAGCCTGGGGTACACGGTGGCAAGCTGCGGTGACGAAGCTATCGCCGTGGCGAACGGAGACGCATGGACGGACGCTTTTTGGGGCGACGGCGACGGGCATTCAATGCTTTTGTCCCCCACCGTCAAAGTTAGGTGAAGACCACTGTTCATACACTATTCATACACTGTTACAACTACCACCGATTTTACATTTTTACCCTCCTCTACATTGACACCTGTCGGTGACCCCTTTGAGCTATAAAAGGAGGCCCATGCACTACGTAGAGGGGGTTGGATCCCAGAAACTCGCTCACCCCCACGCTCGGTGTAGCCGGTACTATAGATCTTCAACCTCCCGAGCCCAAGAACTAAATACAATCAAAGCAGGAGTAGGGTTTTACGCGTACGTCGCGGCCCGAACCTGGGTAAACTGCCCGCGTGTGCTCCTCGATCTGCTCTCCGTGCTTCCTCCGCTCCCTTACCGCAACGTAGAAGGGGCTCCGGTCCCATAGGTGTTCGTGGGCGTCCAGTTTCCCCGACATCTTTGGCTCGCCAGGTAGGGGGCGTCGAGGTTGTGCGAACCTGATCCGGCGCTCACGCGGGCGCAACCTTCAGCAACCTCTCCAGCTTCGTCAACTTCACCGGCTACGACAACATGCCTCCGAAGAAGAAGGCTTCGGAGGTCGGAGGCCCGTCTGCGTCAATCCCACCACCACCAGAACCGACGGTTGGTGGAGGAGACGCTGGCGGAAGGGTGGACGCCGGTGGGGAAACTCACGGCGCCACCAAGTCCAAGGACAAGACGGACGACCGGGCGAACTCCAAAGCCTCGGTGTCCGTGCACGCACCACGTCCCTCTCAGGAGGTGCCAGACCAGCAGCGACGTGGTACCGGAGGTACCATACGCTTGCTGGGGCGTGGCCAGGCCGGCGGGTCATGGGACGCTCAAGGCCAACGTCCTGGCACGAGCAAGGCGCGGTCGCCGGGGCGGGAACATGCTCCTTCTAACGCGGTTAGAAGTCCGAGCGTATCTCGCTCCTCGCACCGTTCGCCACCGTTTCCCTCCTCTCCAGTAGAAGCCCTGGCCAGGGCTCAGCTACTCCTCGACTTCCCTCCAGCGGCAGACAAGGCCGAAGACTGGAGGGCTACAATTCAGAGCCTCATCGCCTTCGCCAACAACGACACGCCGCAGCAGCCGACAACATCACGCCCGCGCCAAGTCGACCAAGCGAAGGCTGATGGAGACAAGACCGCCGGGGGTGCAACTACCGTGCACTCACCGTCGCGGAAGCAGAAATCGCCGCACCGCCGGATCAACGTCGATGACGACTCCACAGCATCGTCGGATCCATGGGCTCGCCGCGATCAGCGCCAAGTCCTCGACGACAGGCGACAAGAGGACGCTCGAACCCGCATCGAGCGTCGAAGAGAAGCCAGAAGACAGTCTGATCAGCGCGCCGGGACCGCTGTCGACATGCACGCGCCCGGTGAACCAGGTGACTTGCCGTACGCGGCAGGTTGCCCTGCGTTCACCCGAGAGCTGCGGCAAGTCCAGTGGCCCAGCATGAAGAACTTTAAGCCCGACGTGCCCGAGAAGTACGACGGCAAGACACACCCCTCTGAGTTCCTCAGCATCTATACCATTGCAGTGCAGGCTGCCGGGGGACGTGACGAGAAGATACTAGCCAACTACTTCCCGCTCGTGCTTAAGCCAAACGTCAGGTCTTGGCTTATGCACTTGCCGGAGAACTCCATGTCCTCTTGGGCAGATCTGTACCACCAGTTTGTTGGCGCCTTCACGGGCGGCCACAAACCCCACGGCCAGGAGAGCGATCTCCACATCCTTGGCCAGAAGGAGGGAGAGTCCCTGCGCAAATACATCCAAAGGTTCAGCCGCGTTCAACACAATATCCCCGATGTCCACCCTGCCGCGGTTATCAGGGTGGAGAACGTGCGTAACCACCGGATGAGGGAGGAGATGGCAATGACCAAGATCCGGGACGTCAGCGAGCTTTACGCTTTGGCTGACAAATGTGCACACGCTGAAGAGGGGACGAGACTCCCCGGAGAGGATACCGGCGCAGGAGGAAGTGACAGCGAGGACGCCGCCCCGGCAAGGAAAGACCGGCGGCGGAATAACAGGAAGAAGAAGAACAAGGAGGTACTGGTTGTCGAGCAGTCCGGCAAGGAGGCTCCCGCCAAGAAGACACAGGCGGGCGGCTCCGGCAAGGAGGCCGCCCCTGTGGCGGCAGCCGACAAGCAGGACGGCTCCGACAAGCAGTACTGCAAGATCCACCGCACCAAGGGCCACGATCTCCAGAACTGCAAAAGGGTAGAGTACCTCGTAGAACAGCAGAAGGCTGAATACGAGCGTCGCGACAAGGAGAAGGCCCAAGGAGGCGGGGGAGAGCCTAGCAAGAAGCGTCCGTTCAATGGCCGGGGAGGACGCCGCGGCAAGGCCAAGCAGCGGCAAGGAGACAGACCTCCCCGGGGCCGCGACAAGGATGAAGATGAAGATGATGACGAGGATATGGATGAAGGAGACAACAGCGAGCAGGAGTTCCAGAAGGCCACAGAGGTCCTGTGTGTCGACGGAGGTGCCTCTCTGCACACTTCCCACCGCCAACTCAAACAATGGGTGCGGGAAGTGAATGCAGCTGAGCCACCTGTCGAGTCACGCAGGCTGCTGAAATGGTCCGGCACGCCCATCATCTTCGACCTTGAGGACCACCCTGACCGCACAACTGCGGTCGGGTGCTTGCCGATGTTGGTTTCCCCAACTATCTGCAACCTCAAGGTCACCAAGATGTTGGTTGACGGCGGGGCCTGCCTCAACTTGATCTCCTCTGCTGTGATCAAGAAACTGCAGATCCCCGACAGCGAGCTCGAGGAAACCGGGACGTTCCAAGGAATCAACCCGGGAAGGAGCAAGCCGAAGGGGAAGATCACGCTGCCAGTGACCTTTGGTGGAGAGCTCAACTTCAGGACGGAGAGGATCACGTTCGACGTTGCCGATATCCCGTTGCCATACAATGGGATACTTGGCCGTCCTGCGCTCGCCAAGTTCATGGCAGCTTCCCACTACGCGTACAACATGCTCAAGATACCGGGGCCGATAAGCGTCATCTCTGTCCCCGGCGACAAGAAGGATGCACTTATCTGCACCGACAAGATCTACCGGGATGCAGCAGCCACGGCAGACAGCAAGACACTTGCCGCTGAAGCTCCCGGGGGGAAGACCAAGACCAAGTCCGGCAAGAGCTCTGGGGCCCACTCCGGTAAACGCACCTCTTCGGAGTGCTGCGCTGCCGTCGAGGACGCACCATCGAGCTCCACCGGCAAGTGTAAGAAAGGAATGGCAACTCCACCGGCAACCAAGAAGGTGTCCGCCAAGGAGGACGGCACTGGTGGTACCTTTACCATCAGTGCTACGCTTGACCCCAAATAGGAAAACGCGCTCGTTGCCTTCCTGCGGGTGAATGTGGACGTGTTTGCGTGGCAACCGTCTGACATCCCCGGTGTTCCTAGGAAGGTAATTGAGCACAAGCTTGCTGTTTGTCCTCATGCGCGGCCCGTCAAGCAGAAGGTCAGGAAGCAAGCGGTGGAGCGCCAAGAGTTCATCGCCGAAGAAATCAAGAAGTTGGAAGCAGCAGGCCTTGTCAGAGGTGTACTTCATCCCACGTGGCTGGCCAATCCGGTTGTCGTGCGCAAAGCCAATGGGAAGTGGAGACTTTGTATAGACTTCACCGATGTGAATAAAGCATGTCCCAAGGATCCATTTCCCTTGCCGCGCATCAACCAAATTGTGGATTCCACGGCTGGATGTGAGTTGCTTTCATTTCTCGATGCATACTCCGGTTACCACCAGATATTCATGGCCGAGGAAGATGAAGAGAAGACCGCGTTCATTGCTCCATGTGGCACATATTGCTTTATACGCATGCCCTTTGGATTGAAGAATGCGGGCTCAACGTTTGCAAGGGTGGTGCACGCTGCTTTTGAGCCACAAATACACAGGAATGTAGAGGCCTACATGGATGGTATAGTGGTCAAGAGCAAGAGCAAGGATACCCTGGTTCAAGACCTAGAGGAAACCTTTAAGAATCTGCGCAAGATACAACTCAAGTTAAACCCCGAGAAGTGCGTCTTCGGAGTCCCCTCCGGCAAGCTCCTCGGGTTCTTTGTGTCCCAGAGAGGGATTGAAGCCAATCCCGACAAGATAAAAGCCATCGAGCAGATCGAAGCCCCGAAGCGCGTCTAGGACATAAGGAGACTTGCTGGTTGTGTGGCTGCCCTCAGCAGGTTCATTTCAAAGTCTGCAGAACGCGCCCTGCCTTTCTTCAAAATCTTGAAAAAGGCGGGTCCTATGAAATGGACTCCGGAAGCGGAGGCAGCGCTGCAGGACTTGAAAGGATACCTGTCCTCCACTCCGATACTTGTCGCACCTAGGCCACAAGAGAAGTTGCTGCTGTACTTAGCGGCAACCAATCAAGTGGTTAGTGCTGCATTAGTAGCGGAGAGGGAGGCAGATAAGGAACCCACGTCCCCGGCAAGCGCATCCAGCGACAAGCAAGGAGCTTCCCCGACAAGCTCTGGCCCCGACGAAGACAAGTCTGCGCAGGAACAAGGAGAAGTGCGGAAGAAGATGGTGTAGCGCCCAGTTTATTTTGTAAGTTCCCTCCTGCAGGGGGCTAGGTCAAGATACTCTGGGGTGCAAAAGTTGCTTTTCGGCCTCCTCATGGCCTCAAGAAAGCCGCGCCATTACTTCCAAGCACACGAGATAACAGTGGTCACTCGCTTTCCGTTGAAGAGGATATTGCAAAATCCAGAAGCAACAGGCAGGATCGTCGAGTGGGCACTGGAGCTGTCAAGCTTTGGTCTCAAGTTTGAGAGTACCTCAACTATCCAGAGCAGAGCTTTGGCAGAATTCATAGCAGAATGGACTCCAACACCAGATGAAGAAGTTCCAGAGACAAGCATCCCCGTCCAAGAAGCAAGCAAGGAGTGGATAGTGTACTTCGATGGTGCCTTCTCGCTTCAAGGCGCCGGCGCTGGCGTGTTACTCATAGCGCCCACCGGAGAGCACCTCAAGTATGTTGTTCAAATGCACTTTCCCAAGGAGCAAGTGACAAACAATACTGCCGAGTATGAAGGTTTGCTTGCCGGTCTCAGAATTGCGGCCGAACTTGGGATCAAGAAGCAGATTGTGCGGGGAGACTCGCAGTTGGTGGTCCGACAAGTAAACAAGAGTTACCAGAGCACTCTGATGGAAGCTTATGTCGATGAATTGAGGAAGCTTGAAGAACACTTTGAAGGCCTACAGATGGAACACGTTCCAAGAACTCAGAATGATATCGCAGATGGCCTCTCAAAGTGTGCTGCAAGGAAGTTACCTGTGGAACCAGGGGTCTTCGTGCTCAAGCTAACTCAGCCATCCGTTACACCATCAGTTGGGCAAAGCAAGAAGAGGAAGTTGGTCTCCGGCGACTACTTGCCGGCGGATCTTCCCGAAGCCGCCGCCAAGGTCCCCAAGATCAGCAACCAAAATGCTGAGGAACAGTCTGCTCCTGCGGACCCAAGGGTCTGTATAGTAGAAGCAGGCGTTCCCGACAAGCCTTGCCCCGGTAGGCTTGCCGGGGAACCCTCAGCTCCGGCAGAGCCGCAGGTTCTCGCCATAGAAGCTGAGGTTCCCACAGCAGCCCTGATGCCTTTAGTCCTTATTGTCGAGCCTCAAGCTCCAACATGGGCACAACAAATCGTCCGTTTTCTTCAGACTGGAGAACTTCCCGAAGAACCAGAAGAGATAGAGAGGATTACCAGGCAGTCAAGTATGTACCAGTTCGTCGGGAATGAACTGTACAGAAGAAGACTTAATGGTATCAGGTTGAGATGCATTTCCCGGGAAGATGGACAGAAGCTGTTGGCAGAGATACACGGAGGCATATGTGGTCACCACATTGGCGCAAGAGCACTTGCCGGGAAGGCGTTCCGGCAAGCTTTCTTTTGGCCAGAAGCCCTCCAAGATGCAACTGCACAAGTAACCAAGTGTGAAGCATGCCAATTCCATGCCAAGCAAATTCACCAGCCAGCTCAAACTCTCCAGACGATCCCTTTGTCCTGGCCCTTCTCGGTCTGGGGGCTCGATATCCTCGGCCCCTTTCCCCGCACAGTCGGGGGCTTTGAGTACTTGTACGTTGCAATCGACAAGTTCACAAAGTGGCCGGAAGTGGAACCAGTGAGAAAGGTGACAGCACAGTCAGCAGTCAGGTTCTTCAGGTCAATAGTTTGCTGTTTCGGGATCCCTAACAGGATCATAACCGACAACGGCACACAGTTCACAAGTCGCACCTTCATGCAATACGTCCAAGACCTTGGCGCCAAGGTCTGCTTTGCTTCCGTTGCTCACCCAAGGAGCAATGGTCAAGCAGAGAGGGCCAATGCTGAAGTGCTGCGTGGGCTCAAGACAAGAACCTTCGATAGGCTGCACAAGTGTGGAAGAAACTGGATAGAGGAGTTGCCGGCGGCTCTTTGGTCAATCAGGATGACACCAAATCGAGCCACCGGACAAACACCCTTCGCTCTCGTCTATGGAGCGGAGGCAGTTCTCCCCACGGAACTCGTATACGGGTCTCCTCGAGTGCTCGCTTACGATGAGCTCGAGCAAGAGCAACTGCGGAAAGATGACGCATTGCTCCTCGAGGAGAACCGTCTCCACGCTGCTGTACGAGCTGCTCGATACCAGCAGGCCTTGCGTCGCTATCACAGCCGCAAGGTCAAGGCCAGGAGTCTCGAGGAAGGCGACCTTGTTCTTCGACGCGTTCAGTCCGCCAAGAACTCCAACAAGTTGACGCCGAAGTGGGAAGGCCCTTATCGGGTGAGACAAGTCACAAGGCCCGGCGCTGTCCGCCTTGAGACCGAAGAAGGCTTACCGGTGAGCAACTCCTGGAATATAGAGCATCTTCGCAAGTTTCACCCGTAAGGCGCGGTTGCCGTGATCCGCTCCAACAACCACCTTTTGTACAAGTCTTGCCGATGTTGCATGTAAACCTTTGTACAAAGCCGGGCGCAGACCCCGTGCATCAGTAAAACATTTGTGCTTCGCACCATTTGTCATTTCATGCTTTTCTTTCTTGCTTGCATGTATCATCTGACATTTTGTGCAGCACACATCCCCGGTAAGCAGTAACAAGCCGCAAAGCTCCGTACTTGTATTTCCTCCTCTTTTGCCTTTCTCTCTGAAACAGAAGGAGTGTTCCTCGCGCACAAGTTTGCCGGGGGGAAGGAGATAGAAGTATGGACCAGGTGCTGTTCAAGAAAGGGAAGCCTTATCGGGAAGCGAACAATCCATAAAAGCTAAGTTGCCAGAATTTGAGCAATTCAAAATTTTAAAATCTTAGTTGTCTTCCTTGAACAACCACACTTTGTATGAAAAACCTGTGCGCGGAGGAACCTACCCGTGGCTAGCCGCGCCCTTACTTTGTTTCGAGCACGCTCAACGGCTTAAGTGAGCTGCGACAAGTGTCGCGCCCTTACTTCGTTTTCGTGTTCGCTCAGCAATCTAAGTGTGCTGCGGTCGGCTGCGGCAAGGTTTCTTGCCGGCAAGGGCATTGCCAGCAAGTTGCTAAGAGTCCCGCACTCAGCGCTCGCGGCAAGGGTCCCTTTGCCGACAAGTTCCCTAAAAGCGTAGGGTGGAAAGCATAAAAAGTGAAGGGACCAGAGCAAGGGAGATAACACTGCATTGATTACCCGAAACAAAAGTATATATTACAGAGATAACTTGCCGCTGTTCTAAACAACTACTGCCTATGACTTAATTTACAGCGGCGATGGAAGCAAGGTGCCTAGTCTCTCCGGTCCCCGTCAATCCTCTAGATCTTGCCCACCTTGGCTACGATGTGGGCAACTTGGGCTTTCAACGCCTCCTGGTCGGCTTTGGGCGGCAGGGTCCGGAGGACGTTGACAAGGTTGATCCCGGGGTTGCGGTAGACGATCTTGGACAACACCCGCTCCATAGTGCCTGTGCAAAGCCGACGCGCCTCGTCAGGCAGCTGCATGGGGATCTTCTCTCATAGCCGCGCGAGAGCCGGCGCCACTCCCCTGAGGAACAAGCTCAGCTTGGCGCTGTGGGGGAGATTCCCGTCGGGGGAGTACGCGAGGTGCTCGCCCTCAGCGCCACCATCTCCATATCGATGTTGGCGGCGGAGGCGACGAGCTCCTCGGTCCACTGCTCCACCGTCCGCTGGAAGTGGTTTTGCGAGACGGCGGCGCTCTCCAGCAAGGCCCTCTCGGTACGGAGATCATCCTTCAGCTTCGTCTCGCGATCCCGGGCGGCGTCGAGCGAGCTGGTGAGGGTGGAAACCTTCATTTCTAAGTCGGCGATGGAGTCCCTGGCGTCGGTGAGCTCTTTGCCCTTCTCGGAGAGGCGGATTTGCAGCTCCGAGTTGGTGTGGGCATCCTTCTCCCGCGCCACGTTGAGCGCGGCAACCCTGTCTTCACTCGCCTTCAAGTTCAGCTCCATCTGCACCACCCTGGCCTCCAGATCCCTCTTGGCGGTCTCTGCGGCAGCGGCGGCATCCCTCGCCTCCTGCAGAGCTCCGCCAATAGCATGCTCCCGAGCGGTGAGGTCGTCCTCGTGGCTGTCGAGGTCGACCTTCCGCTGGTTGAGCTCTCCTTCCCGCCGAGACAGCTCCTCGGCGGCCAGACGCTGCTGCTCCTCCACCTCGGCCTTCTCGAGGAGGAATGCTTGGTGTGCTCCGGCAAGCTCTTCGCGCTCCTCCGCCAAGGTTCGGAGGGCCGCCTGGTTGGCAGCACGGAGCTCCGCGGCGCGCTTCTCCAAATCAGCACCAGCCTTGGCAGCCAGAGCCTCCCGAGACTCCAACTTCGCCTGCCTCGCCCGGTACAAGGCCAGGAGTCGACGCTGGAGTTGCTCCTCTTCGGGCTCGTTGCTGCTGCCGGGCGCATCGACAACCTTCAACCCGGCGGAGGCGAGAACTTCTCCGTCAAACGTCTCTCCCTCCGCGGGTGCCCTTGATGAGGACGCCCACGGGACTTGGATAAAGACCCCGTTGGCGGCCTCCAGATAGACGCCCGACCCAGCCGCAGAGGCGGAAGGATCGGCGGCCGGTGCAGCGTCAGGCGCTCCTGCGGCCTCCGGGCCAGCAGTGCGGTCGCCGGTCCCTTCCCCAGCCGCGGCGTCAGCGGTCGGGGCGGTCTCCTCGGCGGCTGGCTCATCGGCGCCAACCGTTCCTTCCGCGGCGGTGCTGTCGCCAGTCTCGCCGCGCACCTCCTCCTCGGCGATGGTTTCCGTCTCCATCGGCTCCGGAGCGGGCGGGTCTGACAACAGAAGAAAAAGAAAAGAAAGATTTGTCAAGCAAATATCCAAAAAGAAGAATCCAAGAAGAAGAAAGTACAAGGGTTTACCTGCGCGGGCCTCTTCAACAACGGGGTCCCTCGCCGGGGAGCTATCCCTTGGTGGCGTAGAAGAAGCCCCCGCCGGCGGAGGGCCGCCGGTGCCCTCCCTTGGCGGGGAGTCCACCCTTGGTGGGGTACTTGCCCTTGGCGGGGTACTCGCCCTTGGCGGAGTACCCGTCCTTGGCGGGGCGTTGTCCCTTGCCGGGGAGCTGATCCTTGGCGGGGAGGGTGGGGCAAGCGGCTCGTCGGGGGCGACCTCCTGGTGCTCCTGCGGCTGCGGCTCCACTTCTGCACAAGACAGCAAGACATCAGTAAGGACAATAACCTCAAGCGCGCCCGTCAAGCAGAAAAATGAATACTAGACTTACGCTGGGGGCTGCGCTGGGGGCTGCTCTCCGGAGCAGCGGGCTGGTCCGGTAGGTCCGTCGCTGGCGCGTCCCCTGCCGCTGCGACGGGCTCGTCGTCCTCGAGATCGACCACAGGAATCTTGGCCCTCTTCGCCATCCTCTGGGTCAAGGTCCTGGAAGCCGAAACAAGATCAGAACCAAGCAAGAGAAACCAAGACAAAATCGAAGGAAAGGAAGATTGCAAGTACTTACTCTTCCTCCTCTTCATCGGAGCTGAGGGCGGAGAAGTCGAACCCCGCCTCATGTGCTCCGGCGCGAGGAGCCGGAGGAGAAGGCTCCCTCGGGCGCTTGGCGGGCTCCGGGGCTGCGGGCTGTGAAGACCCAGCACCAGTCGTCGCTGAGGACCAAGGGGCAGAAGGAACCCCAGAGCCACTCCGGGAAGATCCCCCTCCGCTTGTCGCTCGGGCACGGGGCGCCTCCTTGACGACCATGCTCGTCGTGGTGGCGCGCGTCGCCCGGCGCTTCGGTTGCTGTCGAGGCGCCTGTGGCCTCACCGTCTCGGCGGCCTTGCGGAGGCGTTTCTTCTGTTGCGGCGGAGGGCTTGGTGGTGGCGGAGAATTCTCCGAGGATGAGGAGGCGTCGTCGTCAAGATTCAGAGACCCGCCAGAGTCTTCATCGGAATCACCGTACTCGGCATCCTCCTCCTCCTCGGCAGGCCCGCTGGACTCAGTGGCCTGCCCGGCAGCCTCGCCCATCCCGGCAGGCTCCTCGGTAGGCTCCCCGGTAAACTCCTCGGGCGTGATCTTCAGCAGCTTGAGGATTTCCTCCTCCTCGGCCTGGCTCACCGCATCCGCCGCCTCCGCTTCATCCATGGTGTACCCAAACTCACTTGCAGCCGCAGCCGCAGCGGCCTCCTCCATCCTGGAGGCAATGTATGCCACATCTCGCGCGGTGGTCTCCCGGGTGAGCCCCTTCCTCTCTTCGGCGTTGCGTGGTTTTTCAACCAAATTGTCAAATAAGGCCTGCACGGTCTCCGCTGAAGACTCCAGCCAAGTGGGGACGACCCCGTGGGAGTCGCACTCAGGCATTGCCGCGCGGATGGCACTAAGGGCAGTATTGTTGCACAAGGGAACTACTCCGGTCGACGGTTTGAACCACTCCGGGTGCTTGGGGTCGTGTTTGAACAGCTCCCAGACCATCCCCTTCAGCTCAAGGACGGTGAAATTGTAGTTCAGCCCGGGGCGCAGCCTCATGCGGTCTGCCGCGTTGCCGAACTCCCAAGCGGGTCTCTTCCTTTCCTGCAGAGGGGCGATGCGGCGGCGGAGGAAGTCAGCCCCAACTTCACCCACAGTCAGATTGGCAGCCCGGAGACGAAGAATTCTAGTAAGAGCGATCTGCAGCTTGTCGTCCTCCGGGGCCAAGTCGCTCCAATCCTTGCCACGCACTATTGCAGTCTGGCGCGGCAAGGTAAACTGCTCAGGCTCATCTTCCAGAACCCAGCACCAGTCAGCCCTCCACTCCTCCCACTTGCCGCGGAGCTCCCCAATCAAGTACGCCTCTTTCTTGTTCAGCCTAAAGATCCAGGAGATGCCGCCGGAGAGTGGGGATCCAGATTCTACTCTAGGCGTGAAGAAGTGGCGGAAAAGGGCTACATTTGGGTGGACCCCGACATAGTTTTCGCACAGATGTGCGAAAACATCCAAGGTGAGAACGGCATTTGGGGTGAAATCTAAGAGGCGGAAGCCACACGTGTTTATCACATCACAGAAGAACTCCGAGTACGGAGGGCAGAGACCGCAATAGAAGAACGCGGCGAAGAAGTGGTAACCTCCCGGGAACATGTCGACGGCCACGGCGGGGAGGACTTGGGTGCGGGGAAGATCCTTCGTCTCCCTCGCCCAGAACAAGTAGTACTTGTCCCGCAGCTCCCTCGGGCCGAGCCTCGGCGGGAAGACCACCATCTTTCTCCGCATAGCTGCCAGCTTCGCCGCCTGCTCGGACTTCTCCTTCTTCGCCTTGTCGCTCTTCACCTTGTCGCTTTTCGGAGCCATGGCGGGGGCGGTAG
>LR738715.1:663507785-663533558 GCA_902687465.1 Secale cereale | reverse complement strand
TGGGGACGGCGGAGGAAGGGTGGAGCTCGGCTCTCTGTCAACCTCAGGGGAGGCAGAGGGCGGCGGGGGTTTCTGAGGACTCAAGGCGCAATGAAGGCAATGGGGGAAACTGCCCCTGCTTCCTCTGCTTTTAAGGGGGAAGTGGGGGACGTTCCGCATTTCCCCATTAAAGAAACAGGCCATGATCTCTCCCACGACGCCGCAATCGACGCATGCTGTTAGGGAGGGATGCGGCGAATCTGGAGTGGGAAACGGCGCGCCGTGGGCCGCATGTGCCCGTGCACTGTTCTGGGCCTGGCCCAACAGCGCTCGGCACCGTGTGTGGCCCAGGCCCGGGGGCTACTGTCGGTGTACTAAAGCAGGGGTACCTTAGTATCCCGACTTGTGCACGGGCAGTAGCAGCATCCCGTGGTCTGGCTCACCGCGCGACCGCCTAAGCCCGCTCTAGTCCCCTTTTAAGCCATTCAAGAACAAAGTATTCAAGCTAATAGACAAGGCCTCGGCAAGAGGAGCTTGCCGGGAAGGCCGCACCAGGCTCAAAGTTATCATTCCAGCACAAGACCCTGGCAAGAGGTGCTTGCCAGGAAGGCCAAAGAACGGCACCTCAAGAAGGTATATCGCGGCGCATCATGTGCCCCGACTGGACCCAGAGAGCGGCAAGCTTCGGGGCCCGGCAAGGTTGCGACCCCGGCAAGGTGCTTGCCGGGGAAACTTATGCTGTGTGCCTGCGCTCCAGCTCATCTGGCCACGCGTCGCCCTGGGGCCCTTCCAGGGGCACGTGGCGGATGGCTGTGCAGCCTGGGGTACACGGTGGCAAGCTGCGGTGACGAAGCTATCACCGTGGCGAACGGAGACGCATGGACGGACGCTTTTTGGGGCGACGGCGACGGGCATTCAATGCTTTTGTCCCCCACCGTCAAAGTTAGGTGAAGACCACTGTTCATACACTATTTATACACTGTTACAACTACCACCGATTTTACATTTTTACCCTCCTCTACGTTGACACCTGTCGGTGACCCCTTTGAGCTATAAAAGGAGGCCCATGCACTACGTAGAGGGGGTTGGATCGCAGAAACTCGCTCACCCCCATGCTCGGTGTAGCCGGTACTGTAGATCTTCAAGCTCCCGAGCCCAAGAACTAAATACAATCAAAGCAAGAGTAGGGTTTTACGCGTACGTCGCGGCCCGAACCTAGGTAAACTGCCCGCGTGTGCTCCTCGATCTGCTCTCCGTGCTTCCTCCGCTCCCTTACCGCAACGTAGAAGGGGCTCCGGTCCCATAGGTGTTCATGGGCGTCCAGTTTCCCCGACACTCGAGAAGGCGTGTAATGGACTATGACATATGTATGAAGTGAGAACCTGCTATCATGTTTTTGTTCTGGGTGCGATTACTTAGCTTATGTGCTGCGGTGTCTTGAGGCGAAGTGCTCCTAACTCATTGGCGTCATGAGCCCCCGACGGGCCATGAGGACGGCTGAATTCGGAGAACCTGCGCAGCCCCCGAGTATGGGTGAGCCGCTGAGAGCTGCTGAGAGCGCCGAGCGTGGATTAAGGCGCCAAGGCCTGAGCAGGCTTGGCCAGGCGAGGTCATGGGACCATGGCATACGAGAGCCGGGACCGACCGTGTCCCAGCCCCCACGTGCAAGGCACGCGAAGGAGAGCCAGCGGCGCAGCCCCTGCTTGACAAGCTGAACTTAATACCGGTGAGAGAAAATCCCAAGCAAGACTTCCAACCTAATGCAAGAAACAAGAGAACTTCATAGCATGGGGTAGAGGAAGGGCTGATAGCCAAGGAAGTAGAAAAGGCTGATAGCCAAACACCAAGCCAAAATAGGAAAAAGGTCGCGTCCGACCCCTACACTACGTCTTCTTCCTTAGCTAAGGACTGCCACTGGGACGTGGGTGGGAGCCCCGTCTGATGGCCTGTAGGCAACGCTCAGGAGACTCCGAGGCGTGTACAACCCCAACTCATTATTACGTGAGAGTGTCACGAGCAGAGACCTTCACGGGCACGGAGCCTTGATTACGGATAGAACCTCATGAGGTGCTCAATGTTCCAGGAATTCTGGATAGGTATCCCATCCTGCGTCTCCAGGCGCACAACACCAGGCCTAGAGACACGGGCGATTTTGAACGGGCCCTCCCACATGGGGGAGAGCTTGTGTAACCCCTCCCTAGAGAGGACCCGCCTCAGGACCAAGTCACCAACTTCAAGTATTCTTGCGCGGACGCTGTGGCAGTGGTACCGCCGCAGTGCCTGCTGATATCGCGCCGCCCAGAGGGCAGCTCGATGGCGGCCCTCCTCGCCGAGCACGAGGTCCATCCGCCAGGCGGCGTCCTGGCATTCCTCGTTGAAAGCCAAGACCCGTGGGGAGTGATGCTTGACCTCGTGAGGGAGGACTGCCTCCACCCCATAGACGAGAAAGAAAGGAGTTTCTCCCATGGGTTTGGTAGCGGTGGTTTGGATCGACCACAACACGGACTCGAGCTCGTCGATCCAGCCCCTGCCGCAAGCCTCAAGCTTCTTCTTAAAGCTGCACGTCTTGAGGCCATGCAAGACTTCCGCGTTGGCGCGTTCGGCCTGACCGTTGCTCCTGGGGTGAGCCACCGAGGCGTAGCAGATCTGTGTTCCAAGGTTAGCACAATATGACCTGAAGAGATTGCCTGTGAACTATGAACCGTTATCCGTGATGATGTGGCTAGGGACCCCGAATCGCCTCACAAGGCCCTGTATGAACTTGATGGCCGACCCGGCTGGGATCGCGCGAACAGGCTCCACCTCTGCCCACTTGGTGAATTTGTCGATGGCGACGTACAGGAAGCGGTAGCCCCCGCTGCCCGGGGAAATGGACCCAGGATGTCCAATCCCCAGACCACGAAGGGCCAGGAGAGCGGGATCGTCTGGAGGCCCTGCGTTAGCTTGTGGATCTGCTTGGCGTGAAACTGGCATGCCTTGCAAGCCTGCACAAGCTCCATGGCGTCGTTGAGCGCCGTGGGCCAGTAGAAGCTTCTGCGGAAGACCTTGCCCACGAGGGTGCGGGACGACAAATGGTGACCGCAGTCCCCACCGTGGATGTCAGCCAATAGCTCGCGTCCTTGTTTCCTCGAGATGCACTTTAGTGAGACGTCATTGGGGCACCTCCTGTAGAGTTCACCGTCTTGGATGAAGTAAGCCGAGGCCTGTCGGACCACGCGCTCTACGTCTTCCTCCTTGTCTGGCAAGGTGTCGTGTTGCAGGTGCATCTTGAGCTCTTGGGTCCAGCAACCCTCCTCGGGCTCCGCGGCGAGTAGCAGGCGGGCTCCGGAGGCCGGTCCGCAGGGCGGGGCCCATCCACAGGCGCCGTAGGTAGCTCCTGCTGAGGGGACGCCGACTCAGGAACGGGCGGTGTTGCCGAAGGCTTGAGCAGCCGCTCCTCGAAGATGCCCGGCCTCTGAGGCTCCCGCCTGGACGCTCGTTTAGCGATGTCATCTGCTTCCTTGTTGGTGCCTCTTGGTACGTGCTGCACCTCCAGCCCTCGGAATCGCTTTTCCATCTTGCGCACCTCCTCCAGATAAGCCTCCATGTGCTCGTCCTTGGGCTTGTATTTCTTGTTGGAGAAGTTGACGAGGAGCTGCGAATCGCCTCTGATGGTGAGACGCTTGACCCCCAGTGCAGCGGCGGCCTTGAGCCCAGCAATTAGGCCCTCATACTCTGCGATGTTGTTGGAGACATTCTCGCCTTGCTGGAAGCAAAGCTGCACGACGTAGTACAACTTGTCCTGAGTGGGAGATACTAACACGGCGCCAGGTCCCGCTCCAAGGCGTGAGAAGGCACCATCGAAGTGTACCACCCATCCGTCCGGGGCTTCATCATCGGGGGCCAGCGAGTGATCCTCGCCAGCCCCCTGCTCCGGCGCGTCGGTCCATTCCGCCACAAAGTCTGCCAGAGCCGTTCCCTTGACCGCTCGCATGGTGCTAAACTCCAACTGGAATGCCTGGAGCTCGATGTTCCACTCGGCGACCCTCCCGACGACATTCAGGCCCCGGAGTACTTTCTCGAGAGGGTATGACGAGACAACCTTGATAGGGTGGCCCTAGAAGTAATGGCGCAGCTTCCTGGAGGTGACAAGGAGCGCCAGGAGCAGCTTTTGAGGCATCGGGTAGCGCGAGCGTGCATCGTGTAGTACGGTGCTGACGAAGTACACTGGGTGCTCCACGAGTGTCAGCGCTGCAGGATCCTCAGACGCTTCAGCAATCTTGGGTGCCTCTTGTTGGATGGCAGGGCCGCAGTAACCGTGGTCAAATCTACCTCCGAAACCACGTCAGGGGGCGACGGGGGTCCTGAGGAAGCCAAATTGCCCGGCGGCCTCGCGCTTCGGGGCCTCTCCTCGCGCTCCACCACTAGCGCTGCACTGGCGGAGTGAGGCGTAGCAGCGAGATAGAGAGTCATGGGTTCCAGGGGTTGCGGCGCTACCATAACCGGCGGGCTGGTGAGGTATTCCTTGAGATCCCGGAAGGCGGAATCAGCCTCCGGGGTCCACTCAAAGGGCCCCTTCTTCCTCATGAGCTTGAAGAATGGGAGGGTGCATTCACCAAGCTTAGAGATGAAGCGCCCCAGGGACGTTATGCATCCCGCAAGCTTCTGCATCTCCTTCAGGTTTGTGGGCGGCTTCATTCTTTCGATGGTCTTGATCTTCTCTGGATTAGCTTCAATGCCCCGGTGTGAAACCAGGAACCCTAGAAACTTGCCTGAGGGTACACCAAACATGCACTTCTCTGGGTTGAGGCACAGCTTCACCTTGCGCAGGTTGGCGAACGTTTCTTCTAGGTCCTGGATGAGAGTCCTGGCCTCTCTGGTCTTGACCACGATGTTGTCGACGTAGGCCTCTACGTTCCTCCCGAGCTGAGGGCCGAGGGTGATGTGCATTCAGGCGCTGGAAGGTGGCGCCCGCGTTTCTCAGCCCGAAAGGCATGCAGGTGTAGCAGTAGACCCCGCATGGGGTCAGGAACGCCATTTTCTCCACATCCCCCACCGCCATCTTGATTTGGTGGTAGCCCGAGAAGGCATTGAGGAAGCAGAGCAGGTCGCACTCAGCTGTCAAATCCATGATCTGGTCGATGCGCGGGAGAGGGAACGGGTCCTGAGGGCAGAACTTGTTGAGGCTCGTGAAGTCGACGCACATGCGCTCCTTGCATCCTTTCTTTGGAACTATGACGGGGTTGGCCAGCCACTCCGAGTGCCGTACCTCCCGTACGACGCCTGCTTCCTCTAGCTTCCGAACCTCCTGAACGATGAAGGCCTGCTTCTCCGGGGCTTGTCTGCGTGCTTTTTGCTTGATAGGGCGCGCGTTCGGGCACACTGTGAGGTGACGCTCGATGATGTGCCTAGGCACCCCGACCAAGTCAGCGGCTTTCCAAGCGAACACATCCTTGTTAGCCCTGAGGAAGCTAACCAGCGCTGCCTCTTGCTCAGGGTCCATGCCCGTGCCGATGGTGAAGGTGGCTCCTGAGCCCTCCTCGTCAGCGGGCACCTGCTTCTTCTCGGCTGGGTCCTGAGAGAAGAGCTGTTTCTTCTTGGCAGGCGCTGCTTCCGGCGTCTCCAGAGCCCCTTTCGCACCTGTAAGCGCGCCCGAGGACCTAAAGGGCGGCCTTGGGGTCCCCTTTTATGGTGATGACGCCGTTGCTCCCAGGCATCTTGACGGTGTTGTAGCCCGGGTGAGTCGCCGCCATGAATTTCGCCAAGGCTGGGAAGCCGAGGGCAGCGTTGTAGCGCAGGTGGATGGGCCCAACGTCTAAGTCGATGAGCTCAGTCCTATAGTTAGCGGGTGTGCCGAAGGTGACCGGGAGGCGGATCTGGCCGAGGGGGACGGCCGAGCCCGCTACCCCTGAGAAGGGCTTGGTGGGGAGGAGCTGCCTGTAGGACACGGGCAGATGACCGAAGGCCTCGGGGGAGAGGATGTTGAGCCCGGCGCCGCCATCGATGAGGGTCCTCGTGACGGCCACCCCGCAGATGGTGGGCGTGCATACCGTGGGGAGGACGTTCGTGCCAGCTGCAACTGCGGCGCAGTCGCTAGGGCCGAAGGTGACAACGTGCCCCTGCGCGCTCTGTGCCCGCGAGGCCTCTTGCGGCTGGGCGGCGGCCCCGACCTGCCGAAAGTGTGACTTGACGTGCCGGGCCGACGCCGGCGCTTGGGATCCTCCGAGGATGTAGGCGACCCTGCGGCTGGGCGGTGATGTCTACTACACAACCTTCTTCTTGTAGACATTGTTGGGCCTCCAAGTGCAGAGGTTTGTAGGACAGTAGCAAATTTCCCTCAAGTGGATGACCTAAGGTTTATCAATCCGCGGGAGGCGTAGGATGAAGATGGTCTCTATCAAACAACCCTGCAACCAAATAACAAAGAGTCTCTTGTGTCCCCAACACACCCAATTCAATGGTAAATTGTATAGGTGCACTAGTTCGGCGAAGAGATGGTGATACAAGTGCAATATGGATAGTAGATATAGGTTTTTGTAATAGGAAAATATAAAAAACAGCAAGGTAGCAAGTGGTAAACGTGAGCATAAACGGTGTTGCAATGATAGGAGACAAGGCCTAGGGTTCATACTTTCACTAGTGGAAGTTCTCTCAACAAGGATAACATAATTGGATCATATTACTAGCCCTCAACATGCAACAAAGAGTCACTCCAAAGTCACTAATAGCGGAGAACAAACGAAGAGATTATGGTAGGGTACGAAACCACCTCAAAGTTATTCTTTCTGATCGATCTATTCAAGAGTCCATAGTAACGTTCAATCTATCATAGAGTTCGTACTAGAATAACACCTTAAGACACAAATCAATCAAAACCCTAATGTCACCTAGATACTCCATTGTCACCTCAAGTATCCGTGGGCATGATTATACGATATGCATCACACAATCTCAGAAACATCTATTCAACCAACACATAGAACTTCAAAGAGTGCCCCAAAGTTTCTACCGGAAAGTCAAGATGAAAATGTGTGCCAACCCCTATGCATAGATTCCTAAGGTCACGGAACCCGCAAGTTGATCACCAAAACATACATCAAGTGAACCGATAGAATACCCCATTGTCACCACAGGTATCCCACGCAAGACATACATCAAGTGTTCTCAAATCCTTAAAGACACAATCCGATAAGATAACTTCAAAGGGAAAACTCAATCCATTACAAGAGAGTAGAGGGGGAGAAGCATCATAAGATCCAACTATAATAGCAAAGCTCGTGATACATCAAGATCGTGCCATCTCAAGAACACGAGAGAAAGAGAGAGAGAGAGAGAGAGAGAGAGAGAGAGATCAAACACATAGCTAATGGTACATACCCTCATCCCTGAGGGTGGACTACTGCCTCCTCGTCATGGAGAGCGCCGGGATGATGAAGATGGCCACCGGTGAGGGTTTCCCCCTCCGACAGGGTGCCAGAACGGGTCTAGATTGGTTTTCGGTGGCAACAGAGGCTTTCGGCGGCGGAACTCCCGATCTAGGTTAATTTCCGAAGGTTTCCGTATTTATAGGAATTTTTGGCGTAGGTCCCACGTCAGGGCAGTCTCTGGGCTGTCCACGAGATAGGGGGGCGCCACCACCTGGAGTGGGCGCGCCCACCACCCTCGTGGGCAGCCCGTGGCTCTCTTGTTCCAACTATTTTACTTCGGGGGCTTCTTTTGGTCCAGAAAAAATCATCAAAAAATGGCTCGTCAATTGGACTCCGTTTGGTATTCCTTTTCTGTAAAACTCAAAACATGGAAAGAACAGAAACTGGCACTGGGCTCTAGGTTAATAGGTTAGTCCCAAAAATAATATAAAAGTGTATACCAAAGCCCATTAAACATCCAAAACATCATGAATAATAGCATGGAACAATAAAAAATTATATATACGTTGGAGACGTATCAGGCGCCCCCCGCCGGCAGCGCCCCGTAGCTCGCCGACACGAGCCGTTCGAGCGCCGAGCTCCTCCGTGGGCGGCCGGTGCCAGGGCAGCCGTCGTGCCACCAAAAGCGCCGTCGGCGAGGCCACATGGAGCGGAAGTGGCGGAGCAGGCTGCTCCCCGGTGGCCCGGCCGACGGAGACGTCATCGGGGAAGGAGGCGGAGCGCCCATTGGTGATGCGGTCCGCCGATGCCGCTCGGACAACGGGGAAAGCGCCAGGCTCCACGCGGATGTGGCGGGCCGCGGTCATCGTGGTGGCACAGAGCGGGAGATGGGAGGCGAGGTCGTCGGAGAGGCGAGATTTCGACACGCGCCCTGCCTGGGGCGCCAAATATTGGATTACAGGCTCCGCAAACCCAAGAAGTTCCAACACAGGGGCATGAACGAAGATTTCTCCCACTCACGTCTACCTAGCGTCTCGCCCTCGTCCAGTGAAGAGATTCAAGTGAACAACAAGTAGAGCACACAAGAATTTACCCAGGTTCAGGCCACCTTGCGGTGTAAAACCCTACTTCCTGCTTTGGTGGATTGGCCTCGGGAGGGCTTGAGTATGAATGAGTACATTGGTTCCTGAGTTCAGGAGGGGAGCTCAGGAGGGTCAGGATGCAAGGGTTCCTGCTCCTTTGTGCGAGGGCAGAGTTTCTGGATCTGATCTCTCTCCATCGTGGAGATCCTAGCTACTTATATAGGCGGCCAGGGTCCTCTTCCCCCGAAATGTTTAGGCGGGAAGGGATCCCACAATGGCCATTTTGAGCGGGAACACAAGGACGTTCCTACCCTGACAAAAGTGGTCTTCGCCTGCAAAGGGATCCAGCGATGACGTGGTGGTGGGCTCGGTGGTGACATTCTCCCCGCCGTCCTTGCGGTCTTCGGTCTTGTTGCACCAATGGGAAAACCTTTGTCCTGCTCCTCGGGAAACTGCGCATGCGATGTCTCCTTTGCACCAAAACGGCAACTGCGCTGCTGGCACGCGCTGGCACCCGCTGGCGCGGTGCGTCACTGCTTCCTCCTGAGGCAGGCTTGGCCTTGGATTCTCCGCCCCTCCGGAGCAGCCTAGCCGTGGCCACTCCTGAGGGGGTCTTGACATCGTTCTCCTCGCGAGGTCTAGCCCCCTCGCGAGGGTCTTGATCAGCTGGTCGATCAGCTGGGCCGTACCAGGCCGTGGTAGGAGCGCGATGCGGCCCGCAGACAGGCAAGTCTGGGTACCCTGGTTCCCAGGACGCCGACAAACTCGAAGGTAGATAATCGTCTCGTGCCTCTGGATTCATATCTGAAATACTTGGCCCACACGATTAGTCCGCAAATGCATTGTCATCAATCACCAAAACCACAAAGGAAGGGACATGCCCTTTCAATCTCCCCCTTTTTGGTGGATTGATGACAACACAGGATTTGCACAAAATAAAATAACATATGATGAGTAAGCAAACCCCACGGACTACCAAATATAGATGAGCTCCCCCTAGATGTGTGCCTAAAAAGGATTTGCTTGTGGAATGCAAAGCACACACTCTAGGATCAATGCTCCCCCTATATTTTATAATCCGATAACATCTAATCAATGAGGACACATAAGTAAGTAACAAAGTAGGTGCAACAGGATAGAACATGAATTAAGCAACACTTACTAGAGTACTCGATATAATTAAGATAGCATAGGTCTCTCAGAAAGAAAAGTAGCTGAGTCTCACGAACACACCAAACCAGAAAGAAAAGCAAAGCACCTAAACACACGAGACACAGAGACACCAATACACAAATCACCGCAAATCACCTCTCCCCCTTTGGCATCGAGACACCTAAAACGGGCAGAGAAAGACACAACGTCATCACACCGCGACAGGGTCATCTGCACCTCCGTCATCGACTGGGGGCTGCTCGGGGTCAGAGTCAGTCCAGTGACAGTGCTGCTGAACCCAGTCGTCCTCATCAGTGATCCGGCCCTCAGAACCGCTAGTAACTGTGGCACCCAGCTATCGCATAAGCTCCTTATGACGAGTCTTGGACTACTTCTCAAAGACATGGGCCATGTACTGACCGTGGGACTCCGTGCAGAACAACTTCTTCATCTTCTTCTCAAGCTTCTTGGCCCAAGAGGGCTCTACTCCAGATGGCATATACTCATCATCATCATCATCCTGGTCTGCCTCTGCCTCAAGATCATCAGCACCAGCTGAGATGTTAGGCTGAGTAACCGAAGTGTTCCAGAGATCCTTCCTCCTAAGTCTCTTGACCTCATGAGAGACCAACTCGCCAGTCTGTAGGGTGTACCCCTCGTAGGTGTGCTCCCATGCCTTCTCAATGAGGAGCATGATATATGGAGCATAGATGAGACACTTACGCTCTGAGATGGCAGACAACAGTTCAGACCACATGACATGAGAGATATCCAATGTTTCTCCAGTGCCCCGTTCCTTCTGGTGCTGGCAGAAAAGAAGCATATCCACAAGGTAAGAGTGGACCATATCCTGGTTCCCAATGCGAGGAAAAAGAGTCTCCCTGAAGATGCGGTGAAGGATGTCCAGAAACACAAGAAACTCATACGTCTCCTTCAGAGTCTCAGGGTTGACCTTCTTAGTGCAGTATGGCCACAGATTCTGCTTGCGAGTGGAGGTAGCATTGTGATGAGGTCGAAAACCGGCCGAACTCTCTAGACCAAGATCTTCAACACCAATAAGTTCCATGAAAGCTTTCTACTTAACCGCCAGACGCCTGCCATTAGTCATCCACATCAAAGTCCTTCCTGCATCGGTGCCAAGGTGAACAGTGGCATAGAACTGAGCCACCAGATCAGCATCAAAGTCCTTGTTGAATGTTATGATGTTGACAATGTTCAGCTGGTTACACATCTCCAGGGCTTCTCCGGAGTACTCTATGTCCTTCTCCAAATGAGCAATATCAATTGAGCGCACATCGACATAGAGATTCTTCTTGGCCTTGATCACATCAAAATAACTTGCATACTGAAACCTGTTCCAGAACGACCGGTTGAAAAGGGTGGGCTCTTGCTCAAACTCATAGGGATTGCGCCGACACCTCTCCTAGAACTCCTTGTTTGACATCTCCGTGACAGTATTGGCCTTCTTAGTTGGCTTCTTTGTAGTGTTCTTGGACGGCTGTTGTGACTGAGACGGAGGAGCACTGGACGACGGAGCCCCTACAGAACCAGTTGCAGACCCGCCTGCTGCCTCAGAGGTGCAATAGCGCTTTGAACTGGTGCGCCCGGGGTTGATGCGACGAGCAGGGTGTTCCGTTGGGCCATCTCCTGAAGACAAACACACACACACACACACACAAGAGACACAGAGAACGAACAAGCATAAGACACGAGACAAAGAGCAAAACAAAATCAAAGTTTGATAGGAGTATGATGGATGATGGCCTCTCCGTGGTACTACCGCATATGGGAAGCGGTAGTACCGTTCACAGCGGTAGTACCGCATATGGGAAGCGGTAGTACCGCTCGCAGCGGTAGTACCGCATACTGGAAGCGGTAGTACCGCTTCGAGCGGAGGAACAACAGTTCCCCCACACCATGTCAGATCTGGTACTACCGGAGAGGCAAAGAACAAAAATAGTCCTATTAACGTTCAATCCTAGCAGTATAGAGGAGTTCACCATCCTACTCAAGCCTTGATTTGACCAAAAATCATGGAATGCATGCCCATTGCCCCTAAGAACCTAGATCTCAAAACTAGAGGCAACAAGAGAGAAACAGGGGGCAATACCGGCATCCATGGCTTGAGGAAGGGGTGGGGATCGATCCCACCGAAGGAAAAGGTGAACCACCGCCCGGAGAAGTCACCCCACCGGTGACCTTGTCACAGGTTCTTCGTTGGAGAGGAAGATGAGAGACGGGGGTGAATGGGTGTGGGTAAGGAAAAACTTCCCGACCCCCCACTTAACCCCCCAGCCTCGCGCTCCAGCGTTAGTACCGCTTCGAGCGGGCGGTAGTACCGCTTAGGTTAATAAGCGGTAGTACTATGCGCTCCAGCGGTAGTACCGTGCGCTCCAGCGGTAGTACCGCCCAACTCAGAAAAGGTGTCTCCGAAACTGATATTTTGCTCCCAAGAGCCTCCCAGCAAGAAAAACCACAACAACGAGAAGAAATACACAGGAGAACGGAGGAAACAACACAAACACAACTACGCACACAAAGAGAAAAACAGAACAACAAACACACATCTCTTGAGAGAGATGGCGGTGGCCGAGGCCACCTATGTTTGAGTGAAGTGGTATGGCACCGCGAAGATTTTAACCTTGAGCCCATGATCACTACTCATCTTTGAAGCACATTTGTACCAACAAAAAGTTGAATGTGAAAGATTTGATCAATTTGTGCATAACGGGGGGAGAGAGAGTTCATTGAGAGAACAATGCTCCCCCTATATCCATGCCTACATCTAAACAAGATACCATGGTGTGAATGAAAGGTGTGCACAACTTCAATCCACATTTCTCACATCTATGATATTTAGCTCATGACTTAACTCGAGAAATCTTGCTTCATCCAATGGATTCGTGAAGATATCTGCAAGGTTATCATGAGTGTTGACATAATGAAGATCTATTTGTCCTTGCCGAATATGGTCCTGGATGAAGTGCTACCGAATCTCAATATGCTTCGTCTTGAAGTGTTGCACCGGGTTGAGAGAAATCTTGATGGCACTTCATTATCACACCAAAGAGGCACTTCGTCACAAGTGACACCGCAATCCTTTAAAGTTTGCCTCATCCATAAAAGTTGTGCACAACAACTGCCGGCCGCCACATACTCTACTTCAGTGGAAGAGAGAGACACACAACTTTGCTTTTTGGAAGACCAACTCACCAAAGAGCAACCAAGGAATTGGCACCCTCCGGAAGTGGACTTCCTATCCACTTTGTCTCCCGCCCAATCCGAATCTGAGAAGCCTACAGGGTTGAAGTTTGCTCCTCTTGGGTACCATAAACCAAAGTTTGGGGTATGAGCCAAATATCAAAAGATTCGCTTGACTGCCACAGAGTGACTTTCCTTAGGTGAGGCTTGAAACCATGCACACATTCCCACACTCAACATGATATCCGGTCTATATGCACAAAGGTAAAGTAAGGATCCAATCATAGAATGATATACCTTTTGATCCACCGCTTTACCATTGGGATCAATGTCAAGTTGGCACTTGGTAGGCATTGGAGTAGTAGCCGGCTTGACATCACTTAGATTGAACCTCTTGAGCATGTCTTGAGTGTATTTGGCTCGTTTGATGAAGATTCCTTCTCTTCTTTGTTTGATCTCGAACCCAAGGAAGAACTTCAACTCTCCCATCATGGACATCTCAAATTGTGCGGTCATGAGTGCGGCAAACTCATCATTGAAAGCTTTGTTAGGTGAACCAAAGATAATACCATCAACATATAGTTGGCATACAAACAACTTCCCTTTGACCTTCTTAGTAAAAAGAGTGGGGTCGATTTTCCCAATTTCGAACCCACGATCTTGCAACAACTCGGTAAGATGCTCATACCACGCACGTGGGGCTTGTTTAAAGCCGTAGAGCGCCTTATCGAGTTGATACACGTGATTGGGGAACTTAGGATCCTCAAACCCCGGGGGTTGTTTGACATATACCAACTCATTAATAGGACCGTTAAGAAATGCACTTTTCACATCCATTTGTTGCAATTTAAAGTTATGATGAGAAGCATATGCAAGCAACAAACGAATAGATTCAAGGCGAGCGACGGGGGCAAAGGTTTCACAGTAGTCGATACCCTCGACTTGGGAGTAGCCTTGAGCCATCAAACGCGCCTTGTTGCAAATGACAATTCCGTGAGCATCTTGCCTGTTCTTAAATATCCACTTGGTTCCAATGACATTATAGTTCTCCTTAGATCTTGGCACCAAACGCCACACTTTTTTGCGCTCGAAGTTATGGAGTTCTTCATGCATGGCATTAGGCCAATCGGGGTCTTCGAGCGCCTCATAGACCTTTCGAGGTTCAACACAAGAGACAAAAGCTTGATGAGCACAATAGTTTGCTAATTGTCTATGAGTTCTTACCCCCTTTGTGATGATTCCAAGGATGTTCTCCATATGATGCTCTCCAGAAGCGAGCCCGGAAGCAACTTTGGCAGCACGACGCTCCAATTGCTCTTCAAGGGATAATTGAGGAGCTATGAGTTGATCATCTTGAGCGTCGTCATGAGCTTGATCTTGATCTTGAGCTTGCTCTTGATCTTGAACATGCTCGGGAGAGGGAACTTGGCCTTGTGCATCACTTGGTGGCTCACCACCATCTTGTGGTTGATCTTGCACTTGGCCTTGTTCATCCGATTGAGGGCCTTCACTTTGTTCTTCGGAAGCGTGTGGGTCTTGGGTTGGTGATGGTTCCACTTGAGTGGAACATTGTCCTTCTTCTGGCCACAAGGGGTTCCTCAATGGGTAGGATATAACCAACACCCATTCTTCTTATGGCTTGGGGAAGAATTTCATCACCTACATCACAAGTACCACTTTGCTCCACTTGGGAGCCGTTATTCTCATCAGACCCTACGTTACACGTCTCCTCAATGAGTCCATTGGACTTGTTGAGGACACGGTAAGCATGAGAGTTTGTAGCGTAACCAACAAATATGCCCTCATGAGCTCTAGCTTCAAATTTAGAGAAACGAGCACCTTTCTTGAGTATGAAACACTTACAACCGAACACACGGAAGTAATTGAAATTGGGCTTGTTACCGGTAAGTATTTCATATGGAGTCTTGTTCAAGCCTTTACGGAGATAGAGCCGATTGGATGCATGACAAGCGGTGTTGATGGCTTCGGCCCAAAAGTTATACGGAGACTTGAACTCCGCCATCATGGTTCTAGCCGCGTCCATCAATGTCCGGTTCTTTCTCTCCGCTACACCATTTTGTTGAGCGGTATAGGGCGCGGCATATTGATGCTTGATCCCCTCATCACTAAGAAACTCATCCAAGGTGTAGTCCTTGAACTCGGAACCGTTGTCACTTCAAATCATCAAGATCTTTGCGTCATGTTGACGTTGAGCTTCATTTGCAAAGTTGATGACGGTTTGTTGGGTCTCACTCTTCTTCTTGAAGAAGTATACCCATGTGTATCTTCAATAATAATCTACAATCACCAAGCAATACTTTCTACCCCCAATAATATCAAAGGATGGAGGCCCAAAGAGATCCATGTGAAGGAGCTCTAACGGTCTTTTTGAGTAGATGATAGTCGTGGGAGGGTGAGCCTTCTCATGTAACTTTCCTTCAATACAAGCACTGCAAGCACGATCTTTGGCAAAGCTAACATTTGTTAGTACAAGGACGTGGTCCCCCTTGAGGAGACATTGCAAAGATCTCATATTGACATGGGCTAGCCGGCGATGCCAAAGCCAACCCACATCAACTTTAGCCATTAGGCAAGTCGCGGTCTTAGTGGGTTGCTCCGAGAAGTTAACCACATAGAGACCGTTTTCGACATGCCCAACATAGGCTACTTTAAGAGTCTTGCTCCATAAGAGGGCCACGGTGTCAATATCAAAGAAAGTGGCAAAGCCCATGAGTGCAAGTTGACGAACAGAAAGTAAATTGTATGCAAGGGACTCAACAAGCATGACTTTCTCGATCGTGAGATCATGAGAAACAATAACCTTGCCAAGCCCCAATACGTTAGAAGATGAAGCATCACCCCATTCAACGTTGGTGGCCATAGATAAACCTTGGTGCACGTCCACCACCAAGTCTTTCCTTCCGGTCATATGATTTGTGGCTCCACTATCGAGCAACCACGATCCCCCACCGGAAGCAAACTCCTACAAGAGATCAATGCTTGGATTTAGGTACCCATTTTGTAATGGGTCCTCTGAGATTAGTAACGTCTTAGGAACCCAAATAGACCATTCAATGCACTCATAAAAAGAACCAACAAATTTAGCAAAAACATGTCCATCACTAGCACGACATAGAACATAAGAACGGTTAAAGTCGCTGGCTATGGTGGATGGCGTGGCACTGTTTTTCTTGACTACACCACTCTTCACAATGTTCTTCTTCTTAGGAGCACCGTCTCCTTCTTTTACAAAGGTTTGCTTGAGATGAATAGGTTGTTTGGTCATGTTGTTCTTCTTCTTCTTGGGCTTGGGAGCAGACCCAATTCCTTCTTTCGCCACAACTTCCTTTTGATTGCTCAAAAGCTTGTTGAGGTTCTTCTCACCTTGTATACATGACATAAGGCCTTTCTCAAGTTGCTTCTTCAACTTGGCATTCTCTTCATCAAGATGCACGTGCTCGCAACATGGGTTAGTAGTAATTCACATTATCAATTAAAACCATGCGAGGAAAGGTAGCTTTCTCCTTGGTTAGAGAAACTTGAAGTTGATCATGAGACTCTTTGAGGCTAGTATGTACACTCTTCAAGACCTTGTGAGCCTTGTCAAGTGTAACAAACTCCTCCTTGAGTCTAGCATGGTCAACCACAAGCTTTGCCTTCTCAGAATTGAGCACACGAGAGGCAACTAAAGCATGATCAAGATATTTTCTTAATTTAGCATGATCATCGCTGTGTGACTCCTCAAGAGCCAAACGATGACCACGCTCTTCCTCTAGAGCATTAGAGAGATCCGAGATCTCATCGGCATAGTCTCGACTATGGCCCTCCATTTTAGAAATGGTCTCCTTGTGATCCTCGATCATGTCATTGGCTTCACCGAGTTGTTCCAAGAGAGCAACGAAGTGCTTCTTGGGTTTGCCCTTGAGTTTACTCATAAACAACTCAAATTCATTTTCCTCCTCCTCCGCCCCCCTCACTCTCATCAATACAATCCGTCAATGAAGGATTAGAGGAGAGGTTAGAATTGATGTTGGGGGTTACCTTGTTGGTGGCCTTAGCCATGAGGCACTTGGCGATGATGTTCTCATTTGGTGAGTCGAAGAGGGATGATCGTGGAGTTGTTGCAATAGAAATGGTAGCCATAGTGACCATCTCATCATCTTCTTCTTCTTCATCATCCTCAACATATTCTTCTTGGGCCACCAAGCCTCTCGGAGGAGTCTTCTTGTTGAAGTTGTTGTTGTTGGGATAGGACTTGGCCTTGTCCTTTCGAATAAGCTTGCCTCCATTGTCTTCTCTTTTCTCATATGGGAAATCCACAACAAAGTGACTCACATTGCCACAATTGTTCCACGTCCTCACTCGTTGCTTGCCCTTGAGACCACTTGAGTTGTTCTTGTTGAAGTTGGGCCTAGAGTTCTTCTTATTGGCCCAAAATTGCCGGGACGCTAGAGCCATATGCTCATGATAAGCATATTTTGTGTCCTCGGGGCAACTCTCATCTTCATCCCCTTCATCCTCATCTTCCACACAAGCCTTGGCCTTCAAAGCAAGGTTGGGCTTCTTTGATCACTGAGCTCGCAACACCGCGTTGTCGGCGGTCTTTTCCAAGATCCTCATTGCAACGAACTCATCCAAAACTTCACTTGAGGACAAGGTGTGGAAGTCCGGTCGTTGGCGGATGATGGAGGACATGGCCTTGTGATAAGGCATCATGACCTTGAGAAACTTGCGCTTGATCCAATTGTCATCTGTGTCCTTGCTCGCATGATCTCGAAGTGAAACCGCAAGAGTGGTTAATCTCCGATACAGTTCACGGGGATCTTCATCTTCGACCATGGCAAACTCATCGGCTTCATCTTGCACAACTTCATAGTTTGAGCGTTGAATGCTTGCGCTTCTCCTGTACATGGAACTAATATGCTCCCATGCTTCCTTAGCCACAGAGAAGGGTCGAAGATGTGTTACCGAAGTTCCTTCCCTTTGAGGGGAAGTACGTCTCCGTTGGAGCGGTGTGGAGGCACAATGCTCCCCAAGAAGCCACTAGGGCCACCGTATTCTCCTCACGCCCTCACACAATGCGAGATGCCCTGATTCCACTATTGGTGACCTTGAAGGCGGCGGCCGAACCTTTACATACAAGGTTGGGGCTCTCACCACAACAGAATTGGAGGCTCCCAATGAAACCACGGAGCTTCACCACAATGGATATGGCTTAGAGGTGACCTCAACCGTCTAGGGTGCTCAAACACCCAAGAGTAACAAGATCCACAAGGGATTAGTGAGGGAATCAAATTTCTTTTGGTGGAAGTGTAGATCTGGGCCTTCTCAACCAATCCCTAGAAAATCAACAAGTTTGATTGGCTAGGGAGAGAGATCGGGCGAAAATAAGCTTTTGGAGCAACAATGGAGCTTGGGGGAGAAGAGGTGGGTTTTCTAGAGGAAGATGAACCCTTTATATAGTGGAGGAGAAGAGTGAACCGTTACACTCTTCTCAGCCCGCACAGAGCGGTACTACCGCTGGGCCAAGCGGTACTACCACTGGTGCCAGCGGTACTACCGCGCCCCCCAGCACTACCACCGCCCTGTGTTAGGGACAAGATTCAGAGGAAAAGAGCGGTAGTAGCCGCGGTGGTGATAGCGGTACTACCGCTTATAAGCGGTACTACCGCTGCTACTACCGTTGCTACTACCGTAGAACCCGACACGAGAAATACTCGTCCTGAATCGACGCAGAGGTGGAGAGTAGCCGCGGCGGTACTGCCGCGTATAAGCCCAATAAGTACTACCACGCCTTCTCAGCGGTACTACCGCTTAGAGCGTATACGTGGTACTACCGCCCTGGCTACGGTACCACCGCGCCCATAGAAAGAAGTGGAGATGCTAGGAAAAGAGAGAAGATGAGGGTGCAAAAAACGAGTGTACGTGATGATTCCTCCCTGGCCTTTCCAATGCGGACCCCCCCCCCTTGATAGTACGGTGTCTCCTACGACTCAAGTCCACCAAAACAAAATCCTAGCATGACAACACGTCTTGAGCTGATAACTCAGAGGGTAGATAATCGTTTCGTGCCTCTCAATTCATATCTGAAATATTTGGCCCACACGATTAGTCCGCAAATGCATTGTCATCAATCACCAAATCCACAAAGGAAGGGACATGCCCTTTCAGTTTAGCCACTACGATCTCGAGGTACAACAACTCTTGTAATCATATTCATCCATATTAATATAGCAGGAAGTAGGGTATTACCTCGATCAAGAGGGCTGAACCTGGGTAAACATCTTGTCCCCAACCTCCTCTTACCATCGATCCTCTAAATGCATAGCTTGGGCCCCCCCTACCCGAGATCTGCCGGTTTGGACACCGACAATGGTGCTTTCATTGAGAGCTCCACTGTGCGCTCGCGACGAGCGATCGATGGCTCGTCTCATCATCAGCGATGGGATCACCCTTGGAAACAACTTGGCCATCAGCCAGGTTCTCCCGCTTGACGGGTTCGCTGTATGTGCCCGCATGGCCTCAGGGCCGGCCGCACTCCATACGTTCATCGAGCACCACCCTTATGTTGACTCCGACAATTCTGATGACGCGACCTCGGCAGATCTCTCACCCTTAAATGAGCTGCTGGATTGCATCTTCGCCCTGGGGCTTTCATTGCCAGGAGATCAGATCGGACCTAAATCCGGTCATGATGAGATCGATCCCATCCCGATCACTCATCTAGTGGCATCAATTGAGGATGGAGCCGAAGAAACTCCCCCTCTTGAGACGGAGACCGTCACAGTTCGGATCTCAGAACCCATCGAGCCGAACACGCCCCTATCGGGAGGCGCTTTATGTTTTTTGAGCTCTGGGATTGACGCCGGGCCCGTGGAACGATTAGATCCTGTCGAGCTCAGATCGTCCACATAGGAGGTTGTCAAAACCCCGAATACCTCTTTCGGCCGGGACTCATATATGAGGTTCAGTCCGCTTCCTCCGTCCATAAGTACTTTAGTGAGGCGAAAACCGTCCACTATTGGGTCTAGTACAAGGGCTGCTGTACATATCAGCCAATCACCAGGTAGTGAGTGCCATGCTCGTTGTCGAATGAGCCGAAGAGGGACATAAATTCCCCGTTCAAAAACCCGTATACTATGTATCCGAGGTTCTAACACCGTGCAAATCACGGTATCCCCACTATCAGAAAATTGCCTATGCGGTCTTCATGTCATCTCACTAACTTCAACACTACTTTCAAGGGTGTTCGATCACAGTGGCATCCGAGGTACCCGTCAACGATATTATTAACAATAAAGACGCCACTAGACGCATAGCCAAATGGGCCATCGAGCTCTTACCGTTCGAAATATCTTATAAGCCACACCGGACTATTAAATCCCAGGTGTTGACTGACTTTGTCCCAGAATGGACCGAAGCCGAACTCCCTAAAGAGTAGGGCTCATACTCCCACTGGACAATGTACTTCGATGGTTCCAAAATGCTAGCTGGATTGGGGGCCGGTGTAATATTGATATCTCCAAATGGGGATACAATCCGGTACATTCTATAAATTATGTACACGGACTCAAACAATGCGGACGAATATGAGGCCCTATTGCATGGTCTCCGCCTAGCTGTATCCATGGGCATACAACGCCTCGACGTACGTGGAGACTCAAACCTTGCTATCTCCGAAATAAACGGATATTTTGATGCGAAGGATTAAAAAATGGCAGCTTATCGCAATGCTATATTGAAAATATCGGCTAGATTTGAGGGGTTGGAATTCCATCACGTAACCCGAGATAATAACAAAGCCCCTGACGTACTCGCTCGTATGGGTGCTAAACGTGACCCCATCTCGCCTAACACCTTTGTGGAAAGGCTATTTAAGTCATCAGTAACATGGCAGGATGCGGGCAACGATACAAATTCGGATCCGAACACACCCCCGGCCGAACTTAACCCAGACGTCATCGGAGTCCCAGACATGGAGATAACTTCTTTGGCTCACAAGATCATGGCTATTATAGCCTCCTAGACAGAAGCCTTCCTAGCTTACCTTAAAAGGCAGGAGCTCCCCGATGAACAAAATGAGGCCCGCCACATAGTTCGGTGTTCTAAAGCCTACAAAGTTCATGAAGGTGAACTATGTAAGAAAAGCACAACTGGTGTTCTACAAAGGTGCATCTCCGAAGAGGAGGGAATGCAAATTCTCACTGAAATACACGCTGGAATGGGCGGCCACCATGCCGCCGCCCGGGCGCTCGTAGGCAAAGCTTTTCGAGCTGGCTTTTTCTGGCCCACTGCCCGAGCAGATGCCCAGACCTTAGTCCAACACTGCGTTGGCTGCCAACTCTTTGCAAATCAAAGTCACATGCCTCCCACCACTTTGAGAACAATCCCCATTACTTGGCCTTTTGCGGTCAGGGGGCTCGATATGGTTGGACCTCTTAAAGGGGGAAGCTATAGAAATAAATACTTGCTGTAGATGGTAGATAAATTCACTAAATGGATAGAAGCCAAGCCAGTAAAAACAGCTGAGGCACGGTCAGTGATATATTTTATATCCGGTGTAGTACACCGTTATGGTGTCCCGCACAGTATCACAGATAATGGCACCAACTTTACAGCTGACGACATAAAAATTGGTGAGCAAAGTTAGGTATTAAACTTGATTATGCTTCTGTGTACCATCCTCAAACAAACGGTCAAGTCCAAAGAGCCAATGGTCTGATAATGAGTGGCATTAAACCCCGATTGGTGCGCTCCCTACGGGAGTCTGATAAACACTGGGTCGAAGAGCTTGACTCCGTACTCTGGGGGTTGCGGACCACACCTAATCGGACGACCGGATACACACCTTTCTTCATGGTGTACGGCGCAGAGGCTGTTCTGCCCTGTGACATTATTCATGACTCACCTCGGGTGCTCATGTACGAGGAGAGAGAAGCCTAGCTAGATCGGCAGGACGACCTAGATGGACTTGAAGAGGAGCGTGATACAGCACAAGCCCGTTCCGCATTTTATCAGCAACATGCCAGGCGATACCAGAGCAGAGAAGTGCGGGCCATGACATACAACATCAGCGAACTTGTTTTACGCCTCCCGGAGTAGAAGAAGGACAAGCTCAAACCAAAATGGGAGGGGCCCTTCATTATCGACGAAGTACTCACCGGTGGAGCCTATCGCCTTCGAAATGCACAAGACAATCACCTTGAGCCGAACCCATGGAACGCTGCCAGGCTCCGAACATTTTATGGATAGTTCGGTAGCAATTTTTTCCTCCTTCTAAGTTAGGGCATCTCCAGCCGTTCGTCCCCCCAGGGCGCCTAAATAGAGCGGCCTGGGGGCTTGCCGGCGCTAGTTCGGCCCCTGGGGACGACCTAGCTCCCAGTCACGCCCCCAAGCGCCGGCCCCAGGATGAGGGAAATTTGAACTAGGTCGTTCCCGCTCACAAAAGACGCCACAAATACGGCGATCGGACGTAGTCTGGCGTTACAAAAACATAGCGCTGCGCGCCGCAAGTTCGCGTGCGCAACGAATCACTCGGCGGGGTCGGCTCCAGGCATTGGCGGAGTCGGCGTGCGCGGGCTCAGTGGCGTCGGAGTTGCTTCGGTGCTGGGCTGTGCCGTCGCGGCTTCGGTACTGCTGGGCGGTGATGTAGAGGCGTCGGTCGGGCTTGGCATTCGTGTGGCCGTGGGCGCGGGAGCTGGCGTCGTCGGCGTCGTCGACGTTGTCTGAAGCTTGTTCAGGATGAGGCCGCGCTCCACCAAGTACCACGCCCTGACCTGCTCGTCGCCGCTCTGGAGCATGTCCGCCCCGCCCATCAGAAAAGCCATGTCGGTGTTCCTCTTCTTCGCCGCGACGTTCGTCTGGAGCAGGTCGACGTTGGTGCGGAGCAGGTCGAGCTTGATGGCGCTGTTCGTCATCAACGACGACCACCGCTCGGTGGTTTTCTCTTCATGCTGGACGGCCCGGGCCTGGACGTCGGCGAGGCAATGCTCGATGGACTCCTGCACTCACGCGGTGGCCGCGTCAGCGGTTTTCCCCTTCTTTGCCAATTTGTGGCCGTCCGGCCGCCCATCGGACGCGCCCGGCGTCGTCGCGTACGGCTTGTATGTCTCCTTGGCCTTGTCGAGGGCGCGTCGGACCTCCACCCACTTCTCGCACTTGTCAATGCGCTTGTAGACATGGAGGTACTTGAAGTCGGCGTCGAGGTTGTCGCGCCGGTACATGGTGAACATGCGCAGCAACTGCGCGGAGGAACAAACAGTTGGCGGCCGGCGGGCGTAGACGTCGAAGAGATGCGGGCGAACGGCGTGCGTACCTGATCCTCGACGCTGGCGCCGCTCTCCGGGCGAGCCACGACCTCCTCGACGATCCCATGACATTTGTTGCACGCCTCCTAGATACGTCCCCAATGGTTCGCCATCGCCTTAAAGCCGCGCTGCATGTAGACGCCTTTGAAGTAGGGGTCGACGACCTTCCGCTCGTAAAACTCGGCCTTGATGCGGTCCCAGTACGTCTCGAAGCTCTGGTTCGTGCCGGTGGTCGGGTCGAGGCAGACGACCTTCCATGCTTCGGCGAGGCATTCCTCCTCCTTGGACATCCACTTGATGCGCGGTTCGCCTGGCCTGGCCGCCCGCTTCTTCTTCTGGCACCCCTTCGCCGCCGGTTCCTCCTCCTCCTCCTCCTCCTCGTCGTCCTCCTCCTCCACGGGTTCCTGCGCTTCCTGCGCGTCCTCGCCGTAGACGTAGCCGAGCTCGGCCTCCATGCCGCCACTGAGATCCACTACCTCGTCCTAGGTGGCGAACCCGGGAGACACGGCGGCCGTGGTCGATCCTGACGCGATGATGTCGTCCATGTCGGCTTCCGTGTCGTTGGTGTCGCCGAGGTGCGAGAAGGGCAGCGGTCCACAGCGGAGATAGGGCGTCGGTGTGGACGCGTAGGCGGGCGGCGAGTAGTTGTAGGGAGGGTACTGCACGCCGACGAAGGCGGGCGAGGGTGTGCGCGTCGCGTGGTGGCCATGGAGGAAGGCCACGTTTGGGTTGAACCCACCGTGCGCGTCGCCGTCGGCGTAGCCGCGCGATGATGATCCCCATGGAGATCTGACGCCTTGCTGTCCCCAGGGCGCGTACTGGGCGCGGCTGACGACGGGTGGATTCGTCGTCCCCGCGGGGTCGACCGATGAGGAGGACGCCGCCGCGCGCGCCGCATTGTCGTGGGCCTTCTTGGTGATGGCCCTGTTCCGCCGGTCGGCGGTGACTGCGTCGCGCCGCTGAACTTCCACCCTCCACTCGGCGTTCGACATGCCCGACGGCTTCAATGGCGGCGCCCTCGGCTTCCTCTGCTTCGGCTGGGCCACGGTGCCGGGCGTGGTTGCCGCCGCGCGCGGCATGGCGTACTTCTTCGGCGGCATGGCGGCGACTGGAAGGCGAGCGGGAGGGGGGTTTGGCGGGAGAAAGGGAGGGAATGGCGGGAGGAGGCGAGCGAGCGGCAGGGGTGCGAGGGAAAAGCGTCTCGAAACGGCGGGAAAAGGCCCTCGGGTCGCCGACAGGGTGGACCCACGCGCCCTTTTCGCTTGTGCCGGCTCCCCAAGCGCCCCCAGGGCACCGGGTTCGGCCTGGGTCCGCCGGCACCAGTTTTGGCCCGAGCCGGCAAAAAACAGGCTTCTGGGGGCGCGACTGGGCCGTTTTTTTGGCGCCGGCGCGGCAAAAACGCCTGGGGAGGGCCTGTTGGGGGCGCGACTGGAGATGCTCTTAGGTCTTATCTCTTATCTTTTATTTTTCTCTTTCTCCTCCTCCTTACCTTTTCTCTTATTGGTAAGTATTCGGCTCACCCGAACTACCACAAGATAAGTACATCTTTGAATGTATCTACCTCAAATATACTTGGGGGCTTCTTTGACGAAGCCCATTACCAAAAAAAAAGCTTCTTTCTCAAAATATTGTCTATTTTATACAGTCCTTCCTTGCCATTATATGCACCAATATGACTTAAGTTCTAGCCAAGCTGGGTTGCCTGGCTGCTATGCTTACCCCTACATTTCCGATTGTTTGGCTAGGGCGTAAAGGGAGCACCTCTGCGATTGTTACAGCCGGGTAATCCGGACATGTACCTCAGACTGGGTGAAGCCGAAAGCTAGCGCTCTCAAGGGAATAATCAATTTGCGGATACACGACATATCGCTTTTAACGCATATATTTTAAATTATAGTAGGATATGCCATCCTACAATCCTTTTTTATAGGATCAAAAGCCTAGGCCTGCATATGTATGCACGCCGACCCAGGGAAAGGAACCCTTAACGAAACTATTCTCTCTGGAAGATGTTTCTTACGTTAAACAATAATATAACATAACTCCCCAAAAATAGTTTGTCTGTTCAAGCAATTATGACCGGATCGCCTGGTTTCCGAACATACCACATGTTCGCCACAGGTATAGTATTCGGAAACACTCCAGCCTTTGGGTTCATGGAGGTTGAAGCGGAAGGTCGGCCATGACAACCTTTTTATAATTTCAGCCAGAGTTAAGTTTGATGGTAAAAGTACATTGATACATAGAATCAAACGACTACTCTTTCTCTATTCCCTCTATAAGGCTGTCTAGTCTACAGTCCTGTTGGGAAAACTTGGCAGCTGTCTCTACTTGGTCGTATACCAAGTTCAGGGGGATTTCTTTCCCATCGGACCCTCGAGGTCCCACGCGGGCCATATGATTCGGATCAAGATGGGTGTACCGTGTCTTCACCATGGCCCAGGCTTCTCAAGCACCCATGCGGCATGCTGACGCTTTCCACAGTTCGAAGCGGCGTCGAGCCCCTTTGAACAAGTCCGCCAATTCCTCCATAGTTTCTGGAGGGGAATCACCCGGCCATAAAGCCTTGGCCATATTCTTCATGGCCCTCCATGCTTGCTCGTGGACCCTGGAAAGCTCTTGCAGCACGTCACCCTCAAAACCAGACACTCCCCTTTCGGGCGGCTGGCGGCGGCGGCGGTTGACGGCGGGGCGGGCTGAGGCTGG
>LR738715.1:663491597-663507725 GCA_902687465.1 Secale cereale | reverse complement strand
GGGGTGGTGGCTGGCCTTATAAAGGCCTGGGGCCGGCCCGTCGCCTTGCGCGAGGGGTAAGGGAGAGGAAGTTCGGCTCGGACACACCTCAGGCGAGGCGGTGCACGTGTGGGCCGGCTGGGCCTTCGGGCCGGTCGGTCTGAAAAGTTTTTTTTTAAATTCTCCCGAACAGAAAAATTCCAATAAAATATAAAAAAAATTGTAAAAATTCCAGAAACAATTTTCCTCGTTCCCACCTAATATTTGGGACAAAGTGAACATTTTTATGAAATAAAAATGCCTAAAGTAAAATAACTTTTTAATGCAATTTTTAAAATAATAAACTACAAATAAAAATTCAATAAAAATTATTTTTACTCAAAAATCAAATTCCAATATTTTTATTCTGTTTTTGAAGAAGTCATATTATCTTCTCTCATTTATTTTGAATATTGAAAAATGAAATTTGGCAAAAATACTATTGATCCAACCCCACTTGAAAATAATAAAATAGTGGGTTTCCTTTTGGAAAACTCCCAACTCTCTCACTTGGGTCCTTGAGTTGCTTAAAGTTTTGGATCAATTTTCAAATAAACTCAGCTCCAAAAATGCTTAAATGATGAATGCATATGAATGATCTATGTTAACATCTGAATTGAAAATTGGGATGTTATAGGCGCCCCCAACAGAGTAAGCTAAAGATGCAAAAGGATACACGTCGCAGAAGCAAGCCCGTGCGACTTGGGGATGATGCAGCCTGAGGGGCGCCACCAACTGAACAAACTGAAACAAAGTCACCTGGCACCGATATTGGACTGATGTCGATGTAGCTGAAGGTGCTCGCTGCAGATGTCGCTCCTCACGAGCCACCTGACTCCGGGGCCTTGCGAGGCTCCTGTGGTCCCAAGAGCTCGCGAAGAACTAATGCCACCTCCACCAGGATCTCCTGATGCGTGGCCTCGCGAGCCGCCAGGACGTCCCGCATGTGGCGATGGTGCAGGCCTGCCCGGTTCGGCAAGCCGAAGGGCATGTAGACGTAGCTGTGAGGGGGGCCCGCGTACCGGCCCGCCTAAGACAGCCAGTAGAGCTCCTGAAACGTGATTCTACTGAGTCCTGGGATGTTGACACAAAAGTGCAGCCCGTCGCCCGAGCCTGGGACGACAGCTGCACTTTGCGGTGCAGGGCGGCGCTCGCCCCACATCGCCCTTAGTAGTTGTAGGTCTTCGATGGTCTGGTCGATGAATTCCTGAGCACACGGCACCTCGCGCCTTGCGCTCTCTTGAGGAAAACGTGTGGTGAAGCACGCCTCCACATGGTTCTCGAGCGACTCCCTTGAGACATTGGCTAGGTCGGAGGCCCTCCAGAGGAGAGCCCCCAAGCCCCGCCTGAGAGGGGCACCGGGCGCGCCTTCCTATGCGAGGGAGGGAGGCTCCCCATCCATGGGCGTGGATTCGAGGCGCTGCCGTCGGATTCTGCATCTTCATGAAGTTCCAGGGCGAGCGGCTGCTTCTTCTTCTTCGTGATAACTTCAGGGGGTAGATGGTGTTTTCATTGTCCAGGTCTTCGACTGCCGCAGCCTGGTAAGCGCGCTCGAGGGAGCACACATCATCCTTTTCTTCGCACGCGACGGTGATGATGTCACAGCTCCCTGGCATCCTGAGGACGTTGTAGCGATGGTGAGTCACTGCCATGAACTTGGCCAGGGATGGATACCCAAGAATGGCATTGTATGGAAGGCGGATGTGAGCGACATCCAAGTCGATGAGCTCGGTGTGGTAGTTGTCGCGGGTGCTGAAGGTAACGGGGAGTCGGATCTGCCCGATTTGGGTGGTGGAGCCGTCGATCACTCCCGAGAATGGCCTGGTGGGCTGCAGCTGGTCATACGACACTTGGAAACGGTCAAACGTGTTGACGGAGAGGACGTTGAGCCTTGCACCGCCATCCATAAGGGTCTTGGTGACTTGGACGTTGCTGATGACGGGTGAGCAGATCATTGGAAGAGCACCGACGATTGCCGCGCACTTGAGCTGGTCAGCTGAGCAGAAGGTGATGGTGCACTTGGACCACTTGAGCGGTAGTGTGGCTTCTATCCTGGGAAGTGCTGCGTTTACTTCTCGGTCGAACTGCTTGAAGATGCGCTCAGAGGCTGGAGCCTATGCACCGCCCAAGATGCAGGCGATGGCGCGAGGCTCCTGGAAGCCCCCAGCCCCTTCGTCTTGGTCGTCATTCCTCCTTGGTGGTGGCAATGGAGGGAGGCCGGCCTTTCCCTGAGGGCGGCCCTCATGAGGTTGGTCCCTCCAGGCACCCTCGCGAGGCTGGTCTCTCTAGGCGCCCTCGCGAGGCTGATCGCGCCAGCACTCCTCACCCCAGTTCAGCTTCCTACATGGCCGTAGCCTCGGTCGCTGCACTCAGGGCGTTAGCCGACGCGCCCGTTGCGTATAGCCCTGAGCTCGTGACAGTCGTTGGTGTTGTGGCTGTGCACGTCGTCGAAGGCGCAGAATGGACGACTGCTCTTGGATGACTCTGTGTCAGGGTTTTGGTGCGACATATGCCACATGATGGCTTATCATGCATGGGGACAATAGAACATCGCTGGGCCCTGGAAGGGGGATAAGGCGATACTTACGACGCCTACGAATCTTACCCAGGTTCGGGGCTCTCCGTGGAGATAACACCCCTAGTCCTGCTATGCGGGGACTCCGCGTCATGACTAATGTCAATATGATAGCTACAAGGTTGCTCCTTGAGCTGTGTCGTCTAGAGGAGGAAGAAGGGCAAGGCTAGCTCTCTATCTTCTCTCTAGGTAATGCAGGTTGTCCCAAGGGTTTCTCCCTATCTGTCTATCTCTCTCTTTGTGCCTCTCTTCTTCTTCTTCTTAGGGTCCAACCCCTCCACATGGAGGACCCTGGGGGATTTATATAGGCCTACCCCCCGAGGGTACAACGGTAATCTGGGCGGAACGGCCCCCAGCTATCAGCGTCTTTGGGTGCCAGCCTTCCTGCCTATTTGTTGGGGCCCGCTGTCTGCGGGCCCTCATGATTGCGATTCACTATGGGTGCTCTTCTGTCGACGGCGGCATCATCAGGAGGGGAATGGCTACAGTGCCGCCGCCTCCTGCCGTACATTGCCACCACGTCCTGTCTTGTCATCTTGATGGGGCTCAGACTCCTAGGGCACGGTTAGCCGCCTGCTACCAGGCGGCCCGTTCCCCAGGCCACCTGCCAAGGGCTGCTTGCTTCTTGTTCACCCACTGGCTGGTGGGTGTAACACCCCAAATTTTTGAGTTGGTTTTCTTCCAAAATTTAGGCCTTTTGGAAGAGGGTTATTTTATCTTTTCTTGAGCCTCTTCTAAAATCTTTCTGGCCAAGGCTTTTTTGGAGATTTCTCAAGCTTGGTTTTTGACCTTGAAGATCTTCTCTTGGGTTGCCTCAAGCCCAAGTTGAGTTTCAAGGAAGTTGTTTGAATTCTCCCCTTCTTGATTTTTGCCTCTCAAGTTTGATCTTGGACTTATCCTCCCCTCCAACCTTCATCTTGCCATGACCCCAACAGAAATATTTCTCTCCAAGACTCTCTTCACACCTTAGGACAAGTCCTTTAGCAATTCCAGTAAGTTTTAACCTTATTGGGATTTTTCTTCTATTTATTTTACTCCAAAAACTAATTCTGTCTTTTATAGTGGACCTTGGTGATTTACAAAGGAACCACCATGCCTAGCTTGTTATTTGATTCCAAACCAACTCTCCTAGATAGTCCTTAGTACCCACAACCTAGATCCATCTTGTTTCACTGGTCCATAGATCAAATTTTCAAATTTCACCTACTGCAAGTTTGGACCAGATTTGCAAAATTTGGTGAAATTCATATCTATCTTCTTCCAAAAATCCTGTGAAAAATCAGGCAGCCTCTAGATGCATCAAGAGGCCACTCCACCAAATAACAGCACCAGAAATATTTCACACATGCCAGAAACATTTCATTAAACACTTAGCATACACTGTACTGTCAGCTGTTAACTGAAACTGTCGACAGACAGTTTGATAGTTCGTCAGTTTCGTCAGTTTCATCAGGCGCAGCGACAAACCTCGCCAGTACCCCCTTGGCCCGACGCTGCACTGCACCTTCTTCTTATCCAGTGCGCCGCACGCTCGCTTGGCCGCTTCTGGGCGTCGGTGGCGCTCTGGCCCGACCACGCCGGCGACATCCGCGGCAACAGCACCGCCCGTGGCAGCTGACAGAATTCACCCCATGACTCAACACCGTTTGGCGCCACCCAAACCACCCCAGCGCTCCGTGTGTCCACCTCCAGCGCCAGCGCACGCCTGCCGCACCGTCGCCGTGGCCTGGCACGCGCAGAGTGTGGTTTCTGCCGCCGACGTGCCGCGCGACCGTTCCGTCGGGGACAGCCCGTAACTCCCTCTCCCCTGCTAAGTTAGGTGCGGGAATGGAACCACTACACCCCCTAGACGATGCTCAAGCCCTTAACTCCGCCGTCCAACCACTGCAGCACCGTAATCGACTCGCCGGACTTATCCATTCACGGCAACCACCTCGGGCCGTCTATATAAGGCACCCCCGAGCTCGTTCTCGAGGCCGCACACATTCACTCCCTCCCTAGACCACGCCCAGCCTCTAGAAGAGCCTCGAGGGGCCCTTCTTCCCCAACTCCGGCCAACTCCCTCCGCCTCGGGCTCCAGCATCGTTCACTCCGGTGAGAGCTTCTCCGCTGCCGTGGACTCGAGCGTAGCACCCTTGCACCCACCTAGACCTAACCCCCACCTTAATTTGATCCCAGGAAAACTCTCCGACGAGGCCCACGACCACCCGAGCCGCCGTCCGCCGAAGACAGGGTCGCCGTCGACGTGGGGCTCGCCGACACTCAACTATACCACCGTTCGACGCGGAAGACCACGGAGAAGCCATACGTATCACTCCCCTCCCCTAACTCGCCGTGGATCGACGCCGGCGATCACCGCAGCACCGGCGCCGGTGCGGCTCTGTTTCCAGTTTCAAACCCGACGAGTGGGGCCTCTTGTCAGCCTCACATCTCTGCCTCCGAACCGTTTTCTGTAAGCGCCTTCGGGCAAAGTACATTTTCTCCTTCAGCTGACGTACTGCGTACCGGTTCGCTTTGCTGTTTTCTGTTCTAGCCCCTGGAACTTTTCTGTTTCATTACAGATGAGTCCCTGGACAGAAACTCTAATATCTTTTAAACTAAAGATGATTTTGAGTTGATTCTTTTTTTGTCCTCTTTAGTTTTCTGCCTAGTTTTTTGTCATATTTATGTGGAAATTTTTGGAGCAACTTTATTTGCACGCGCGGTATTTATGTTAGTATCTATTTGTTTGAATACATAGATACCGGAGGCCGTGACGGAGACGCAAACCACACCAAGTTAGGCACCGACTTCTCGGAACCAGGCAAGCATGTTTGAACTTTTGATATGATGAGTGTGTTGCATGTTTGTTCGAGTAGTTCGTTTCATAAGCACGACCATATGGGCATAAGTGTATGGTTATATCTCAAGCTAGTAAGCTTTGGGTGAGCCCGAAGGAAAAATGTTTGAACCACCCCGATCATATGGTGATATGATGGGTGGAATGCTGGTATTGTTGGAGCATGCCAGTAGTTGGTTAACTCAGTATCAACGGAGATCATGTCATGATTCCGTTCGTCTCCTTTTTCGGTACTATCATAGGCCGTCCATTGGGATTACGGTCTAGTCAGTTGTAAACCACTTCCCGAGTACACACCAAGTAGAGGGGCCGGGATGAGGGTTCCATGGCCCTGGATTAAAGCCCGTCATCCGGTCAGGGGGCATGGGTGTTTCCGGTTGGGACCGAGAGGGGGGCACCCCTTAGAGCGCGTATATATAAATTTGATCACATGCTATTCGAGGTTGTAGCCGTGTCTTAAAGTTTTTGGTGAATGTCGTCGCGGGTGATTCCGGACGATAGGATGTTAAATGGGTGTGTACTGGTTAGTTGGGTTTCTACTAAAACACCGTAGACGGAACTAGTCCCCATGGCTAGTAGAGTCCGTCGGCTATGAACTATTGGTACAAGCTCTGCAGATTTAAATTTTCTTCAGTAGCCATGTTTATGGCCTAGGGTCAATCTTCATGTCAACCCGGTGACCGTCTCTAGTATATTCTTGTTGGTAACCAGAGTAGTGTTTTCGTCAAGTTCATTTGGTAGATGAACTCACCAACTATCTCTGTATTGATTTACTTTCAGAAGTATTTCATCATTATACTATTGTTATTTATGAGCCCTTTATGTGACGTCGCTCAGACGTCCGACTGTGGCATTCTTTTATTTATGAGCCTTTTATGTGATGTCGCTCAGACGTCCGACTGTGGCATTCTTTTATTTATGAGCCCTTTATGGGATGTCGCTCAGACGTCCGACTGTGGCATTCTTTTATTTATGAGCCCTTTATGTGATGTCGCTCAGACGTCCGACTGTGGCATTCTTTTATTTATAAGCCCTTTAATGTGATGTCGCTCAGACGTCCGACTGTGGCATTATTTTTATTTATAAGCCCTTTATGCGATGTCGCTCAGACGTCCGATTGAGGCATTCTTGTTATTTATTTTTGCTATAAGCCCTTTATGTGGTGTCGCTCAGATGCCTGACCGTGGCCTGCTATCATTTATTATTTTTCCTACGAGGCGTCACTCAGACACTCGTTTGGTCTCCTTATATTTTATCTTATGGATTTCGGGAGGATTACCGCCCGACTTCTATCGTTGCATACAGCACATTAATATTTTATTCCGGTCGCATTTTGCTGGAATACTCATATGCATCATGTTGGCATTTATTATATCTTAAGTCCGAACTGTCTTGCGAGTACATTCAAAGTACTCACCTGGCTTGTTGATTTGGCCAGATGTGGACGAAGGCGATCTCATGGATGAAGAATTCGATAGCAAGTCCGACGCTTAGTGGTGTCCCAGTCAGTCCCTTGCGATCCTGGAGTTGATCACTGTTCTATAACCGCTTCCGCCTATCACCAAATAAATTCATCGGGTCTCACTCCGATACTCGATGAGCTGTAATATTTTGGAGTCACATCACCCACTTCACTGTGACATATTCCACCATCTTTTATCACGAGTTAGTAGTATGCCACCCTGCCTTGTGTCATATCCGCCTCTATGTACCATATTGGCGCGCTTGTAATAAAATTGTTGAGCAACCCCCAGCTCAACCTTGTATAATATTCAGTGTACTGGAATTCTGTGCCAAGGATTTGTCTGCCAACAGGTAATAATATCCCTCGCTGGTTTAAATAAAAGGTCGGCCTTCCGGTAATCATTTTACTGAAGGACCGGTCCTGACAACCTTGGTACCAGAGCCAGGCTGACTGTAGGAAGCCACTAGGTGCGCTCGCTAATCGGTTATTAGCGAAAAATTTGCTTTTCAGCATTTTTACATCTGTAGCAATTTTCTGTTGGTCAGCATAAATTTATGACTTGACTATTCGGAATTTTTGTCTACTTTTGTAGATGGCCAGCAACGACTGTGATACACAGGTGTTCGCCAACATTCCTGAGGGGTTTGTCAAGCTCCTCTTCGCCATCACCAAAGTCGCGATCGGGCCATCCACCCGTCCCGAGTTTACACTCTACCGTCACAAGCTCAACGACAGCGTGTCTATGCATCAGGCCGTGGTGCACTTCAAAGGAGGGCGTTCTGTAGCGCGCCGCCTCCGATTTGTGTTCAGAGCCATGCCTACGGAGAGGCATGCCATGCAGATGGCTGCCTGGGAGGCGATAGCTCGTCTCTGGGACATTCTTCCTTCGATGAAGACTCGTCGCTACCGTTACCTCCCATGCCACGTGCCATATACGTGTCACTATGCGTTTGCATGCGCAAATGGGGAGCGTGACGAAGCCATTGAATCAATGGTTGAGTACCTCAAGGCACTTGAGGCAGCCTTTGATAATCTGGTGGATGACCTGGTGGCCACCCGTATGGAGTTCGTCCAGAGTGGCTCCGCCAACAGGAGGGAGCTACTCCATACTGCACCACCAATGACATTTGTCTCGTCCGCCGCATCCTATGCACCTTCCATCTTAGCCACCGCTCGCCGTCTGCCTACCACTGAGGAGTTTGACCAAGTCATTGCTCCTACTCTAGTCAGAGCTGCACCGCCTGCTGCACTTGCTTCGACACCTCGTACCCTTACTCCGCGCCTGGAGCCCATTAGTGAGGAAGAAGTTGAGTCTCCAGCACCACTGGGCCTTACCCTCGGCAGGCCGAGGGAAATCTTCAACATCTCTAATTAGCGCGTTGTTCCGTGACGCACCGCGCTCGCTTGTAATATTTGTGTGTTATGTAAAATAGGTTGATGGGAGTAGTCTGTTTGCGCATCATGTAGGATCTTGGAGGAGTGCACTAGTTTTAATAACATGTCAGGATGTGTACGCACACCCTGAGTGACGTATGTATAATTAGAACCTGCGTGTAAAATATGTGCTAGCAGCCCTTCTCCGTGCGCAATCAACCAGTTATTTTCAAAAAAAATCTCTTTCGAGCTCGTGTTTGGTCACTTTGCAAAGTCTTGGTTTATTTTGCTGCTCAGTTCTTCTCAGAATTTTCTGCTTTATTACCCCAGAGTAAGAAATGACTCGTCCCTGGACACGTTCCATGCCAAGTCCGCCAGAAGAAAATTATGGCACACAGACAGACAACAATTTCACACAGGGGCAGTCAAGTCAGCAGGGCAGTGAGACGGCATTTTCTCAAGTGTGCCGTCTTTATGAGCAAAGTCAGCAACAACACCAAGAAATGATGAACCATGTCATTAACATGGGGAATCACCGCGAGCCATACCAACAGCACTCAAAATTGTTTGAATTTCAGAAGACACGTCCAACAATGTTTTCGCACACAGACAAACCACTTGAGGCCGATGATTGGCTTCGAGATATTGAAAGGAAATTAATTGTGGCACAATGCTCAGACCGTGAAAAAGTGCTGTACGCACCACATTACCTTACTGGAGCAGCCGCGTCATGGTGGGAAAATTTCCTGCTTATGCATCCCGACATAAATAATATCACCTGGGAAGATTTCAAGGAAGGCTTTCGTGGGGCACACATCCCTAAGAGTATTATGAAGATCAAGAAAAGAGAATTTGATGACCTCAAGCAAAGAGGCATGACAGTACAGGAGTACAACAGTCAGTTTGCGCAATTATCACGTTATGCCAACCAAGAGCGAATGACGGAAAATAAGAAGATGGAGAAATTCCTGGACGGACTGGCACCAGCACTAAAATGCCAGTTGGTCGTATACACTTTTCCAGATTTCAAGACACTGGTAGACAAAGCCATAACGTTGGAAAATGAACGTCGCAGTCTGGAAGTCATCCGCAAGAGAAAAAGGGATCAGACCAACCACCCCCGCAACAACAAGAATAAGGTGTATTTCTAGAGGAATGGGGCGAGCAGACCCACGACCAATGACACACGCCCAAATAAGAATTTTCATGCAAGAGACAAGGATTTCACCTATCGCCCGGGTGTTACCTGCTACGCATGTGGAGAAGAAGGACACTATGCTAAACAGTGCCCTAAGCCAAGGAATTCAGCACTGAAACCAAACAGCAACGGAAACAATTCCGCGCCCAAGCGTAACAACTTCAACCCAAATAACAATCACAGGAAGGGCCACCTGAACCATGTGACCAAGGAGCAAGCACAGGATGCACCGGATATCGTACTCGGTACGTTCCCTGTCAACACAATGCCTGCCATGGTTTTGTTTGATTCTGGAGCTTCTCATTCGTTCATTTCGAAGAGTTTTACTTTGCAACATGGTTTTTCAATGCTTCCCTTGGGAAAGTCAATGACCATCAGGTCCCCCGGAAGTAAGCAGATCACTCAGAATTACTACCAAGGTTTGACCATTGAAATTGAGGGATTAAAGTTTCACGCAAACCTCATCGTGTTAGAAAACAAAGGACTGGATGTTATCCTGGGTATGGATTGGCTAACCACCAATAAAGGATTTATCGACTGCTTCAACAGGACAGTGATTCTTACTCATCATCATGGAAAAACAATAAGAGTCGCAGCTCAGGAAAGACCGGTGTCGCGACAACCAAAATTAAACAAAGTTGATACATCTGAGTTAAGCAGGGTTCCAGTTGTATGTGAATTTCTGGATGTATTTCCCGAAGAACTACCAGGCATGCCGCCAGACAAAGAAATAGAATTCATTATTGAGCTAGCACCGGGAACCACCCCCATATATAAGAAACCATACAGAATGGCACCATCCGAGTTGGTTGAATTAAAGAAGCAAATAAAGGAACTGCTAGACAAAGGATTTATACGGGCCAGCTCCTCACCTTGGGGTTCGCCGGTATTATTTGCCAAAAAGAAGGATGGGACCATGAGGTTGTGTATAGACTACCGAGCGCTCAACATGGTCACAATCAAGAACAAATATCCGATGCCACGGATAAATGATTTATTTGACCAGCTCACGCAAGCCAAGGTTGTCTCAAAGGTTGATCTAAGGTCAGGTTATCATCAACTGAAAGTACGGACAGAAGATATCCCGAAGACAGCATTCACCTCAAGATACGGACTTTATGAGTTTATAGTGATGCCGTTTGGACTGACCAACGCCCCCGCATATTTCATCCACCTCATGAACAAGGTATTTATGAAATTCATGGACAAATTTGTGGTGGTATTTATTGATGATATCTTGGTATATTCAAAGACACCGGAAGAACATGCTGAACACCTCCGCATTGTACTGGGAGAATTAAGGAAACACCAACTTTACGCCAAATTCAGCAAATGTGAATTTTGGTTGAGACAAGTGGGTTTCCTAGGACACGTATTAACACAAGAAGGAGTTGCTGTGGACCCAGATAAAGTCAAGGCTGTACTTGGCTGGAAGTCGCCAGCCAGTGTAACGGATATACGCAGTTTCCTCGGTATGGCCGGATATTACAGAAGGTTTATTGAAGGATTTTCCACCATAGCCAAACCAATGACACAACTACTCAAGAAGGATAAGAAATTCGTGTGGACTGAAGCATGTGAGAAAAGCTTCCAAGAACTCAAAAGAGGTTAACAACAACCCCAGTATTAATTGTACCAGACATACACAAGAGTTTTGAAGTATATTGCGACGCCTCCCGGAAAGGCCTCGGATGCGTACTGATGCAAGAAGGCAAAGTAGTCGCCTACGCTTCCCGGCAACTGCGAAAACATGAAGAAAATTATCCTACTCACGATTTGGAGTTGGCAGTAGTCATTCATGCACTCAAGGAGTGGATGCACTTTTTGCTTGGAAATTGATGTGAAATATATACGGACCATAAGAGCCTCAGATATATTTTCACACAGCCAGAGCTCAATTTACGACAACGACGCTGGCTGGAACTGGTAAAAGATTACGACATTGGTATCCACTATCACCCAAGAAAAGCAAACGTGGTAGCAGATGCTCTCACCCGTAACCACAGCCTGAACAGCGACAGCATACAGAACCTGAGACCCGAATTTCAGCAAGAATTCGCCAGACTCAACCTAATGATGCTCATGGAAGGCGAAGTATCCAAGCTAGAAATACAGCCTACGCTAATAGAGAAAATAAAGAAGGCTCAGCATGGACACCCCAGCATCGAAGGGATAAAAAGAAAAGTAAGTCAGGGCAAGGCCTCAGAATTCACCATAGACAGTGAAGGAATATTATGGTTCGGAGACAGACTTTGCGTACCGAATAACAACGACCTTAAACAGCAAATTCTAGCAGAAAGCCACACCGCTCCATACTCAATCCACCCTGGAGGTACGAAAATGTACAAGGATATTCAGGAAAGATTTTGGTGGCACGGCATGAAGAGGGATATAGCCACATTTATTGCATGCTGCGATTCATGTCAACGCATTAAGGCCGAGCACCAAAAACCCGCAGGGCTATTACAGCCAAACAAGATACCAGAATGGAAATGGGACAATATTGGAATGGATTTTATTGTTGGACTACCACGGTCACAACACGGTAATGATGCCATATGGGTCATTACGGATAGACTGACCAAGGTGGAACATTTCATACCCATCAAGACAACCCACACCACCCAAAAGCTCGCCAAGCTTTACCTCACCCGTATAGTATGCCTACACGGGGTCCCCAAGACTATAATATCCGACAGAGGCACTCAGTTCGTCTCCAAATTTTGGGACCAGTTGCAGCAAGCCCTCGGAACGCAACTGACGTTCAGTACAGCTTATCACCCCCAGACGGGAGGACAAACGGAACGAGTAAATCAAATACTCGAAGACATGCTAAGGGCATGTGTCCTCACATATGGGACCAGTTGGGAAGAAAGCCTACCATATGCCCAGTTTGCGTATAACAATAGTTACCAAGCTAGCCTGCAAATGGCACCTTTCGAAGCTTTGTACGGATGAAGACGCTGTACTCCATTGAACTGGTCGGAAACAGGGGACAATCACATATTCGGCCCAGATATGTTAAAGGAAGCCGAGGAGAGAGTAAAAATAATACGGGATCGACTCAAAACCGCCCAAAGCCGACAAAAGAGCTATTACGATCAAAAGCATCGGGAAATAAGTTTTGAGCCCGGTGAATACGTATACTTACGAGTATCACCTATGAGAGGGCTGCAACGATTCAAATTCAAAGGGAAACTAGCACCACGATTCACCAGACCCTTCCGTATAGTTGCACGGAAAGGCACAGTAGCTTATCAGCTGGACCTTCCCAAGGAACTGTCAGACGTCCACGACGTGTTCCACGTCTCGCAACTACGGAAGTGTGTAAGCAACCCAGAGAAACATGTGTCACATGAAAACCTTGATGTGCAACCAGATCTCACCTACCGAGAACACCCAGTAAAGATTTTGGAGGAGTCTGAAAGGAGAACCCATCAGAAGTCAATTAAATTCCTCAAAGTTCAGTGGAGTAATCACACAGAGGATGAGGCAACGTGGGAAAGGGAAGATTTCCTTCGAACGGAACACCCACACCTATTTGAGGATCAGCTGAAATCTCGGGGACGAGATTTTTCTTAAGGGGGTAGGTGTTGTAACACCCCAAATTTTTGAGTTGGTTTTCTTCCAAAATTTTGGCCTTTTGGAAGAGGGTTATTTTATCTTTTTTTGAGCCTCTTCTAAAATCTTTCTCGCCAAGGCTTTTTTGGAGATTTCTCAAGCTTGGTTTTTGACCTTGAAGATCTTCTCTTGGTTGGCTCAAGCCCAAGTTGAGTTTCAAGGAAGTTGTTTGAATTCTCCCCTTCTTGATTTTTGCCTCTCAAGTTTGATCTTGGACTTATCCTCCCCTCCAACCTTCATCTTGCCATGACCCCAACATAAATATTTCTCTCCAAGACTCTCTTCACACCTTAGGACAAGTCCTTCAGCAATTCCAGTAAGTTTTAACATTATTGGGATTTTTCTTCTATTTATTTTACTCCAAAAACTAATTCTGTCTTTTATAGTGCACCTTGGTGATTTACAAAGGAACCACCATGCCTAGCTTGTTATTTGATTCCAAACCAACTCTCCTAAACAGTCCTTCGTACCCACAACCTAGATCCATCTTGTTTCACTGGTCCATAGTTCAAAATTTTCAATTTTCACTTCCTGCAAGTTTGGACCAGATTTGCAAAATTTGGTGAAATTCATATCTATCTTCTTCCAAAAATCCTGTGAAAAATCAGGCAGCCTCTAGATGCATCAAGAGGCCACTCCACCAAATATCAGCACCAGAAATATTTCACACATGCCAGAAACATTTCATCAAACACTTAGCATACACTATACTGTCAGCTGTTAACTGAAACTGTCGACAGACAGTTCGACAGTTCGTCAGTTTCATCAGGCGCAGCGACAAACCTCGCCAGTACCCCCTTGGCCCGATGCTGCACTACACCTTCTTCTTATCCAGTGCGCCGCACGCTCGCTTGGCCGCTTCTGGGCGTCGGTGGCGCTCTGGCCCGACCACGCCGGCGACATCCGCGGCAACAGCACCGCCCGTGGCGGCTGACAGAAGTCACCCCGCGACTCAACGCCGTTTGGCGCCGCCCAAACCACCCCAGCGCTCCGCGTGTCCACCTTCAGCGCCAGAGCACGCCTACCGCACCGTCGCCGTGGCCTGGCACGCGCAGAGCGCGGTTTCTGCCGCCGACGCGCCGCGCGGCCGTTCCGTCAGGGACAGCCCGTAACTCCCTCTCCCCTGGTAAGTTAGGTGTGGGAATGGAACCACTACACCCCCTAGACGATGCTCAAGCCCTTAACTCCGCCGTCCAACCACTGCAGCACCGTAATCGACTCGCCGAACTTATCCATTCACAGCAACCACCTCGGTGTGACGCCCCCGATTTGTCCGTACACTAATCATGCACGCAAATGTGTACGACCAAGATCAGGGACTCACTGGAAGATATCACAACACAACTCTAGACACATATTAAAATAATACAAGCTTTATATTACAAGCCAGGGGCCTCGAGGGCTGGGATATATAAGCTCGAATACACAAGAGTTAGCGGAAGCAATAATATCTGAGTACAGACATAAGTTAAACAAGTGAGCCTTAAGAAGGCTAGCACCAAAGTAGCAACGATCGAAAAGGCAAGGCCTCCTGCCTGGGACCTCCTAACTACTCCTCGAAGCCGAACTCCATGTAGAAACATCATCGGGATCCTCTGGCTCCTGGGCTCCACCATCTGGTTGCGTCATCCGAGAAGAAGGGACAAAAGGGAAAAAGGGGGAGAAAAGCAACCGTGAGTACTCATCCAAAGTACTCGCAAGCAAGGATCTACACTACACATGCAATGATATCTGGGTAAAGGGGTAATATATGTGGACTGAACTGCAGAAAGCAGAATAAGAGGGGGATAGCTAATCCAATCGAAGACAACGCTTCTCGTAACCTCCATCTTGCAGCAGAAGATGAGGGTAGCTGGAAAGTAACAAGTATCCTCGCTTCTCGCAGCCTCCGTCTTGCAGCAGTAGAAGGGAGTAGATGGTAAGTTCACCAAGTAACATCATATAGCATAATCCTACTCGGCGATCCTCCCGCACATCACCCTGTGAGAGAGCAACCACCGAGTCGTATCTGGCACTGGTAAGGGTGTGTTTTATTAAGTATCCGGTTCTAGTTGTCATGAGGTCGGAATACAACTCCGGGTCGTCCTTTTACCGAGGGACACGTCTATTCGAATAGAATAACTTCCCTGCAGGGGTGCACCACATAACCCATCACGCTTGATCCCATTTTGTCGGACACACTTTCCAGGGTCATGCCCGGCCTCGGAAGATCAACACGTCGCAGCCCTACCTAAGCACAGCAGAGAGGTCAGCACGCCGGTCTAAGTCCTAAGCGCGCAGGGGTCCGGGCCCATCGCCCAACGCACACCTGCACGTTGCGTACGCGGCTGGTGAGCAGACCTAGCAACCTCCATTACTAAGGAAGTTGCGTTACGCGGTCCAACCCGGCGCACGCCGCTAAGCCAGTGACGTCAAAAAGGCTTCGGCTGATACCACGACGTCGAGTGCCCATAACTGTTCCCACGCAGCTAGTTAGTGCGTATAGACCAAATGGCCAGACTCAGATCAAATATCCAAACTCGTTAAGCGTGTTGTTATGAAATAACCGCGGACAACGACCAGGGCCAGGCCACCTCTCGACTGGGTGTCTCAACCTGCCCCTGTCGCTCCGCCACAAAGATCCACTCGGGGGCCGTCAGGAACTCAGGCCCACCACTACCTGGATGGAGCCACCTGTCCTTTCAGCCCCCACATCAAATCACTTGCGGGTACTCAATGAGCCGACCCGACTTTAGTCACATCATGTATCATGTAAAGTGTATGCAGTATATACCCGTGATCACACCCAAGTGATCACGGCCCGATAGAATAGCAGGGCAGACGGACAAGGGTGTAGGGCCACTGATGGAATACTAGCATCCTATACTAAGCATTAGGATAACAGGTAAAGGTATCAACAGTGGTAGCAACAATGACAGGCTATGCATCAGAATAGGAGTTATCGAATCAACAACAGTAGTAAACTAATGCAAGAGTAAGAGGGAGGAGAATAGGCGATATCTGGTGATCAAGGGGGGGGGGCTTGCCTGGAAGCTCTG
>LR738715.1:663467001-663487550 GCA_902687465.1 Secale cereale | reverse complement strand
TTTATGTGATGTCGCTCAGACGTTCGACTGTGGCATTCTTTTACTTATAAGCCCTTTTATGTGATGTCGCTCAGATGTCCGACTGTGGCATTATTTTTATTTATAAGCCCTTTATGCGATGTCGCTCAGACGTCCGACTGAGGCATTCTTGTTATTTATTTTTGCTATAAGCCCTTTATGTGGTGTCGCTCAGATGCCCGACTGTGGCCTGCTATCATTTATTATTTTTCCTACGAGGCGTCACTCAGACACTCGTTTGGTCTCCTTCTATTTTATCTTATGGATTTTGGGAGGATTACCGCCCGACTTCTATCGTTGCATACAGCACATTAATATTTTATTCCGGTCGTATTTTGCTGGAATACTCATATGCATCATGTTGGCATTTATTATATCTTAAGTCCGAACTATCTTGCGAGTACATTCAAAGTACTCACCTGGCTTGTTGATTTGGCCAGATGTGGACGAAGGCGATCTCATGGATGAAGAATTCGATAGCAAGTCCGACTCTTAGTGGAGTCCCAGTCAGTCCCTTGCGATCCTGGAGTTGATCACTGTTTTATAACCGCTTCCGCCTATCACCAAATAAATTCATCGGGTCTCACTCCGATACTCGATGAGCTGTAATATTTTGGAGTCACATCACCCACTTCACTGTGACATATTCCACCATCTTTTATTACGAGTTAGTAGTATGCCACCCTACCTTGTGTCATATCCGCCTCTATGTACCATATTGGCGCGCTTGTAATAAAATTGTTGAGCAACCCCCAGCTCAACCTTGTATAATATTCAGTGTACTGGAATTCTATGCCAAGGATTTGTCTGCCAGCAGGTAATAATATCCCTCACTGGTTTAAATAAAAGGTCGGCCTTTCGGTATTCATTTTACTGAAGGACCGGTCCTAACAGTGGGGCCGGCCGTCTGCTGGCCCTGCCGCCTGTGGGTTGTGGGATCATGGCTTCCTCTGACCGGGGCTAGGTCACTGGCAACATGGCTACAGTGATACGCCGCTTAAGGAGTGTCCGTAACATACGCCCTTACTGTAGCCACGCCCTTATAGATTCTCTAAGGACATGCTCAACTGTAGCCATGCCTTAGCCTTGGCGTGGTTCCCCAGCACACGTCCCGAGGGGGAGGCGTGGGGCCGTCTTTTGGATGCTGGTCATGAGGCTTCCGCCTGTCCAGGTCCTGCCGCCTGCTGGCAGCCGGCTCCTGGGCGTTGCTGCCCAGGAGGCGACCCGATGAGCAGGCGGCCAGGGGGTGACAGGTGGCCCCCAATTGTTTTGAAATACCACAGGTGGTCAATGAGGACACCCGTGGTCAATATCTCCGATAGTAGTCCCTGAAGCTGGTGGAACTCTATGGTTGCGATCGGGGCTGCGGGGTTCCAGCAGCTTCCCACTCCAAGTAAGGTTTGGTGGTGTTCCTTGTCCGTCCTCTGGAAAGGGCCGGCTTCTGGCAGCCGGGCCTCTGGAAAGGGCCGGCTTCTGGTAGCCGGGCCTCTGTCTTCTAATCTTCGGGGAGAAGATACCGCCTGGATGGCGGGCTGTGATGCGGGCTTGCCACCCGTTGGCGGTGTTCTACGTGTCGTTGCCCCTTCAAGTCAGCCTGCCAGCCCACGCGCACGACGGGACGTAACAGCGGGCCGGGGCCCGCCACTACAGGGCCTTGATGTGCGTGCGGATCTATTGCGTTAGAAGAATGAATTGCCCTCCCCACGCGCATTTAATGCGCGCGGATTAGGCGCGAAAAAGGTGGGGATCGTGCGGGGCGTGGAGCAGTTAATCCCACGCCCTCGCCCCCTCGGCTTCGTCGCCCCGAGCCTATAAGTAGGCCCGGGGGGGCCGCTCGCGCACACACCCCTGCTCCATTCTCTTCTTCCTCCTTGCTCTCTCTCGCGCTCCTCGCCACCACCGCTCGCAGCGCTCCGTCGGAGTGAACCCTTGCCTCGAGCCATGGCTGCAGAGGCGCAGGCCCACCTCTCCAGCGAGTGAGACGGCAGTGAGGTCGTTGACGAGCACATCTTCTACCTCCTCCACGCACGGCGATTGCCCCCCGAAGACAAGGTCGCCGTGCGCTTGTTGCCGGCGAAGGAAATCAGGCCGGTGCCGTGGTTCGGCGAGCGGGTCGTCTTCCGCTCGCACTTCCCTCGCAGCTTCGGGCTCCCCGCCAGCGGCTTCTTCCGTTCCTTCCTCGACTTCTTCAACATACAACCTCACCACCTCACGCCAAACACGGTGGTGACGATGTCCGCCTTCGACGTCCTCTGTGAGGGGTATCTCGGGATAATCCCCACAATCGAGCTGTGGACCGAGCTCTTCTATCTGAAGCTCGGTACCGCAATCCAAGGCATGGCGGCCCAGTGCGGTGGGTGCATCGCGGTGAAGCGCAGCGGGGTCAAGAACTATTTCCCGCCGCCTTCTCTCATGCACTCGGTGAAGCAGTGGCAAAAGACGTATTTCTACTTCTCCAACGTCGACCCAGCGCACGACTTCATCGGCCTGCCGGACTGGGCACCCGGCCCGCCTGCCGAACCCCACGCCTCTTGGAAGTCCTGGCCCGTCTCCCTCGTGCAAGGGGCCTCCATCGCCGTGCGGCGCCTCCGGGAGATGAGGGACAACAAGGGCCTGGTGTTCTCGGACCTTCTGCTCACTTTTGCGGAGCGCCGTGTGCTGCCGCTGCAGTCCCGCCCGCATCTAATCTCTGATATGAGCGGGCGCCGGGACCCGAGCCGGACCTGCACCAAGAAGATGCCATACAAGGAGGTGGCCCTTTTGGTGAACTCCGTCTCCAACTGCAAGCTCTCTGACTCGGGCTGGGCATTTGGCAAGCCGCCATACAGCCGCAACAACCCGCCGCGTGCGGTAAGCTCCCTCTTTCCTTCTTCTTCTTTCTTTCCTCCGCCTCTCCCAGCCGCCTGACCCATGTGATGCCTGCAGATCTTCCCCGGCCAGCTAGAGCCGGGCTCCGACCAGTCCGGTCGCCCTCTGCTACCAGACCACTCTCAGAGCGACACGAGCGACCCCGATCTGACGGCTGCCGCCATGGAGGAAGAGGAGGTAACAGGCGGCGGGGGCCAGCTAGTAGACGGCCCGTCAGGAGGCGGCGTCAAGAACTGGCCGGATGATGACGAGGAGGAGGAGGAAGCGCCACTTCATGTCCGAGAGGCGAACCCGCTTGAGCGCGGTAGCTACCAGGTGGCGCCGCCAATTGTAGCCGGCGGCGTGAAACGCCGGTCCATTGCTGGGCCGACTGGCGGCAAGCTCAAGAAGCTCAAGCTCTCAGCCGCCACCACCAAACGCCAGGATGCGGCCGCCAAAGCAGCCCTTCCTAGAGTACCCAACCCTAGGCCGGCCGTGTTCGCGTAAGTGCCGCATTCTCTTTTCTTTCTGTATTTATTCTAATTTTTCGCCCCCTTCGTGGCTGATTTTGCGCTCTTCTCGGGAGTGCCCGAACAGTGTGCCGCTTTCTCTCTCGTGGGCGCCTGTGGGCTCTGTAGTTGGGGGCCCGGATGCCCCTCCTGCGCCGCGCTGCGTGGACCCTGCCGCCGCGCTCTGGGAAGTGACGAAAAGGAACGCCCGAGAGGCGCGTGAAGAACAGGAGGCCACGGCCCTTGAGCAGGCGAAGGCCGACGCCGCAACCAAGGCGGAGGCCGAGGCAGCCACCAGGGCCCAGGAGGATGCCGCCGCCCAAGCCCAGGAACAAGAGGCGGGCCTCGAGCAGCCTACAGACCATGCCAATCCCCAAGAAATGGGCCCTCTAGAGCCGTCCGTCCAAGTGCCGGTTGCTGACGAGTAGCCGGCTCTTGACAAGGAGGGGGACGGCCGCGCCACCATGGAGGCGGAAGCCACCCCTCCCACGCCGCCCGCTGGGACGTAGGACAGCCGGCCCGTGGGAGCGGAGGTGCCGCCGGCAGAAGGCGTGCTAGTGGCAGGCCCGGTGCCGACCCCCCGAGCCCCCGCCCGTCCGTGTCCTGTGAGGGCGACCTCAGCGCCACGGCAAGTAGGGCAGGCGCCGCCAGCTCGTCATCACCAGATAATTAGGACACCAGCGCAGTGCCGCCAAGCTGGACGCCCGGTGGTGGCGGCGTGTTGAATGTCGCATCGCGAGATGTCCTCCACCGTTTTAACTCTCTGGACGAGGTCACGCAAACGGCCTGTGGGAGTTCCTGGCTACGCGAACCTCTGTCCAGGTACGTTGACTCCTTGCTGCTATTTTTATTCCTTCAATTTCTTCCGTGGGGGCGCGTTAGTGCACCCACTAGGTGTAGTCCCCGAGTTTCGAGCCGGCTGCTGAACAGGCGGCTTGGAACTCGAAGGTGTTACTTTGTGGGCTAACTTGGTTCTTGCTACAGGATTACCACAATCTTCAGGTGGCGACCAACAACGCCCAGCGTCAGGAGCTAGCTCAACTGAGGGCTACCGTGGCCGAAAGCCAGAGTAAGTGTCTTCTTTTCCTCCTTGCGGGGGCGCGTCATCACACCCGCTGGGTGTAGTCCCCGAGTTCCGGGCTGGCTGCTGAGCAGGCGGCTAGGAAATCCAAGGTTGTCTTGTCTTTTTGCTGGTACTGACGCTCCTTCTCCTTTCTTGCCAGCAACCGCGACCAACCTCCGCAATCAGTTGGGCGGGGTCCAGGCCGAACTTGCCACCAAGGAGCAGGAGCGTAGCCTCGCCGCCCAGGACCGTGACCGCCTCGCCAAGGAACTGTCAGACCAGGCGGCGACACACAAGGCGGATCTTGGGAAGCTGGAGGACGCTGAGGAGCTCCTTCGGGCCGAGTTCGAGACTGAACGCTCGAACTGGGCCGAGAAGGAGGCGGCCCTGCAGGACGGCTACGGGGCCATTGCGGACACGGTCGATGGTAAGGTGCCTCCCCTGTTTTTACGTGCTTGTCCTCTGCCACGGCTGGCTTTCTTTTTTCTTATTCTTCGTCTTGTCCTTGGCGCAGAATTCTTCCCTGGCCATTCTGTTGCCGCCAGCCAGGCTATTGAGGCCCAGCGTGACGAGAGGCGCCAAGCGTGCCGGGTGATCGCACCCAACGCACCCCGGACTCCAAATGAACAACTTCTCGCCGTCAAGGCGCGCCTCCAGCCGGCCCACCGCCTGCTCCGCTGCCTGCAATGTGCCGGGGCCCAGGTACTAGCCGCCCTCTGGCCAGACGTCCAGGTACTCCGCACTCCCAGCCAGCCGGACTACCGACTAGCTGGAGGCAGCCAACCACCGCTTCGAGGCCTGGAAAGGCACCGCGGAAAGGGCCGGCGCACGAACCGCCCTGGAATTCACCAAGGGTTGGTATCCGGACCTGGACCTCGCCCAGCTGGCGACCTTCCTCCTGGAAGCCAAGCCCGAACTGGCAGTAGTGCGAGGAGATCTCATCAAGCACGCCGCCTCCCTCGCCGACTACACTGACACTGCAGTTTTCATCCCGGAGTTGGATGAAAATGGCCATGTGGTGCCACCCGATAACTTTGGGTTGGACCTGGCGGAGCCGGAGGAGCTAGATAAGGAGATCGCCTCAAGCGAGGACGGCGAGGACGAGGAAGACGGTGATGAGGAAGCCAGCTCCCAGGAGGCGGAGCCGTCTGCTCGCTACCAGCCCGATCAGGCCTCCACGAGCTGGCCCAGCGGGACAGCGCCATCTGCCGCGGGAAGCGACCAGGCCGAAGCCCACCAGGTGGCCCCCCAAGTAGCCGGCCACGTGGATCCCGTCGTGCCACATGCCCCGCCTCCTACACCTCTAGCCAAGGCGGCCTTGTGTATCTTTCATTTCCTGATTTTCTTAAGACGTGGTAGAATTAGTCCGAACAATTCCACCCACTGAGTGTATTCGTAAGATATTGCTGGAAGGCGGCCTTCGACGCCTTTTGCTAAAAAATTCTCTTAATTCTGTGTATGTCTATGCTGTTTGCCGGATCCTAGAGTTAGCACCGTTCTTTGTTCCTTTGGGCGTTTTTTCTTTTGATGTCTCCTTTAACTGTCGTCCTGCTAGCCCGACAGCCACTCTGTGGTCTGTGACTGGGTCAGGTACTTAGCTGTTTTCTGGATAGGCAAGTATCCCGCCCTCAGGAACGTGGTTTGGCTAAGCTAGAAGCCGGCTGGCTGACTGCTTGGTAGCCGGCCAACTTGTATGAAGGGCCGTCTTGCCCTATGTTTATTTTTCTTTAGCCATTATTCATGTGGGCAGCACTTCCTGCCTTTGAGTCCCGCCAGTCAGACAGCCGTGTTCTGCGAGTCTGTGACTGTAGGTGGGAGAGGGCTTGGATGCTCGCACATTACTTGTCTGACTGTTGAAGAAAAAGCTTTAAACATAGGACCAGGCGGCAAGCCCCCGGGCCGTCTGCTTGGTCCCGGTGCCGGGCGAAGGAATGGAAATACTCATTCACATGCATAAATCTTATCATATAGATAAAGGGTTGGACAGTCCCCGAGAACTCGTCCGGGGTCCCATTGTTTCTCAAAATAAAGTAGATAACATGACACATACTATTTTTAGCTATAAAAGCGGTGAAGGAGGTTTGCGTTCCACGGGCGCTCCGATTCCTTGCCTGAGTCATCACTTTTGCGTGCTCTTGGCTTCTGTGCATCGATGAGGTAATAGGCATCGTTGCCTAGTACCTTGCTGATGATGAATGGTCCTTCCCAAGGGGCTAAAAGCTTGTGCTGGTCGGCTGTTCGCTGGATCAGCCGGAGCACAAGATCCCCCTCGCGGAAGGAACGTGGCCTGACTCACCGGCTGTGGTAGCAACGGAGACCCTGCTGGTAGATGGCGGACCGGCAGAGTGCTACCATCCGGGCCTCTTCGAGCAGATCCACGCCGTCTTCTTGTGCTTCTCTTGCTTCGTCTTCTGTGTACATGGTGACACGAGGCGAGTCAAACTCAACATATGTTGGGATGATGGCCTCGGCCCCATAAACGAGGAAGAAGTGAGTGAAGCTGGTTGACTTGTTCGGAGTTGTCCTGAGGCTCTAGAGGACAAATGGCAACTCCTTGATCCAGCAGCCGGCCGATCGTTCCAAAGGCTCGACCAGCCGGGGCTTGATGCCGAACAAGATGAGGCCGTTTGCACGCTCAACTTGGCCGTTTGACTGCGGGTGGGCAACGGACGCTAAGTCCAGTTGGATGCCCTGTGTTTTGCAGAACCGGGCCAATGCGCCTTTGGCAAAGTTTGTGCCATTGTCGGTGATGATGCTGTGTGGTATGCCATACCGGACTGTGATATCAGCGATGAAGGTCACAACAGTTGGGCCGTTGAGTTTCTTGATCGGCTTTGCCTCGATCCATTTGGTGAACTTGTCCACGGCCACGAGCAAATGGGTCAAGCCGCCGCGGGCTGTCTTGAAAGGACCCACCATGTCCAGTCCCCAAACTGCAAACGTCCAAGTGATCAGAATGGTCTTGAGTGCGGAAGCCGGCAAGTGTTGCTTGGAGCTGAAGCGCTGGCAGCCATTGCACTTCTTGACTAAATCTTCGGCGTCGTCCAAAGCAGTCGGCCAGAAGAAACCGTGGCAAAAGGCTTTGGCGACGAGGGATCTTGAGGCCGCGTGGTGGCCGCACTCCCTCTGATGAATATCTCTCAAAATGGCTAGACCATTTCTGCTTCCACGCAGCGCTGGAAGACGTCAGTTGCACTTCGTCTGACAAGCTCTATGTTAATTATTGTTTATGCTGAAGCTCGGCGTTGAACCTGCCATGCCAAGGTTTCGTCTGCTGGCAACTCTCTTCTGAGTAGAAAACTGAGGATTGGCTGTGCCCAAGACGGTGCTGAGACTCCTGCTACCTCTGCCACTGAAACCAGGGTGGTTGGGTCGGGAGGTGGAGGGCTGTGGTGAGCCCCTGCTGTGTTTCTGAAGTCCCCAGGCCGGCTGCAGCAGTCCCCGGGCCGGGTTCTGAAGTCCCCGGGCCGGGTGCCGGTGCAGTAGTCCCTACGCCGTCTGCTGGAGCTGAAGCTTCTTGGCCGCCTGTTGGAGCAGTCCCCGGGCCAGCTGCAGCAGTCCCCGAGCCGGGTGCTAGCGCGACAGTCCCTGGGCTGGCTGCTGAGGTTGATGGGCCATTTGCCCCAGGCTCAGCTGGCATGAAGATTGACTCTGACTCTCGTGACGGTTTGATAGACAGCTTGTGCAAGCATTGGAGGGACACACTGACTGGTATTGCTTGGCGAGTGGAGCCAATTTGTGGCAAGGCATCGACTTGCTCGTTGTCGGCTCATGGCACGTGGAGGAACTCGCAGCCGTTGAAGTGCCCGTTGATTTGCTGGACAAGGAAACGGTAACTTGCCATGTTTGCATCCTTGGCGTCCCAGTCACCAGATGACTGCTGGACAACCAAATCTGAGTCACCATAGCACAACACCCGGCGGATGCCAATCTCTTTGGCCATCCGGAGCCCGTGAACGAGTGCCTCGTACTCGGCCACATTGTTGGAGGCGGAAAAGTGGATTTGCAGGGTGTACTTGAGCTTGTCGCCCTTGGGAGAGGTCAGGACAGCACCGACTCCCAAGCCAGTGCGCATCTTTGATCCATCAAAGTGCATCTGCCAATGGGTTGAATCTGGAGCAGGCGGTAGGTACTGGTTCTTGGACCAATTGACGAGGAAATCGGCCAGCGCTTGTGATTTGATGGTGGTGCGGGGCTGGTAGAAGATGGAAAAGGGGGCCAGCTCAATGGCCCACTTTGACACTCAACCTTGGACGCATAGGGAGAGCTGGTGCGGCTTGGGAGGCCGCTTGTAGGTGTTGGTGAAGTTGCGAGTGAAGACATCGGTGAAGTCCAACCAGCTGTTGATGCTATTGGGCTTGAGGCTGTTCAACCACGTCCGGGCCGTGCCCTGGAGCATGAGTGGCACATATTTCACTGCAACACCTTTGTTGCCGGTTGCTATGCTGACGGTTGTGGAGTAGTCCACCAGCCAGTCCTCCGGCTTCACCAATCCATTGTACTTGGGGGTGTCTCTGGGGAGTGAGAAACCCTTGGGAAAAGGCTCATACGGATGCGGGGGCCGAAGCAAGCTGGGCCGAGCGCATCTTCTTCTTCGACCACCTGGGACCGGGCTAGTCGGTCGAGGCGGTGGCGGGCGTCATTCTCCCCAACTCCCTCGCGGCGGCCCAAGCGGCCACCGAGAGAAGGATGGTTGACAGGCGGCAAAGACACACGCCTCTCCCGGCGAGGAGGAGGCGTGCGCTCATCTCGCCGCTCTACAGCCCTTGGGCGGCCGTCTTGATCGTGCTCGATGGTGATGCGAGTCTGTCTGCTGCGGCAAGCAGTTGGCTCCGAGTCACGCCGGCTGTGAGTGCCGACTGTTAGTGAGCGGGACGTGGCCCCTTGCTCCCGCCAAAGAGGGCGGTTATCTGCCTGCACACCGGCCTCCAAGGCTCGGCGACGGGCTTCCTGCTGCATGACAACCACGTCGAGGAGCTGCTGGATGCGCTGAGTCATGCAGCGAAGTTCGTCTCCCTCTAAGTGGCCTAGCTCATCAGCTGCCGCCTGGGCAGCCCTTAGATTCTCCGATAGGGTGGGGTACCGTGGGGCCCCCAGCATGTCGGCCAGCACCCCGCCGCGTCCGCGAATGGCACCGGCTCGGCTGGGCTCACCAGCAGCCGGTGTGCCACCTGTGGGACGGTCCATCTCACGGCGGTAGGCTTCGGTGAGCCACCGGGAGGCGGCTAGCTTGTTGGCGCTGTCGAGGAGCGAGATGCGGAGTGCCTCCAGAGCCGCGCCGTCCGTTCCCGCGGCGATGGGGGCGGAGAGGCTCTGCATGGCCGTCTGTAGAGGGTCTTGGCCTGACCCGCCGGAAGGCTCGTCGTGGCTGGTGGTCAGCACCTCCGTGACGGTGCTGACGCCACTGCCGCAGGCTGCAGTGGGGAGGGGATCATCGATGATCACCACGTGCTCGGGGAAGGAATCAGCAGACGCCGCGTCGAGGTCAACGATCATGTCGACTGGTGTATCAGAGGAGCCCACGGACTCCATGTCAGAGGCGCGCTCGTCGATGATGTGGAGCTTCTCTAGGAGCTCAACGAGGCAACTCTCCGAGGCAACTGGCTCTGCGACCGGAGAGGGCTTGTCGTGAAGGTGGATGTCGACGAGGAGGTCGGCGAGTCCGCTCGCGGTGCATGCGGCCTCAGCGCCACGAAGCATCCCGGCATCCACACCTGCGGGCGTGCCGGGCTGGCTGTGCTCGCCAGGGAGGAACAAAGTTCCCGTCCAGAACATGTCTCCGGACGACGATGCACCTTGCCCCACGGTGGGTGCCAAATGTCGGGGTTTTGGTGCGACATATGCCAAAGGATGGCTTATCATGCATGGGGACAATAGAACGTCGCCAGGCCCTGGAAGTGTGATAAGGCGATACTTAGGACGCCTACGAATCTTCCCAAGTTCGGGGCTCTCCGTGGAGATAACACCCCTAGTCCTGCTCTGCGGGGACTCCGCGTCATGACTAATGTCAATATGATAGCTACAAGGTTGCTCCTTGAGCTGTGTCGTCTAGAGGAGGAAGAAGGGCAAGGCTAGCTCTCTATCTTTTCTCTAGGTAATGCGGGTTGTCCCTAGGGTTTCTCCCTATCTGTCTATCCCTCTCTTTGTGCCTCTCTTCTTCTTCTTCTTAGGGTCCAACCCCTCCACATGGAGGACCCTGGGGGGTTTATATAGGCCTACCCCCCGGGGGTACAACAGTAATCTAGGCGGAACAGCCCCCAGCTGTCAGCGTCTTCGGGTGCCGGCCTTCTCGCCTGTTTTTTGGGGCCCGCCGTCTGCGGGCCCTCGTGATTGCATTTCGCTGTGGGCGCTCTTCTGCTGACGGCAGCATCGTCAGGAGGGGAATGGCTACAGTGCAGCCGCCTCCTGCCGTACACTGCCACCACGTCCTGTCTTGTCATCTTGATGGGGCTCAGACTCCTAGGGCACGGTTAGCCGCCTGCTACCAGGCGGCCCGTTCCCCAGGCCGCCTGCCAAGGGCCGCTTGCTTCTTGTTCACCCACTGGCTGGTGGGGCCGGCCGCCTGCTGGCCCTGCCGCCTATGGGTAGTGGGATCATGGCTTCCTCTGACCGGGGCTAGGTCACTGGCAACATGGCTACGGTGATACGCCGCTTAAGGAGTGTCCCTAAGATACGCCGTCACTATAGCCACGCCCTTATAGATTCTCTAAGGACATGCTCAACTGTAGCCATGCCTTAGCCTTGTCGTGGATCCCCGGTACACGTCCCGAGGGGGATGCGTGGGCCGTCTTCTGGATGCTGGTCATGAGGCTGCCGCCTGTCCAGGTCCCGCCGCCTGCTGGCAGCCGGCTCCTGGGCGTTGCTGCCCCAGGAGGCGGCCGGATGAGCAGGCGGCCGGGGGTGACAGTTGGCCCCCAATTGTTTTGAAATACCATGGGTGGTCAATGAGGACACCCGTGATCAATATCTCCGACACTCTGGGTGGTCGCGGCCATGCTTCATTTCAGGTTCAGCCGCAAGCAAGACCACCCCCTTGCGCTTCACGTCTTTAACCTTGGCCTTCTTGTCCTCTGGGTCAGCAGCGGGGAGCTCGACGAGGGAAAGGCGCCCCTCCTCAGCTCTAGCGCACTTGGTCGCGAGGCTGAACAGCTCCAGGGCTGTGCACAGATCTTCGTGGATGGCGAGCTGCTCTTTCATCTTGACATCACGGACGCCATCAAAGAATGCTGAGAGGATGGCCTCGTCTGTTACCTTGGGGATCTTGACGCGGATGCTGTTGAAGCGTTGGATGTACTTCTGCAGCGTTTCCCCTGGTTGCTACTTGACGCGCTGCAGGTCACCTGCGGCTGGCGGGCGGTCGCGAGTGCCCTGGAAATTGGTGATGAAACGCTCGCGCATCTCACCCCAGGAGGAGATCGATCCCGCGGGCAGGTGCGCGCGCCATCCTTGAGAGCCGTGGGGAACCGGTTTGCCATAATCTTCTCATCATGGTTCGACGCCTCGATGCTCAGCTCATAGAGCCGCAGGAACTCAACAGGGTCGGGGATGTCGTCGTAGTGTGGAGGCAGGTCGGGCTTGAACTTACCGGGCCAGTTGACACTGCACAGCTCAGGGGTGAAGGCCCGACAGCCTGTTGTGTACACCGGAGCCTGTCGCGGAGGCAGAGCTTGGTCTTAGTTCTCGCGCACTGCCACTGCACTGGGCGCACGGTGTCGACGTAGCGGTGGGGGAGCACGGGGGCTCCTCCTTGTGGCCGCTGGATCTCTTGGCAGCTTCCTTTTTCATGCAAGGGTGCCCCGCGCCGCGGGGTCACGTGCCTTGGAGCGTGGATGACGTCTTGATGCGGAGGTGGTGGAGGCGCTTCATGGGCCATGTCGCCCGCAAAGGGAGGTGGGCGAGGCACCGAGAGGGATGGGGCAGGGGAGCCCCCATCGGCGCTGACGAGCTCGGTGATGCGGTCTAGCCAGTCCTCGTAGAAGTCGTCGACGGTGCGGTAGCGCAGGAACTCATGCGCCATGAGCAGCACAGCCTGTGCATCCACGGGTCCGCGATGGCTGTGGGACGACGAGCCGGCTAGGGTCAGCGACGGGGTTGCGGTGCGTCCATCCCGCCGCACCAAGGGGTGCAGCGACGAGGCCTGCTGCTCGTGCCTTGCCGGGCCGGTGGCTGCGTTGGCGGCGGGCGATGGAGAATGGTGAGGAGGTCCGCCAACGGGAGCTGTCTGAGCGACTCGGGCGGCTAGGGCGGCCTGTCGCTCAGCACGAGCCCGGCGAGCGTCAGCCATGGAAGCGGTGGAACGGTGAAGCATCGACTGACGGAGGAGAGGTTTCGACACACCCCTACCTGGCACGCCAAATGTCGGATTTTGGGTTCTGCAAACCCTTGAGAGGTTCGAAGTCTGGGTTGCGCACGAAGAACACTCTCTCCTCAGCGCGCTTGCCCTACGATTCCACTGCCTAGCTCGACGAACTCAAAGAACAAGGAACACAGAGGATTATACTGGTTCAGGCCACCTTGCGGTGTAATACACTACTCCAAAGCATGTGGTGGATTGCCTCGTGGGGCTAAGGATGAACTAGTACAAGGGATGAACAACATCCAGAGGAGAGGTGTTCTTGGCTCGAATGAGCTTGTGGTGTGTGTAGGGTGGAATGGATCCGATCTCTCTCTCTCTCTCTCTCTCTCTCTCTCTCTCTCTCTCTCTCTCTTCCCCTAGGTGAGCTGCTCTCTTCTTCCTCGACTTTTCTCCACCTTCCTCCATGGTGGTGGCTAGGTCCTATTTATAGTGGGCTTGGTCCTCTTCCCAAATATCGGCGGGAAGGGATCCCACAACGACCAAATTTGAAGGAGAACAGCTAGTACAAGCTATCTTGACTAAAGTGGTCTTCGCCTGCCAAAGGCTCTGGTGGTGACGCCGCACTGGGCTCCATGATGACCTCCATTCTGCTGCCCTGACGGTCCTTGGTCTTGTTGCACCAATATGGAAGCCATTGCCTGATTCCTCGGGACTCCACACATGTGCTTGCCCCCTTGGCACCAAAGGGGAAACTGGTACACTGCGCCCGCTGGCGCCCGCCTGGCCTTGGGCGTCACGGCTCACGTCATGTGAACCTCGCGAGGTGCACCTTGCATGTGTATCTCCGCTCCTCGGGAGCTAACGTAGAGAGGCTGCCCCAGGGAGGTCTTACTATCGTCCGCCTCGCGAGGCTTGGCCCCTCGTGAAGGTCTTGAGTTGTGGTTGCCGAAGCTGGGCCGTACCAGGCCGCCGATGGAGCCACGCCACGGGCCACAGGCAGGCATGTCTGGGTACCCCCGTTCCTAGAAAGCCGACACCTACGCCCTCTCCCTCGCTCATGCACGCGATGGGTCGCAAGACGAGGAGAGGGTTTTGACTACAGCGCCCTCGCCCTCGCGGTGAATGTGCAGTTCATTTGGAGTCAGATTGACAGAAGCATATTGTACTGTAGTATCATCATTGTTGGACCTTCCGAAGAGGCAAAAAGCCAGGTGCAAGTGCAAGGTTCATAGGAGTACGAACTATTGAACCTCCCGAAGAGGCAAAGAGCCAAGCACAAGGTCTATAGGAGTTGCCGTCCTAGTAATACAACTATAGCGAACGATGGGTACTGTATGATGCCGCCACGTCACCTATAGCCAGAGCTGTGCCACCTTTTTTTTCTCACAGAGTGTGTTGGAGCCCGTGCAATAGCCACACAAGATGCACATACACATAACACATTTACTAGTACTAAATTCTAAAGGACAAATGCCAGCATGCCACACAAGTTCATCTCCACTTCATGTGATAAATTTGTGCACAACTAGTCTACATATATTTACATTGCTACCATTTACAATTCACCATACTCCACTTACACGTTATAGATGGGCTCCATGTACTACTCCAGGTTCTACTCCCAGGTGTTCTTCATAGATGGCACGATCCATAGCGGTGGGAAACGGGAATCATTGTCGCAGCTTTCTAGTCCAGTTCCACACGATAGAGACTCATCCAAGCTGAAGCAGCATAAATCAGGGATAGCATGTCCCAGCATGTCATTCATCTGGTGGTGCACACTGAAGACACAACCATGATTCATGAACGGCAGGCCTTTGGTGTCGTGCATGGAAGGTGGCATCTGCTTCACAATGGGGTAGATGTCCCCAATGAAAAGCGAGCACTCTCTAAGAGTGTTCCTCGGCACCCACATAGCATCACGGGGGTTGAACTTGGCGCCGTTCATCTGGTACACGCGACATCTCAGATCTAGACACATGGTGATGTACATGGTCATGGTCCATGCATCATGATAATGTCGTGCCCAAATATGGCGGTCAATAATATTGTGCAGCAAGTAGTACTACTCCAGTCTAGAGGAAGTAAAATAACCGACTTATTATATATTGCCACTCTTGGCTACATGGATGAGATAGTAAGACATGGGAAAAATGGTGGGAGCTAGTGTGTTCAAGTCTTCAAGAGCCTAGCTAGCTATACGCGTCCTCCAAGGTAAAAGGTATGGGTACTACTACAATGAAAGAGAAGGTGAGAGGGTTTAAAAAATAATCTAATACTAAATTGCAGTACTAGTACTAGTAAACATGTCCCGATCAAGAAAAGAAAAGAACTAACAAGTACAACTACTCTAACACAAATCAATGAGAAAATGGAATACATGGGTAGATGGTGACGGTCCGATCGTTGTAGATCATGTGACCATGTTGCACATCAGTGGTACCATGGGCAATGACCACTAAGATAGTTGATCCCAATCTGCCAAAGTCAGCTACAAGGTTCCAGGTTAGACCGAATAGCGGATGCAAATGCACATCCAAGATCGGTGATCCTATTTTAATCGGGGGATGATTGGTCCCTACAAAATAATGGAGTACCTTTAGGGATACAAATGATGGTTTGTGCATTCCATTAGTAATCTCCCGTACAGTAGGATGGCAACCAGATGAAACAAGTCCCCTGGCTTATCACCGCGAAGATGCAGCCTACATGGCACACGGCGTCTTCGAACGTGTAGGGGTACAAATCTGTTGCGACCAACATGTGCCAGCCTCTGCCATTACTGCCTTGTGTATTGATGGAAATCCTTATGTCGAACACCGCAATGAGATAGTAATTGATGTTGCTGCGTCGCTTTGTCGCGGGTCAGCAATTCCTATATTTTTCAATCTCATGTAGGCATCATCATACGCATTCAAGCCCAGCCAATCCGGAAGGCTAATCCCAATGGTGGAGAAGGGGTCCACGGTAACGGCCGCACTGATGTGGATGTTGTGCAAAATGATGGTGGTATTCGGCCAGAGGTATGCAAGCCAATCTCCGTTGGCACCAACCCAGACCTATATATAAGACGGTGGGCAGCGGATAAATTACGGGATGGAATAACTAAGTACTATATTTAGAATATACACTACATGATCAAACTCCAAGACTGACGTGCTCCTCGAAAAAAATCCGACTACATCTCAACGTCGGCAACTCTAGCGGAGTCAATGTACAACCACGACCACGTTGCTTGCTGTGGACTCTTTGATGGATTGTCCCATAGAATAATCTTCTACTCGAGAACGCATGGAAGGCCAACAAGCATGGCCTTTTTCCCAAGCCTGTTTAAGGACCATCTTTAAAAAGTTGGTGCAGGAAGCACTGAGTCTTGCAGTGGTGAGGACGTCGGAGCGGCATGTGACTTCTCCTAGAGGATCGTTGTCCAAGGTCTCCGAACCCCGACGAGGAGGAGAACCGCCTGGCGTATTCATGGTAGCATCGACGAACTGCCTTGGTCTCTTCGAGGGGAGGGGAACTGGTGAGGAGGAGATAAGAGTGTAACCATAGGGCCTCGTCCCTTCGTCAAGGAAGTTATGCGGGCACACATAGTGGTAGCGCGATGGTGTGGTTATTGTTTAGTACTAGTACGTAGCAGTATAGCAGTAGTACTTTATGCCCTATATACTTCTATAGTGCACCAGTTTGGAGCTCTTGAATGTCAAGGCCAAGGAGCTACAGTTGCAAGTGGAGGGTACTACTGTTCTCTTGAACCATCGTTCTACTATCAATGCATGGAAAGTACATTTGCGTACTCTCCGTGCTCTATTCAAGCGCATAGCTGGCCTACTCAGTAGACATCGATCCTCTGACTTACCAATCCCTGTCATACCCTGGCTTTAAGTCACTGATAGGTAGGCCCAATTATCTTTGGGACCCATGTATCAGTGACTCAAAGGTAGGCTAGCAAACTGCGGGGGCAGAACATTTGAGTTGTTTGATACATCGAGACCAGGCTTTTCGCTTCCATTTGTGGAGGTGTAATGGATCTCGTCGAACTTTGTTTGTTGGTCCTTCCTTCTTTATTAATGAGATGAGGCAAAACTTTTTCCTCCGTTTCAAAAAAATTCGCGTCAAGAGGAAGTTTTTTATAGAGTTTAGAGCCGAGATTGGAGAAAAGTCCATGGGTGCAATGCCACAAGCTAGGGAGGAGTACTAGTACTGTACGTCCAGAGCCATATTGCATAGTTCCAAATGTTGCGCCAGGCTTTTTCGGCTCCTCCTGCTTAATTGGGAGGTGCTAGTTTAATGATGGTAGCTGATGAGGAATTAGCAAGTGATGTGCGGCTAGGGCAAGCACACAGGCGACAAAACATTGCACAAATTGATATACAAGAGTTGTACTACTTTATTTATATATATGTAGTACTACTACTCTAGTACACGAGCCACGAGATGATGGGAGGGAAACCCCCTTCACGTGGCTGGGCTATCCAGTGCACCCAGATTGTGGTGCGACACGTCCGTTCATCTTCAAAAGTCAAACTATCAGTCTACGAATGTACTGCTCCTACAATATTGGCTCGCAGCAAGGTTAATATTTTTTAAAGGCCGCCATGCGTTCGGCCGGGATCAAACCCACAAAACGAGCTATACACTCAACCTAGAATTGCCTTTTGTCACTAGTACATTGTTCCTTACAAGATACCACTACCAAGAAGCTACCACTTTCCAACCAGCCATACCAAGCAACCACTACTCTACAAAAATTAGCAAAAACATACCAAAAATTTATTAATCCATCGCAATAAACTACTTTCGATGTCAAAACCATCAGATCTCGAGTAGGGGGTCCCGAACTATGCGTCTGAGGATCCATGGTAACAGGAGACTGGGGACACGATGTTTACCCAGGTTCGGGCCCTCTCGATCGAGGTAAAACCCTACTTACTACTTGATTGATCTTGATGAATATAGGGTTACAAGATTTGATCTACCTCAAGATCGTAATGGCTAAACCCTAGAATTCTAACCTAGGATGTTGTGATTATGTCCCTACAGACTAAACCTCTGGTTTATATATGCACCGGAGAGACCTAGGGTTGTACATGATCGTCTTGGAGGGTAAGGAAAATATTACACCCGGACTCTAAACTTGCTATTTTACACATATGGGAGTCCTATCCGGATATTGGGAATAGTCTTCAGTGATAATCTTCACGGTTCATCAGTCCGGCCCATAACGAGTAACCCGGCCACCCGAGGACCCCTTAATCTAGGACTCCCTCAGTAGCCCCTGAACCAGTCTACGATAACGATGAGTTCGGCTTGCATACTGTCTTCGGCATTGCAAGGCGGGTTCCTCCTTCCGAACACACTGAAGTATTACTCCTTTTACAAAAGGAACTAAGTCCGGCTCTGCATGATTAGTACAACCCTTAGCCTTGAAGGCAAAGTATCGAAAATGGACAATGTGTCTTTACTGACAACTTTTCAGTGAAACGCCATGTTTGACCCTTTAATATTTTGAACTGTTTTCTTGGCTCCAGTTTTGTGTTTCGAGGCATGGCCCCATTTGCATGTCTTGTTGAAGCACAGATCGTGCCCGCTTATTGCGGGATCCTTATCAATATGATGTGGGTAACCTAACCATGCCTTATGCACGATTGCATTGGGAACCGGCGAGGTTTACGGCCGGAGTGGGGGGACGTTTGGCATTCACCGCCTATAAAAGGATACATATCCTTTACCTTTCACCCCACGCTCTCCTCAAGCCCTAGCTTCCCAATCTCCTTAGCCCCGGCGTCCACACCTCTAGCGCCCGCAACTCTCAACTCTTCCACCACCGCCTCCCTCCCCAGCAATAGCTGGGACCGGTTCCAAGGGCAAGTAGGAGCCTCCATGATCATGGAGAGGACCGTGAAGAATCTCCGAAGTGCGGGCTACCTCGCCGATGATATAGTGCACTGGGTCCCCGACAAGAACCAGGTGATCCCCGTCCCAGAGCCGGGTGAGAGGGTTGTTTTTATCCCTCACTTTATTTGGGGGCTGGGGTTTCCTCTTCACCCCTTTGTCCAGGGCCTCCTATTTTTCTACGGGCTGGATTTCCACGATCTGGCCCCGAACTCTATCCTCCACATATCAGCTTTCATTGTTGTATGTGAGGCATTCCTTCGCGTCCCCCCACACTTCGGCTTATGGCTCAAGATCTTCAATCTGAAGCCAAAGGTGGTCGACAAGCAATATGCGGATTGCGGGGGAGCCATGGTGAGTAAGCTCCCCGAACGCCACTTGGCCGAAAGGGGCTTTTGTGGAGAGGAACAAGATCTGGCTACAGGAGCGGTTCTATATCACCAAACCCTATGATGCCAAGTGGGCGGCGGCGCCCGCATTCAGATCGGACCCCCAGAGAGGCTAACCTCATGGACCTCCAAGAGCCTGGATTGGGGGTCTCAGACGAAGGTGCATGCCCTCCAAAACCGCATATCCAGCAAGATGGCGAAGGGCACCCTCCTCACTAACGTGATTCAAGTGATGCTCTTCCGCTGCATTCTCCCCTGCCAATGCCGGGACTCCCACCTATGGGAGTACAATCCAGAAGAGCCCCGGACCGTGAAGCGCCTCTTCGGCACCACACACAAAGACATCTGGAAGCAGATCTTCAAGGCTCAAAAGGGGTGGCTGGAGGAGACCGAGGACAAGGGCTTCAGCAGCGTGTTCTTGGCCTCACAGGTAATCAAAATTCTGCCGAATACACTCCCTGTCGGTATTTTAATTATAACAGGAGTTAGGACTTTTACGTTCCATTCAGTTCTATACGAAGAAAGCGGAGCGGATCAAGTGTCCGGCTCCGTTACCCGAAGATCCAGACACGCCGCAACTGACGGTGATGCTGGTTCCAGCGCCGTACAAGGCACCGGAGAAGAAGGCCAAGAAGAAGAGCAAGGAGGTCAAGAGCAACCTCCGCCCTAAGGGTCCTGCGGACATAGTGTCCGGGGAAACCGACCGCCACTCCTCCCATGATGAAGAAGAGGAGGAGGAGGAGGAAGAAGAAGAAAGTGACTCCCCTGTCAAGGCAAAGGGGAGGAAGAGAGTGGCCCCGGCAGACACGGGCAAGGCGGTGCCCATGAAGAATCTGAACATTCCGGATAGTTCACACTCAACATCTGAACACAATTTCTGAGTACAGCCCAGGATCAAGCCCCTGGCCGAATCATAAGTACTCAGGCGGTCGCCGCTTATGTTCGGTTGAAAATAGTTTTCAATTTTGAAGTAATTTCATTCTGTCTTTATACAGCCCTCCACACATACTCCCCGAGGCCTCACTACCATCGGGGAATTCTCTAGTGGCGGAGATGGTGGAGAGCGACACGCCTCCGCGGGGCTCGTCGCCCATCTTAGGGGACATTGAGGTGTCCTCTCTACGGACTTCACCTGCACGAGTAGGTGGGAGCGGGGCGGCCTAGAAGGCGCCGGAGGCCAATCCCTCGGCCACCGCCAGCCAAGGGGGAGCAATCCCCATGGCGACCGACGACAGGGGAATAAGCAATCCGAGCTTCGGCCGAACACCGTTACGGAGTCCAGTGCGTCTCCAGAATCGAGAAATCAGCCCTCCCATGATGGGGGAAGGAGCAACTGCTCCAACGGCGCCTGCCTTCAATCCGGAGGCGCCGAACACTCTCGAGGAAGCACTGCGAGGTGCTAACATCGTAGTGGAACACCGCACCCTAATGGGTGCAGTCATGGAGAAGATTCAGTCCGCCAAAAGCAGACTGAACGAAACCTTCAACAACCTATTGACAGGCTTTGAGGTATGCGGCGTAATGTTCTAAAA